>CM053581.1:122965579-122977301 GCA_028627135.1 Pseudochirops cupreus | reverse complement strand
TTTTTTTTTTTTTAAATGCAAAGCCTTGAAACTTAAGTTGAAAAGTGACGGAAAAAACTCAGTATCATTCATCATCTTGACTATCTAGAATGGGCGTTGAGGCTAAGTAAGGGAAAATACCTAAGCGACAGCCCCGCCCTACTGCAGCAGGTGTGGCTTTCGGAAAGGAAAGAACTGTTTAATTGTGATACCAAATCGGAGCAGGGGCGGAGATAATACTGCAGCGGGCCAGAGGGCCGGGGAGACGCGAATACGGAGAGCTAGTGGAAAGATCCTGGACCTAAGTCAGAAAAACTGAGTTCGAATGCTCACCGCCCTTTTCTTAGACGCTTGTAGAATTTAATTCTGGAAGGGTCCTGAGAAGTTACCCAATCTTAGTAGCTTCATGACCTTCGACAAATCAATTCACTTTCCTGGACCTTGGATTTTCCGTGTGTAAAATGAGGGAGTTGGAATAGATGTTTTCAAAGGTCTTTACCAGTTGTAAGTGGGTAAGCCACTCCTTCTCTGTGCCCCCAGGCAACTCTAAGACTGTAAATTGCCGCGGAGATGCGCAAACTACTTTGGTAGGAGTTCCCTAAATCGATGAAAGTACAAGTCCTTTCCCAAGTATCTTTTCTAACTCCAATTCCTAAAATTCGGTGAATGTTATTCCCCTTTTAACCTCCGTACCCCTCTGCCACACCCACCCACACGTCTCAAGGGTAGACAGTTCAACCTGAATCTTCTAAACCCGATACTTGAAACACCCGCTTCCTGAGAGAGGAGGTCACCCTCCCTAGAGACCGGGCAGAGAAGGCCCAGTTTGGGGTGGGGGCTGGAAGGCACAGGGACCAGCTCCATCAAGCTTTGGGCTAGCAAAGTCGGGAGTCCGTCCCCCTGGGGCTGAGCCGGGGGCTCCCTGCTAGAGGGTAGGCATTTTAGCACCCCCGAGGTCTCCACTGGCACAGTCATCTGGGCCCAGTGCCACCAGATGAGGATTTGGCATCATCTTTCTAGTTCTTTCGTCTACTACACCTTCAGGGAGGAGACACCTGCTGCTTGATTGATTGATTGATGGGCCACACCTCCCACTGGGGGCGCCAGTCTCCTCCTTCTCCTTCCTTCCCTCCTTCTTAATCCTGGGCGCCCTGGGCCGTCAGGACAGTGCGGAATTCTTCCAGAAGATCGGAGATAGCCGGTAGAGCCGGCAGAGCCGGGCAGAGGAAGGACCTTTTCTGTGCCCCAGGGAACTAGCGACACCAGGTGCGGCTGCTGTTACAGCCTTGAGAGAAGCGAGGATGGCCCCTGCAGCATCTTCGGGAGACGGCTCCCTGCCCAGCGGCTTCTCCGTTCTGGTCTCCTTCCCGGACCTGCTTTTAATATTTGAATTTGTGAGTTGCCCTTCAAACATATCTATTCTTTCCTGGCCTTGGGGAAGGGGAATGAGGATAGAAATAACACCTACAGACATGACAGGCTGTGATGCTGCTGCTAGCCCTTCTGTGAGTGTCAGGATTTTCCTTACTCCCTTGACCAGGGAGGAGGCACAGGAATTGGGGCTCATACCCGCTTAGTTTTTAGCACTTTTCGCGTTTCCCAGACGCTTTCCTCACAGCAACCTGGTGAGACACCCAATTCAGTATCGTCCTTCCTTTACTCAAGCAGAAACCGAGGCTTAGAAAATTGAAGTGATTTGCTATAACCATACACCTGTAAGCTGGGAGCTAAGATTTAACTCCCGGTCTCCTGGTGCCAGTGCCAAAAAGCCTTGCACCAGCTAAGAGCCTTCCAGCCCTGAGCTCCAGTCATTTAGGGCTCTAGGCTTTCCAGAGTTTGGAAATTTCAAACATTTCCTCCAGCAACTCAAATTGGCCAAATTGGTAACCTGGTTAGAATCAAAAGACTCCCATAAAATTGTCCTGCTTAAAACTAGAGGTTTATCCTGCTTAGCAAGCACATGCTTTGGTCCCAAGGTCTTTTTTTGCCTTTAAAAACAAAACTGCCTTAAAACTATTTATTCAGAGTGTAGTGTAAGACGGTTTGAATTTAAAGTTGAAGGATTTGGGTTCAAATTTTGCTTCTACCACTTATGGTATGACTTTAGGCAACTCATTTCTCCTAATGATCCTATGGCCTCTCTGCCTCAGTTCCTCATCTGTAATTACAGCCAGCTGATAACTTTTTTGCTTTCTTAGACTTTGTTAAATGTTATAACACAAACAATTTGGTGATACCACAAAACCAAAAAGCAAACTACCTAAGATCCAAGTGCAGTAAAACAAAAAAAAAAACTTGTTAATATGGCGTTCAATGAAGCACATTAACCCCAAAAATTCCGAGTGTGACTAGCTTTAAGGAATTTTTTAAGGTTTGTTTTTGAACTTGTAATAACCAAATGGAATGTTGTGGTTTAAGGGGTTCTGGGACCCCTCAAAGACTGAAGTACTGCACAGGGTCGTCACTGCTGTTTTCAGTTGAACCTTCACTTATATGTTTTTTTAACATTGCATGCATCTCTTAATCCTTGTCCTGGTTCCTAAGCTTTTTTGTAGTGTCCCTTGATGAAAGAAATATAATCTGAATCACAATCAAAACTATGAAACTTCAAAATAAACATTTTGATTTGGTTTATTATGGCATTCACTTAGGAGGGGGTGGGAGTAGAAGACCTCTAATACCTTTTCCAGGTATAAATTTATTCCTGTGGGGGTAGGGGAATATTGGAGTTTTTTTTTTTTTAAGTTTTTATCAATCAGTTAACAAAAATTATTAAATACCTACCATATCCCAGCCACTGTGTTAAATGCTGGGGATGCAAAGAAAGGGAAAGGAAAAAAAAAAGCTAAACCCAGGCCCTACTCTCCAGGAGCTCACAAACTAATGGAGAAGTAATCAACTAGGTAGAAACAAGCTATATACAGGGTACATTGAGGTGAGTCTCAGCCGGAAGAAACTAGAATTAAGGAGGATTGGGAAAGACTTCTTGTAGAAGGTGGGATTTTAGCTGGAACTTGAAGTAAGCTTGGGAGGCCAGGTGTAGGAGATGAGAAAGAAGTGCATTCCAGGCTTGAGGGACCATCAGTGAAAATGCCCAGAATCTTGTGGGATGAACAGCAAGCAAAAGAAAATCAGTGATTTTAAAACAGATCGGTTATGACAGAATTAAATATCTGGGTGGGATGTGCTATATGAGGACTGGGGTTGGGTTTTTTTTATCCCTAATTCAAAACCTGTGGATGTGTACCTTAAGCCCTATCTCTGTAGATTTGGATAGTTTTGATCTGAAAAGATTACAATAGAGGCATTTGTTTGTATAAAAATGGTGCAATCTCACTCTGAGGTTGGTGTGTGAATAGTTGGAGACTTAAGATTCTCCTCCCACTATAGTCAGTGAAAGTTGTGTGGCCTTGGACAAATCTCTGGACCTCCATTTCCATGTCTCATTGTGTGCTCTATGATCTTGTTCAAAGGGAAGTTCATAAAGACTACACTAGTTGAAAAACTCAGTGGAAATTCTTATGGAGTTTCTTTTTGGATACATGGTAGACAATAACTAACGATCATGCAATTCCAATATCTGGACACCAGCCACCACCTGGTGGAATGTGCTGTGTGCTTATGTTACCAACTGCCAGGAATTGTTCATTTGCTTTTCTGTTATTCTTAGGCAAACCCAAATCAAATGCAGTTGTTCTTTTAAATTGTAAGCCATGTGCTCAGATTCTATAAAGTTTTTGTGTAGAGAGCTAATTAGAAAGGGCGTAGGGGGAAGAGGAAGAGAAAGAGAGATAGTCCTGTGCCGTGTTGAGGGGATGTAGTGGAATATGAACTCTTTCAGGAATTAACTGTCTCTCTTTTGTGTTTGTATGTCCAGTACCTAACATACATAATAGGCACACAGTAGGAGCTTAATCAATGCTTATTGACTGATTAATAAGTAGTTTCCTATTATCCAGATCAAAAACTGACATTGTGTTGCTGAAAGTGACTTTCAGGATATTTGGGGGATGTTTTTAAATGACTGTCTCTGGGGACGGCAGTATGACTCCTGGATAGAATTTTTCTATCTAGTTATCATGTAACCACGTTCAATTCAATAAGAATTTGAGGAATACTTACTGGATATAAGTATTATGCCAGGCAATTGAAGGGGTACAAACATGTCTTAGACACAGTTCTTTCCTTTAAAAGAGTTTGCAATCTGGTAGTGGTTGGAAGAAGGAGAGTGGAGATGTTTGGGGGTCTCTACCACTCCACACCAACTGAATTGAGAACATGTTTTATACTGCTTGCACAGTGGTTAGTTACGGTAGTAAGAACCATATAAAGTGCTCTGGTGTTGAAAGGCAAGAGAGATCACTTCCAGTGGAAGAGAGGGGATCTTGGAAAGCTTTGGTAAGAAAGTAGCCTTTGATCTGGGTCTTAAAGGATGGACAGGATTTTAACTGGTAGAGATGTCAGGGGGAGGAGAACATTCCAAGCAGAGCTGAATAACATGAACAAAGACATGGAGACTAGGAACCACAGGGTGTGTTCAGGGATAGGTGGTGAATAGTCCAATTTAACTAGAAGGTGGAGTATATATAGAAGGAGATAAGATCCAGGGGAAAAAATAGGTTGGGGTGGGTTTTGCAAGGCCTTGAATGCAAGGCTGAAGTGTTGGGGTTTAATCCATAGGCAAACAAGAAACTTTGGTTTTTTTAGAGAGGGACTGATAAAATCCAAGTTTTGTTTTAAGAAGCATGTACAAGATATGGTTTGGACTAAGAAGCCTAGAGATAGGGAAATCAACATGGAGGCTGTTGTAGTAGTCTAGGTGAGAGGTTAATAAGGGTCTGAACCCAGCACAGTGATAGTAGTTGTGGAAATGGAAAGGAAAGACAGAGACAGAAACATCATAGACATAGAATTACTGATGGAAAAGAAAAGCAATATAACTCAAAGCAAGTGGGAGAAGGGTGGTGACATTCACAGAACTGTGGAAGTTGGGAGGAGAAGATCTGGTTTGGTTTGGGATTTATTGTTCATTTAAATCATATGGCAGTCCCACTTTCGGATCAGAAATTGAATTGTTTTTGTGGTCTGGCTCTTTGTGACCTTGTGTCTCATAGCGAGCCAGTTCTGTCCGTGGGGTTTTCTTGGCAAAGATACTGAAGGGGTTTGCTGTTTCATTCTCTACTTGTCACCTGTTATCGTGGAAATTCCTTTCAGATATGGATTGGATTTCATGATGACCGAGCTCCTTTTCATCTCTGAGATTCTGTGGTTCTTTGACTATAGGTCCAGCCTTCCCTCCATTGCCCAGTGCCACTTATGTGTAGATTGAAGGAATGAGCCTTTTGGATCACCCTTATCTTCTCTGCCTCCCTGCTTTTAACAAATATTTGCTGAAGGTTATCCTGACTGGAATAAAGTTGACTTCATATGAGTAAACCAGTGACTCATCTCTCTGTGGTGAGCTGCTATGTTTGTCCTATCTCTTGGTTCACATGTATAGATATAGGTGGGGTGGTATCCTTCCCTTTGCCCCTAAAACAAGCTTTTTGTCCCAGCAGTTTACACTGAGTTGAGATTCCCACACATTAGGAGGCTATAGGCCAGAAAAGAAATAATGAGGACATGAACTATCTGGTGGCTGTGTCTGGACCATTTTTAAATGGTGCCCAACAAAATGGCACTTTTGTTCTAATGGGAGATCATGTGTGCATATATAAGATTACATATCATATATACAAAATGAACATAAGCTACTTTGGGGAAATAGGACACTAGCAAGTAGAAGGATCAGGAAAGACTTCATGTAGAAGAGAGCATTTCAGTTGAGTCTTGATCAGGTTGTTCAAATGCCAAATGTGCATTTGCCTAAGACTATTTTATGGAGAACTCACACAAAGCAAGTACTCACATGGAAGTCAGAAGAAATGATACAAGGATACCATGAAGGTCTCTCTGAAGAACTTTTTTTTTTTTTTTTGCTTTTTGGAAGGGCAATTGGGGTTAAGTGACTTGCCCAAGGTCACATGGCTAGTACGTGTTAAGTGTCTGAGGCTAGATTTGAACTCAGGTCCTCCTGACTCCAGGGCCAGTGTTCTATTCACTGTGCCACCTTGCCTGAAGAACTTTTGAAACACTTGTGAGATATGGGAGACCGACAAAGGACCCCTCCAGCATGGTGTATCTGCATCAAAGAAGGTGCTGTGTTCTGTGAGTAAAGCAGAATTGAAGTAGCTCAAAAGAAACATGAGATATATGAAGTTAGGGACATCTCCACTCCAAATGTTCATGGGGACTATTTGTGCCCAACCTGTGGGAGAGCCTTCTGAGCTTGTGTTGGTCTGGTCAGCCACAGTCAGACACACTGTACCTTGACCCTGACGTAGTGATGTCATTCTGGTCCTCTTTGAACATGAAAGCCAACTGATGGAAACTAGGCATTTCAAGAAGCAGAGAGGAGGACATAGAGCATTCCAGGCATGGAGGACAGCCAGTGCAAAGGACCAGAAACCTGAGCTAGAGTGGTATATGTATGGAATCATGAGTAGGAAACAGATGACTGGAGCACATTGGAGAAGAAAGGAAACAAGACTGGTAACTTAACAAAGGGATGGGTCATGAGAACATTGATTTTGGAGGCAATAGGGAGCCACTGGGGTTTTTTGAACAGGAGAGTGACATGATCAAATCTAAACTTTAGGAAAATCACTTTGAAGAATGGATTGAATTTTGGAGATGCTTGAAATTGAGAGGTCAAACAAGAGGCTATTGCAATAGTCCAGGCAAGAGGTGATGAGGACCTGAACCAGAGTGGTGGATGGGTGAGCAAAGAGGAAGGAACTTGGGGTTGTAGAGACATAAACAAGGTTGGCTATATTGGATGAGTAAAAAACTCAAGATGGCACCAAAGTTGCAAACAAAGCTAGTTGGTGGGACGATGGTGGCCTCACCAGTAATAGGGAAGTTCAGAAGAGGAGAGAAAAGATAATGGGCAAGGCACATAACCTCCTTGAGTCTCTCCTCATCTATAAAATGAGGGGATTGCACTAGAGAATCTCTTAAGTCAAAATCTATGACCCTGTGGATCAAGGAAGGCTTCAACAGAATGATATGGTATCTTTGCTAAGCCTTGAAGGAAGAGAAGAATTCTGAAAAGGAGACAGGGCAGGAAGATATTGGCCTGTCTGAATGTGTGGGAAATAAATGGTGTGACGTATTTGGAAACAATCCAATTTGTTTGGGACTTTATGTGCAGGAAGGAGTATGTGAAATAAGGCTGGAAAGGTAGATAAGAGCCAGATTAGGGAGGGCCTTAAATTCCAGACTAAAGAGTTTGCAGTTTATGCTGTAGGCAATAGTGAGCCACAGAAGGGGTTTGAGCAGTGGAGCGATATGGTCAAATGTAAGCATTAAGATTATTTGAGTAACTATGTGGAGGGTAGATTGGAAATGGAAGAATAAAAGCAGGAAGACAGATTAGGAAGGATGATGAGGCCTTGAAATAGGGTAGTCACTGTTATCCTCTCATTTGAAATGTGTAATAACTCTGAATTAGGTACTACGGGTATTCCTAGGCCCATTTTACAGATGAGGAAGTTGAGGCTCAGAGGTATTAAAAGTTATTTGCCCATAGCTAGTAAGTGTCAGAGGGAGATTTGAATCTAGGTCTTCTTAATGCAAATCTAGCACTCTATGCATTCTACCACACTGCCTTTGTGATCATATTTGGTCCTCATGAGAAGCTGGTAAAATACATACCCCTCAAAAAAGGTGTGTTCTGTGAGCAAAGCAGAATTGCACTGGCTCAAAAGAAACATGAGATGTGTAAATTTAGAGACATTTCCACTCCAAATGTTCTCAGGGGTGATCATTTGTATAAGTAAGGAAACTTGAGTTTACAGTTGAGTCCTGTCATTTTTTTCAGGTCTTATTATTAATTGACTTTCGGTAGCAGCAGACCTGAGCCTTGAACTGGGTCTTCTGACTCCACATGAAATGTTCCTTCTGCAAAGCTTTTTTCCTCTAATTCCTTGAAGTGGAGACTGGAAGCATGGTATTGTTTTAATGGCCACTTTAGGCAATCTATACAAGAGGAGTGCTCTAGGGAAATAGAACTGTGATATTCTATGTGTCACTCCTGCTCAACAATCTTCCAGGATTCCTTGTTGCCTCTAGGCATGAAATGCAAAAAGCTGAGCTTGATATGTAAAGTCTGTGCAACTTGGTTCCAGCTTACTTCTCTAGACTTACTACTACAGATTTCTCCCTTTTATGCACCCTATGTTCTAGTCAAGGCAGGATACTCCGTGTTCCTCACACTCCATCTTCATCTTTTGACACTGTCATCATACAGACTGTCCCCCATACCTGGGAAATATTCCTTCCTTTCTACCTTCTCTTAAAATTGTTTTTCAGTTATGTCTGACTCTTTGTCACCCCATCTGGGGCTTTCTTCACAAAGATCTTGGAGTGCTTTGCCATTTGCTTCTCCAGCTCAGGGTCCCACAGCTGGTAAGTATCTGAGGCTGGGTTTGAATTCAGGAAGATGAGTCTTCCTGACTCCAGACCTGGCATTCTTATCTATTGTGCCACCTAGCTGCCCCTCTTAAAATACCTACTTCATTCAAAGCTCTGCTCATGGGCTCCCTCTTTTAGGAAGCATTTTCTGCTTCTTCCTAGTTCCTAGTACTCTTTTCCCATTTCAAATCATAATGGTCATACTAATTGGTTTTCATATTTATCTGTTAGTAGAATGTAAATTCCTTGAGAGCAGGCTATGTTTTTTTTATTTGTTTGCCTTTGTAACTCCATACAGAGAGCCTTGAACATTGTAGTCACCAACCAAACCACTGGATTGCACTGGAGGTTTTAGTGTGAAATGAGTAACAAACTTATCAAATCAGCATTATCTCTGTCCTTTCCTGAGAAGGATAAGATTTTGATTGGCAGAACATTTTGATAGGCTGATGTTTTTGCTTTAAAATTCTATCAGGTGTTTAGAGGGGTATGTTTGTTAAGGTCAGCATCACAAATGTCTCCAACAGGGAAAAACAGCAAAATCATTGTTGGATTTTTTGGTGGTAAAAGAGGGAGAGGTGAGAGGCAACGAGCATTTGTTAAGTGTCCACTGTGTGTTCAGACACTATACCCATTGCTGGGGATAAAAAAAAAAAAGTTAAAAGACAGTCTGTAATCTCAAGTTCACAATCAAGGAGGGGAGACAACATGCAAACAATTATGTACAGACAAGTTACATACAAGATAAATAGGAAATAATCAAGAGAAGGAAGGCATTAGAATTGAGTTTTTTGGAAAAGCTTTCAGTAGAAAGTGGGATTTTAGCTGGGACTTGAAGGAAGCCAGGAAAGCCAGGAGACAGAGACAAGGAAGGAGAGGATGCCAGGCATGTGAAACAACCACTGAAAATGCCCAGAACCAAGAAATGAGGTGTGTTGTTCAAGGTAAAGCAAAAATAGATTCACCTGTCTGGGAAAGGGTTTGCTAAGTAGCTTGTAGGTGAGATTCTCTGAGCATCCTGTGGGTATCCTACTTTACAAGGCTTATTAAGAGGCAGCAGCAGGCATTGGCAACAGTGCTGAAATGGAAGACTTTGGACACGTAAAGAGTTTTCGTGAGTTTATATGATCAGCTTCAGAATTGTAAATGGAAGTACAATTCATGAATCTTCTAATTCTTCCTCTCTGCTATCAACATTAGCTATGAATTGTGTCTCTATCTTGGCAGAAATATCAAATATCATCTTTCCAGTGGAAGGACATTTTGCGAAGATCAGAAGCATGGGGGGGGGGGAATGACTTTCTCATGTATAAGCCAATCTGACACAAATAAAATATGTTTAAAAGTTACATAAGTAGATTTAAGGAAACTAGGTCCTGGAATAGGGAAGAACAAATAGCAGTTCCTATTATTTGTAGCTCTGTCATGGAGGGCAATCATTTATTAGCCTACAATAAAATATTACACCTTGATCTGTTATTGTCACTGCAGGGAAAAATAATAAATGATTCCATCTCTGCTAAGAAAAATTAGACTGAAATTTGCCTCTGCTTGTGAAATAAGTCATTCCTAAGTTCAGTTACTAAACTCTTATGAATTAAATGGATGCCAATTCAAGCAAATGACTACACAAATGTATACATATATATTTAATAGATGATATATCTAATATATGATATACAAATCTAATAATATATACAAATATATATTCAATAGGTCTGTATTGAGAATTTTGCCTGTAGCTCTTCCTGCTCGGGGAACACCACCCATCTGAAAACGCACGCACACGCACACACACGTGCACACACACACACGCGCACACGAATGCCTATTTTCATTTCTTGACTAAAAACCTATTGTGTCCAAAAAGCAGAAAATCTGATTACAAGTTATAGGATTTTGTTGATCCTGCACTTGCAGACACTGTTATTGAATTCATTTGAGAATGCCTTCTTAGCAATGGCTTCTAAAACATTAGTGAATGTTTTCTTGGTGATCCAAGCATTTGTTTGACATTGCAATGTCCCCTCCCAGAGAAGCTGGCCAAAAGCTGGAAACAGGTAACTGAGTTCTACTTCCATGGCTTACTAGCAAACACCCCATTGCTGTGCTCTTAATATCAGTCCTGAACTGCTGGAGCAAAGTACTTTCACATACAAATGCAATAATGCATATGAAAGCATTCTGATAAATTGCAAAGAAATCTGAAAGCACAAAGGTCACTTTTGTCATTTTTGTTGCATCTGACTTGACTCCCAACTAGGGCATCCACAGGAGGACTCTATCCAAGCTACACAGCATTAATTTTGGGGCTGAGCTTTTTTTGTAATTTTTTTTTTAATATTAAACTTAAATACAAAATAAGAAAAAAAGAAACAATTTTAAACACTAAAACTTAAATGCAAAGTAAGAAAAGAAAAAAAAACATTGCCAGGTACACAGAGGATTCAAAATACAAAGCAATAGATTTCCCTTTCAAGAACACCTATATAGTAGATACTACACATAGTGTTCAGAACGATCCATCTTTTCTCTACTTCCTTGTAGGTTTTATTTTGTTCTTTGCTGTGCACTTTTTACTTTGTTTCCCCCCCCCTTCCCCAAGAAGGCTAAGATTAAGCTCAGATATATTCATATTTATGTATTTGTGTGCATTTACATATATATGAATGTATATGCATGCATACATGTATGCACATGTATATACAAACATATCTATGTATCGATATAGACATACATGCATCTACTTCCATACAAATATACACATACCTAGATATCTATAATCCTACACATATACATTCATATGCAACCATGTAAGACTGTTACTATACTTATTTGTCCTCTACTTCTATGAGGGTGGAAATATCTTCCTTCATAAGTCCAAGTCTTTCCATATTTGGAGGAGGGCAGAAGGGGAGAAGGCAGGTCATTTGGGGTTAAGTGACTTACCCAAGGTCACATGGCTAATAAGTGTTAATTGTCTGAGGCTGGATTTGAACTTGGGTCCTCCTGATTCCAGGGCCAGGGTTCTATTCACTGAGCCACCTAGCTGTCTCCATATTTTTCTAAATTCACCAACTCATAATTTCCTACACCACAGCATTATTCCAACCTTATACTGTCTGGTTATTTTAAACAGCCTGAAATCATATTGCTTAATATGGCTGCCATAGTGTTATAGTTTCCCTATTTTTCTCTTTTGATTAAACCTATTTTAGCTTTAACTTTT
>CM053581.1:122905892-122965079 GCA_028627135.1 Pseudochirops cupreus | reverse complement strand
ATCCCCCTACTCTTCTGTGTGGTAAGATGCCCAGTTTAGAGTTTATGTCATTCCTTCCCTAAGCCAAATTCCGTGAGAGTAAGGTTGACTCTTTACCTTTTGCCTTCCTCTTTTTCCCCCTCTATTGTAACAATTCTCTCTTGCCTCTTCCATGCTCAACCCCATTTTGACTCTCCCTGTCTCCTCTCAATCTAATCCTCTCTCTCCTCACAATTTCACCATTTGGAATATTATCCCTTCCTATTCAATTGATCTTATGCCCTCTATGGATTCATTTAGACACTCTTCTATACCCCCTCTTATCTTATTCTATCACCTTCTTATTTCTTTATAAATTTAGAAGACTTTTATTCCCTTCTTTTTTTGTTCTCTCTTTAACCCAGATCTGATGTGGATAGGGTTCCCTCTAAAAATCCCTCCTCCCATCCCTTTAGCCTTTTATTTATTTCTGAATTTGGAAAGGCTTTTATACCCTTCTAGATACATATGTATTGTTCCCTCTTCAACCCAGTCCCAAAGAGAGTAGGATTCCAGAACTACCAGCCCTCCTCCTCCATCTAATTCCTCTGTGTCAGTTCTTCTTCTCACACCTCACTTATTTAGTCTCTGATATTTACCTTATATTTCTCTTGGAGCTTAATGTCAGTTTTTCTATTAAGTTCAGGTTTTTGTTTTTGTTTTTGTTTTGCAATAAAATCCTGAAAGTCTGGCAATTCATCAAATATCCATTTTTTTTTCATTCAGGATAATGTATAACTTTGTTGGGTATGATATTATCAGCAACTCCAGGTCTTTTTCTCTTCAACATGTAGTCCAAACTGGTGGTTTTTTGGTATAGCCACTGCTAGGTCTTGTGTGAGTCTAATTGTGTCTGCCATATTTGAGTTGGTTTTTTGTTTGTTTGTTTCTCATAACATTTTCTCTTTGAGATGGGGGTTTCAGAATTTAGCTATAGGTTTCCTAGTAGGATCTCTTTCAGATAGTGATTGGTATGTTTTTTTTCTTTTTCTATTTCTATTTTACCCTCTTGTTCTAACACTTCAGGACAATTTTCTTTAATTATTTCTTATATTATTGTATCAAATTCTTTTTTTGAATGTAGCTTTCAAGTAGTCTGATTATTCTTATGGTTTTTCTTCTTGATCTGTTCTCCAGATCAGTTGTTTTTCTAATGTGTTTCATATTCACTTTTGTTTTTTCATTCTTTATATTTTGTTTTGTTATTTCTTGATCTCTTATAACTTTGCTGGCTTCTTAGCCCTGTCTCTTGGAAGGGCTGACTCGCTTAAAGGTTGAGCTCAAATATTGCTTGCTTCCAGAGGCCTTTCCTAATTTTGCCAAATGGTGTCCCCTATTACTCTGTATCTAGTTTGCATAGGTCTTGTTTTTACCTGTCTGTGAACATGTTTCTACACAGTTTCTACCTTCTACATAGTAGAATGTAAGCCCCTTGATGACGGGGACTGACTCACTTATGTCTTTACATTCCTGGAGCAGAGCAGAGCACTTGGTTCCTATTGATGTTCAGTCATTTTTTAGTCATGTCCAACTCTTCATCACCCCATTTGGGATTTCCTTGGCAAAGGAAAGTGCTTTGCCATTTTCTTCTCCAGCTCGTTTTGCAGATGAAGAAACTGAGGCAAATAGGGTTAAGTGACTTGCCCAGGGTCTCACAACTAGTAAGTATCTGAGGCCAGATTTGAACTCAGCAAGATTCATCTTCCTGACTCCAGGCCTGCTGCTCTATCCACTGTGCCACCTAGCTGCCCTCTGGTTCTTAGTCTGAGCTTAATAAGTGCTTGGTTGATTGATCTCATGGATGTAAATTCTCTCCAATGATACAAATTATAGCCCATCCCTGCCTGCCCATTCTGTGAGTGTCTTGTCTAGGTTCTCCCAAAAATCCTCTACTTGGAAGTCCATTCACCATACTTAGGGGCATTCTTCTAGAACCTTTAACATTATACACGTGTGGGCCGGTCATTGTGCATATCTTGTTCTGTTGTGTGCTATGTTCTTGGTCATTGTGTATATCTTGTATATCATGACCAATCTACCTTTTTTTTCCAGTCATACATCTCCCTGATGATATCCTTTGTGCTTTTGCACAGTTCTTTTTTTTTAACCAGACCTGTGATGTCATTGATGCAGAGAACTCTTGTTTAAGGAATCTCCTTCTACCAATGTACTTTCTCTGCTATTTAGTCTTAAAGCTTTGACTAGGGTGTTGAGGGGTTAAATAACTTGATGAAGGTCAAAGGTCTTCTTGTCTCCCATGCCAGTTCTTTGTCCAAAACACCCTGCAGTCTTTCTTCACAACTTTTCACTGGACATGTGCTACTGCTATTCACCCCCATTCTGTATTTCCTCATTCACCCTGGGGTGACCTGCAACTTTAATTCTTCAAAAAGAATCAATCAATGACTTATGGCCATACAACATCACTGGAAGAATATTATTATCATATGTGTAATGTAAAAATTTCCTCATAACTCTGATGAAGAGGAAATATCCCATTGACATCAGCTCTGAGTGGGAGAAGATATTAAGGCTGGTTCATTCAACTAGCCCATTCTTTCCCCTCAAGTAGCTGTCAATGTAATTTCAAATAGTTCAAGTTTCTTAACCCATGAATGGGGTGGATGATTGAATAAAGTGCTTATTAAGTACCTACTATGTACAAAGCATCCGTGGAAGTAGTAGGTGAACAGGAGTTTTAGGAAATAATTAAAATTAGAATCAGAGTCAAATTCATGGATAACTTCTCACTTTTCATGAGCTTTTCAGTGTGTGAACATAAAAGAACAATTGGAAAGAATTTGAAGCCATATGACAGATCCAAAAAGGATTGAAAAGCAACAGAATAAATGCAGTCACACAAAGATGAGTAGAACAAGCAGTACTTCATGGTGGGCAGCTCATGGTTTAGGATAGTCTCTCTTTTATCCTCAGCACTTGACATAGTTTTTGACCCATAATTGTTGTTTTAATTGTGTCCAGCTCTTCATGACCCCATGCTATTTCCTTCATTTTACATGTGAGGAAACTGAGGCAAGCAGGGTTAGGTGACTTGCCCTGTGTCAGACAGTTAGTAAGTATCTAAGGCTGTTGACAAATGCTCCTTGACTTGATTTTACTTTACCTTAGAGATAGCATGATGTAGGGGAGAGGACCCTGGATTTGGCATCAGGAGACTTGAGTTTAAATCCTGACTCACTTTCTAGGTGTGAGACCTTAAGAAAGCCATTCAACTTTACTGGTCTCCATTTTCCTGCCTGTGAAATTGTGTGTTTGTGGTCTATGATGTCCAAGGTCCTTTTCAACTTTAATTCCATCCCCAAATCACCACACCTCAATGAGCCATAAGATGTACAAAGCTGGGTGGGAACCTAATCCTAAATGAATGCTTTATTCATTAAGTAAAGTTCTAGTGGTTACACCCCAGGGAGTTCAACTGTTCATTGTGCGGACCATTAGAATCATGCTTTCTTGGGTCTTTTGTCATAGTGTTCTTGTTCTGAGTGGTGTTTGCTTTAGAAAGGGACCTGTTTGCAAGCAGGATGCCACTGCTACCTTGTCACATCAACTATGGTAAATTCAGCTAGAGGTGGTTGGACTTTTCCTAAAGACAGAAGGGAACAATCACATCAACAAGGCTAGTCAGAACACTGAAAATGCAATGCCTTACTTCATGAGAAGCAGGTTGGAGTCTGGAGACCTGGCTTCAGGTTCCACCTCTGATACTTTATAAACCTGAGCAAATCATTTAATCTTACAGTGTCTCCAAGACAACTCTGTAAAATGATGAATTGTAGGGCAGGGCCAAGATGGCAGAGTAAAAGCAGGGACTCAATTGAGCTCTCCCACAAACCCCTCAAAGTACCTGTAAGAAAATTACTCTAAAATTCTAGGGTAGCAGAACCCACAAAAAGACAGAGTGAAACAAATTTCCAGGCAAGACAACCTGAATGGTCGACAGAAAATGTCTGTTGTACTGGGCTGGGAGAGGAGCACAGTCCAGCGTGGGCCTTGCTAGCACAGACTGGGTCCCAGCAAACCTGGAGCAGACCTCAGGGGGCTGAATTACTGACAACTGAAGCAGTTTCCAAACTTCTCAACTCATAAATGCCAAAGACAAATTAGAAGGTCAGTGGGAAAAGTCTGTTGGACCTGGGTGACAGAGGAGTGCAGACCAGCCCTGGCCCCACCACAACCCCAGAGTGGTGGTGGTGGTGGTAGCAGCAGCAGCAGCAGTGGGGGCAGTGGCAGCAGCTGCTTCCAGAGCTCTCAGCCCACGGACAGTAAGGGGATCAAACAACTGATCAGAACAGTAAGGGGATCAAACAACTGATTAGAAAGAGATTACAGGGATCTCTTTGCTGGCACTGAGGCAGGATTCTGTTGTTTTGCCCATATTCATATCTGGATCACAGTCCTGGGGGGTGGAGGAGCACTGGCATAGCACAGCTTGTGGCAGGAGTGGAGAGGGAACCTTCCTCACAATTCCAGGGCAGAAAAGAATGCTTGTGGTCACTCACTGACCAGAACACAGGTCAGGAGAGGAGTAAACACCTCTCCTTAGATCATACCACCTTAGAAGAACTGAAAACTTACAGGTCCCTAGAAGTATCTCTGAAAACAGATGCACAAAACCCCTGAACCTTGGAACAGTTGCCCTCCAGACTGGAAGCAGAGCCTTACCTTAACAAAGAGTTAAAAAGCCAAGTGTTTGGATAGGAAAATGAATGAACAGCAGAAAAAAACTCAGACTATAGAATCTTATTTTGGTGACAAAGAATAACAAAACATAGAACCAGAAGAGGACAACAAAGTCAAAACTTCTACATCCAAAGTCTCCAAGAAAAATACAAATTAGTCTCAGGTCATGGAAGAGCTCAAAAAGGCTTTTGAAAATCAAGTAAGAGAAATAGAGGAAAAATTGGGAAGAGAAATGAGAGTGATGCAAGAAAATCATGAGAAATGAGTCAACGACTTGGTAAAGGAGACCAAAAAATATAATAAAGAAAATAACACCTTAAAAAACAGACTCTAGGGCAAATGGCAAAAGAGGTCCAGAAAGCCAATGAGGAAAAGAATGCCTTAAGAAAGCAGAATCAGTCAAATGGAAAAGGAAGTCCAAAAGCTCACATGAGGAAAATAATTCCTTCCATGATTACGTGTGTGTACATAGGTAAAAAATGCAAGCATGTATACACTGCATTTTACAGGAACAGTTTTTTCCGATTTCTAGGTGACTGACAGAACATCATAGAACAATAACCAGAAATATATTTGATAGAGAACAGGGAAAGCAAGCCTCTTCGGTAGTTCCAATAGTTTGTGATCTGATTCTCTCCTCAGAGTTTCTAAGGCATGCTCCCATTCCATCTGTCATTTGAATAGCATTCCTGATGTACCTTTGGAATTGGCCTTTTTTCACTCTGTACCTTTTCAATAATAATGATAATAACTAACATTTATAGAACACTATGTGCCCAGCACTGTGCTAAGCACTTTACAGATGTAACACCATGTGATTCTTACAACAACCCCGGGAAGGCAGAAGCTATTATGATCTTCATTTTATAGATGAAGAAACTGAGGCAGAAGACAAGTGACTGGAACAGGGTCACAAACCTAGGAAGTATTTTAGGCTGCATTGGACCTTGGGTCTTTCTGACTCCAGGCCCAGCATTCTATCTACTATACCATCATGATGGCTCAGTGTGTTGACCATTTTTTTCCTTTGGAGATAGGAAGAGGTACTGAGATTTGATCTAGGTACATGTTGCATGGAAAAACCTTTCCATTTTATGGTTTGCCTTCTGTATGAATATAGGTCTCAATATTTGGAATTGATTCTGTAAAATTAAATTATTCATGTTAAAAAGGGAATAAAACACATGCCTGTGTGTAGCAAATACTATGCAAATAAAACTTTCCATGAACACACACACACACACACACACACAAAGAAAAGAAAAGAATTCATTAAAAATTAGAATGGAGTGAATGGAAGCTAATGACTCTATGAGAAATCAAGAAATTATAAAACAAAACTTAAAAAATGAAAAAATAGAAGGTAATGTGAAATATCTCATTGAGAAGACAACTGACTTGGAAAATAGATCCAGGAGAGACAATTTAAAATTATTGGACTATCTGAAAACTATAATCAAAGAAAGAGCCTAAACATCATCTTTCAAGAAATTTAGAACCAGAATATAAAAGTAGAAATTGAAAGAATCCACTGGTCACCTCCTGAAAGAGATCCCAAAAGGAAAACTCCCAGGAATATCATAGCCAAATTCCAGAGTTCCCAGGTCAAGAAGAAAATATTGCAAGCAGCCAGAAAGAAACAATTCATATATTGTGGAACCACAATCAGGATAACCTAAGATTTAGCAGTTTCTACATTAAGAAATCAGAGGGCTTGGAATATCATATTCCGGAGGTCAAAGGAGCTAAGATTAAAACCAAGAATCACCTACCCAGCAAAACTGAGTGTAATAAATGAGGAGGAAAAATTGATATTCAATGATATAGAGGAATTTGCGTTCTTGAGAAGCTAGCACTAAATAGAAAAATTGACTTTCAACTACAAGACTCAAGAGAAACATGAAAAAGTAGGAAGGAAAGAGAAATCATGAGGATTTCATTAAAGTTGAACTGTTTACATTCCTACACAGAAAGATATTTGTAACTCATGAGACCTTTCTTATTATTATGAGGTAGTTGGAGGGAATAGCACAGAGTGAGTTGAACATGAAGGGATGATATTTAAAAAATAAAATTAAGGGATGAGAGAGGAATTACTGGGAGAAAGAGAAAGGGAGAGGTAGAATACAGTAAATTATCTCACATAAAAGAGATGAGAAAAAGTTTTTATAGTGGAGGGGAAGAAGAGGGAGGTGAGAGGGAATGACTGAAACGTTTTCTCATTGGATTTGGCTTAAGGAGAGAATAACATACACACTCAGTTGCATATGGAAATCTATCTTACCCTACGAGAAAGTAGGGGGAGTAATAGAAGGGAGGGCAGATTGGGCGAAGGGATAATCAGAAGCAAACACTTCTGAGGAGGGACAGGGTCAAAGGAGAGAACAGAATAAATAGGGAGTGGGAAAGGATGGAAGGAAATATAGTCTTTCACAACATGACGATTATGGAAGTGTTTTGCATGACAACACATGTATAACCTATATCAAATTGTGTGCTATCTCAATGAGAATGGGTGGGGGAAGGGGAAGAAAGGAGAGAATTTGGAACTCAAAAGTTTTAAAAAAACAAATGTTAAAAATTGTTTTTATATGCAGCTGGGAAATAAGATATACAGGCAATAGGGTATAGACATCTATCTTACCCTGCAGGAAAATAGAAAGGGAAGAGAATGGGGGGGCAGGGTGATAGAAGGGAGGGTAGATTGGGGGAAGGGGTAATCTTAATGCATGCTATCATGGGGTGGATGGAGGGAAGATATGAGGAGAAAATTTGAAACTCAATGTCTTGTGGAAGTGAAAGTTGAAAACTAAAATAAATAAATAAATTGAAATGTGAAAAACATAAAATGATGAATTGCAGAGAGAAGAATTTCCTTACTGGGAATTTCTTATACCAATGCAGTCTCAAGTCTACTTTTTTAAAGTATATATATTTTAATGAGGCATGTATTCAATCCAATTAATATTTTCTTCCCTCTTCATATTTAGATACTTTCATCCTAAATTATGAAGACCACAATTGCCTGCTGGTCTACATGGAATATCTCTTTAGAGTTTCTCTCCAGTTCCCAAAAGAATTTTCTCCATTCCATAGCATGCCAGAATAGATGGAATTAGTCTTTTTCTGTACTTCACATAATCTATTCAATTCAACAACTATTTATTAAATGCTTTCTATGAGAAAAACACAATTCTGGTACTGAAATCCTTGGTGTAGACTTTGTTGTACCAAATTCCTAATTCTTAGCCAGAAGCTCTTTTTTTAAAAAAAAATTTATGCTCTCAAATGAAAAAATAAAACCTCATACCTCACAGACTTATAGAATAATATTTAGGTGGATTCAAAACAGGCTCAATGATCAGACTCCAAAAGTAGTGATTCACAATGGATCAGTGACAGAGAAGTTCTCTAGAGAAGAGTTCCAAGGGCATCTGTCCTTGGTCCTGTGCTCTTCAGCATTTTCAGTCTATAAGTATGTTTACCATGAGCCATGCAAAAGCAGTTTGACACAGAGGATAGAGAGCTAGCCTCAAAGTCAAGAAACCTGGGTTCAAGTTTCACTTCTGAAACACTTTTATACACACACAGACACACACACACACATACTGATGGTTGTCCTTGTATGCTTGAAGAGGACCCAAATGACATCACTCTGTCATAGTCAAGGTACAGTGTGTCCCACTGTGCCTGATCAGACCAATATGAACTGGGAAGGCTCCATCACAGGTGGGGCACAAATCTTCCACATAGACATTTGGAGTGGAGCCATCTCCAAATTTGTGCATCTCACATTTCTTTTGAGCTACTGTGATTCTGCTTAGCTCATAGAGCACAGCACCATTTTTGATGCAGGCTGCTTGCCATGCTGGGTGGTCCTGTGCCAGTGTCTCCCATGTCATGCAATCAATTCCAATGTAAAACTATCCTTGCCCTGAAGGAGTTTACAGTCTATCAGAAGAGACAAAGGAAGGAATAGAGTGAATGCTGGAATGATAGCTAACACAAATGACAGTCACCTAGAAGGAGGTTCCCAGTGTTATGCTCACTTCCAACTGGGCAATGAGAACAGAGCAGGGAGATGGGTAAGACCTGGACAGGCAGGAAAGGGTCTGAAGGAAAGGGCTCTCAAGCAATTTCCTCGAGGGCAGGGACTCAAAAAGTTTCACTTGCAGGGTATGTACTGATCTGCTTTGCTAAAAAGAGTTTCCTCACAGGAGTTCTCTAAACCAATGAAATCACAGGGTTGGCCTCTAGGTGGGAGGGAGCAGAGGAATCCAAATAAGCATATAATACTAAAGAATAAGGAAAACAAAGATAAGGCAAGCAATTTATGTTATGTGAAATTGGCAGGGGAGGAGGGATAAAGCATTTTAAGTGAGAATTTCTATCTTTTCTTTATCTCCCTTCAAACCCACAAGACTCAAAGTTCATCTATTCCTACTAATTTTGAGTTCCTAGTTACTTCAAATGCCTCTGCCCAATTCATAGCCTACGATGTGACCCTTTCTCCCCTCTTGGTTTCCTTTGCAGTTATTTGGAGGCTTGGTCTGGATTCTGGTGGCCTGTTCCAAAGTACCATTTCCAATGATTCAGGGCTGGGTCATGTTTGTGTCGGTGTTCTGCTTCGTGGCCACAACCATCTTGTTCTTCCTCTACTGTTTTGGCGTTCATGGTGAAAGTACTTCCTGGTTACTCTTGGTGAGTCAAATTCCTTTTCTACTTGCACATAATGTTCAAATTTCTGCTGGGGGGAGGCTGCCAGTAGATACCATCTTTTAGGGAAGCTTGCCTCCCCTAGGTACTTGATTGACTCTACCATTGCTTACATTTCTTAAGGATCTATGGTTCCATTAGCTGGATGCTCCCAATGCTAGAGCATAGGAGTGTTGGAAAGGACCTTGGAGATTGTGTGGTCTGGGGGTTCTTAACCTGGGGTGACAAATTCGTTTTTGTAAATATGTTGACAACTATATTTCAATATAGTGGGTTTCTTTTTGTAATCCTATGCATTTTATTCTATGCATTTAAAAAACATGATTCTAAGAAGGGGTCCATAGGTCTTACCAGACTGCCAAAGGGACTATGACACCAAAAAGGTTAAAAGTTTCAGATCCTAGACTCTGACTCCTTTATTTTACAGCCCAGAGAAATGAAGTGACTTAGTCGTGGTTATGTAGAATATCACTAGCAGAGCCAGGGCTCAAAGCCAGGTCATCCAGGTCATTCTACTACCCTATAGTACCAATCAAGCAAGAAATGTTGATTTAAGTGCCTACAGTATGCTAGGTGCTGGGAATCCAAAGACAAAGGCTGGTGGTTCCTGCCCTCAAGGTGCTTACATTCTATCTGAGAAGACAATCTTTTGGCAGTTTCCTAGCTTGTCTTTGAGAGATGGCTACGACTGAAAATTATTATTAATATTACTGTGTAGACATACTGGGAAAGATTTATGTGAAACTGATGCGAAGTAAAAACAATTTATGTGACGACAATTATGTAAATGGAAAGAACCACCAGAAAACAACTGAAGATGAATGTTCCAAAATTGAAAGAACTGGACCCAAAGAAGAGACTCTGCAAGAGAGTGTGGAACTTCGCTCAGAATGTCAGATTTTGTTTTTGATGTGTTGATTGTTTGCTGAATCTCTGTCTGGAAGGGACCTCAGAGGCCACTGAGTCCAATATCCTTATTTTTAAAATAGATTTGTTTTTTTACTAATATCTTTTATTTTTATATGACATTTCTTCCGTGTCCTTTTCTCTTCCCTTGAGAGCCATGACTTATAACAAATAATGTTTTTTAAAAAGAGAAAAAGTTTCAGCAAACTACGAACACATCAAAAAAATCTGACATTAGAAGTCTCTTGCCTGTGCGCTGAAGAAGGAAATGGCAAACCATGTCAGTATCTTTGTCAAAAAAACAACCAACAAGCAGACCATGGACTTGGGTCAGGAGTAACAATATTTACAAATGTAGTTTGTGAAGGCCTAGAAGAGTTGCAATTACCCTCCAAAGAGGTAACCCAACAATAAAGTCACAGGTCCTTGAAGGTTTTTTGAAATAATTCCTTCTTTTGAATGGCTTTGCTACTGTTTTCCTTTCAGTGGTTCCTGAAGTGGGTGATACTGCCCCTGGGAGACCATGGGCTGATGGGGGAGGGGAAACAGTGATAATAGCCTCAGGTACAATTGTGGGGTGTTGAATAAAAATAAGGCGATGGTGGGCAGGAAGGAAGAGAAGAAAAGAAAATTTTGAAAAACAATGTGTACATGTTTCATCTGTTATATAACAGAGTTAAAGTCGTAGTGATTACTTTATTTTCCAAATAAACATACAGAATGCAAGTTTTAACCCATCAGTGGTCAAATCTGCCAACAGGTCTTAACAAGCAAGTTGAGCATGCATTAGCAGGAACATGTGTGCGTAATGACTTGTTTATAGTAGGATGCTATATGGTTACATGATGCAATACTGCATCACCAAAATTCCAATGCAGGAATAACCCTACAAATTTACAATAAGTTATTAAATTTAAGATGCATCATTTTTAAAAAAATGTTTTTTTGAAATAACGCAATTTTTCTTTCAAAAATTGTTTGAGGGTTAAAGAAAGTAGATTTCCAAGGGAATGCTGAGTAATTTTTTTAAAGGGGGTAGTAGACCAAATAGGTTTGGGAACCTCTGCTTTTTCAGGTCTTTTGTGTTTTTTCTTCTCTCCACTGACGGGTTTCTTTCTGTGACCTTCCAGGACATGTCCTGTCCCTTGACTGCTGCTCTCTTGTACTTGAGTGCTTCAGTGCTTCAAGCTTATGCCACAATTGAAGTAAAATCACTTATTTCTTCTTATGATGAAAGCTTTCGACATTATCAAGAAAACATCTCTGCAGTGGTAAGTTCATTCATTCAGCAAGCATTTCTTTAGCACCTACCATGTTCAAGATGCTAGGCTCCAGCAATACAAAGATACCCACACCACCCCCCAAAAAAGTCTCTGCTACACTCAAGGAGTTTGCATTCTTTTAAGGGGAAACAAGAACATATAAAGTAAACACAAAGTTATTTAATTTGATGGTGGTAGAGGGCTCTAGCAACTGGGGATCAGGAAAGGCCCCAGGGGATATGGCGCCTGAACTGAGTCTTGGAGGAAACCAGAGATTCTACAAGGTGGTATCGAGGCGGACTGTAGCCCACAAATACAGAACAGCTAAGGTAAAGGCACAAGACTAGAGATGGAATGTAGTGTACAGGGAATAGTAAGCAGGCTAATTTGACTGGAACTTAGAACATGGGAAGGAGATTAGGTATACAACAATACTAGAAAGGCAGGAAGTAAGAAGGGACAGTGCTGCATAGGAGGGAGAGTGCTGGACATGGAATCCTGGAGGCCTGGGACCTTGTGTGCTCTGATTCTAAATTCACTGTTCCTTCCATTACACTATCAATACAACATGGAGTAGGAGACTTTTTGAAAAGGTCAAGATAGTGAAGTCAAATGATGCTGGAGCACTGGTCTATGCTGCATACCTTCCCTCCATTTCCTTTGCAACAACCAGATAGAAAACGATGAATGTCAAATTCAGGGACTGAAATGTCCAGGCAGTGACTTCTCTGGGAACTGCCTCTTTTTAAAAAATGCTTCAATCTGTATTCAGACACCATCAGTTCTGAAAGAACTGGTTCTTGTAACAAGACTCTGAGAAAGTCCATGGCCCCCACTTGATAACAGGTGAGCGAGCTATTACTCTGTATGTAATAAGGCATGGTATAATGTAATAATGGTATAGTAAGTTGGACTGGAGTCAGAAAGGTATAGGTTCAAGTCTTATCTCTGATGAAAACTTTCCTAACAACACAAATTATGATCAAAACGAAAAAGGAAAAAAGAAGAAGAATAATGCCTCTTAGCCTCAGTTTTCTCATCTGTTAAATGGGGGAAATAATATCTTCCCAACCTTCCCCTCCCCTCTGTATTTATGGGACTTAAAAAAGAAAAAACAGCGCTTTAGTGACAGTAAAGCAAACTATGAGCATGAAATATTGTTGTCATTTCAAACTCTTAACCATTCGGGGAGCCAGTCAACTCACTAAAACTATAAATTGCAGAAGTTACCAACAGGCATTGGGAAAAGGAAGCTACTTACTGGGAGGCTATATATATATATATATATATATAGTGCTTGACACATAGTAAGCAACAAATGATTTTTCATTCATCTATCAATAAAATCACAAGTAGCCCAACCCCAGCCTGCACCCTCTATCCTCCCCTGCCAAGTGTGTAAGACAAATAGATGGCATAGAATTTAGAGTGCTAGGTTTAGTCAAGAAATCCTAGGTTCAAATATATCCCCTGACATTTAAGTAGGACAGCTAGGTGGGGCAGTGGATAGAGCACTGGGTTTGGAGTCAGGAAGACTCATCTTCCTGAGTTCAAATGGGGCCTTAGACACTTACTAGCTGTATCACCCTGGGCAAGTGTTTGCCAAAGTGTCTGCCTAAGTGTTTGCCTCACTTTTCCCATCTGAGGATACAAAAACAAAGTCCTCAATTAGTTTCTGTCCTCCAAGAGTTGGGTGTTATGGGGGATGATAAGTCCTGCTCAGGGGTAAGTCAATACAAGATAGAGGAGCTAGAAACCAAACGCTAACTGAGGGAATGAGGAGAGGCTTCCTGTAGGAGGTGACTTCAGAGTTGATCCTTGAAGAAAGCTAGGAATTTGAATTTTTCACTCGTTTTCCAGTCGTGTCTGACTCTTCATGACCCCTTTTGTGGTTTTCTTGACAAGGACATTGGAGTGGTTTGCCCTTTCCTTCTCCAGCTCATTTGACAGGTGAGGAAAATGAGGCAAACAGGGTTAAGTGACTTGCCTAGGTCACACAAACTATTAAGTGACTGAGGCTGCATTTGAACTCGGGTCTTCCTCACTCCAGGCCCAGCACTCCATTCACCAAGCCACCTAGCTGTCCTTAAAATTTGAAGACACTCCGTAATCATTGTATGAGGCTCTCTCAGAGTCCCCACCAAGCTGAGTTCAGGACATCTGTTTGCAGAAAAAAATTACAATGCATTATGTATAGATAGACCTCTATGTACTATTGGCACTGGGAGATGGATTGTCTGCAAAATCCTCTAGGACAGCAGTTCTCAACCTGTGGGTCACGACCCCTTTCACAGGGGTCACAGGAGTCACCTAAAACTATAGGAAAACACATATTTCCGATGGTCTTAGGAACCGAGACACCGCTCCTCTATCCGTCTCCAGGCGGGTCCACCCACATGAGTATTAAAGGGTCTCAGCATTAGGAAGGTTGAAAACCACTGCTCTAGGATCATTGATTTTAGGACATCGATTTAATTGCCCGAGTGTATACAACACTTAACATTCTGGGGCAGGTTTTTGTTGGTGGTGGTAGTGTTTTTTATTGATGCCTCTTTGTTTTTATGCCAGTCATTTCTTGATATGAAATCCCCCTGTTATTGGACCCTAAATTGTAGCAAAGAAAAACCAGTTAAGCAAAAACCAGCCCACTGCCTGGCAGTGTTGCAACCCTGAGCACCCCTCATTGTCAGTCTCTCTGACTAGAAGAGGGAGGTAGCATCTTACTGTTCAGAAGTTACTTTCTTTATGACAACCCCGTAAGGTAAGAATAGCAAGTATTGTCCCATTTTACAGATGAAGAAACTGTAGCTCCACAGTCACACTGACACTGAGTAATCGTCAGAAGCAGGACAAAAACCCAAGTGCCTTGCCCTTTCTACAACAACACATCTGAGTTCAAATTCAGCCTGAGGAGCCCTGTGTGACCCTGGGCAAGTCACTTGACCCTGTTTGCCTCAGTTTCCTCATCTGTCAAATGAGCTGGAGAAAGAAAAGGCAAACTAGTCTGATATCTTTGCCACAAAGACCGGGTCTTGAAGAGTCAAACATGACAGAAAAACAACTGAGGGATATGAGATCATCTCATCTAGCCCCTGCCTTTAGACAGGTAAAATAATACCCCATCTTTACAAATGAGGCAGCTGGGACCCCAGAAGGTGGAGTACCCAAGATACCAAGGTTGAACAGCCAATAAATTATGAAAGGTGTGAGTAGAGCCCAGCTGTTCTGTCTTTTTCTGTTATTCCAACTACATCTCTGCCTTCTACCCAGACACATTAAACATGTTAGACAGCTGAGTGGTGTAAGGGCTAGGCTCACTGGACCTGGAGTGAGGAAGACCTGGGTTCATTCTGCCTCACATCCTTACTAACTGTGTAATCCCTGTCAAGTCACTTAGCCTCTCTGTCTCAATTCCCTCAATGGCAAAATGGCGATAATAATAGCACGTATCTCCCCAAATTATTGTGAGGATAAAAGGAAATATTTGTCAAGTGCTTTGTGAACCTTAGAACCCTATATAAATGTTGGCTATTATTACTCCATTTTTTTAAATGATGCAATTTAGGTCTACCTGAGATTAAATGGTTAGGCCAAGTAGCAGTAAATAGCAAAACCAAAATTCAAACCCAGCTTCTTCTCCAAATCTAATGTTCTTTCCATTAGGCCATGTCTGCCCCCATTCTTTTGGCTGAGAAACCTGAGTTCCATGTGATTTGGCCTAATCTAAGAAATAACCTGGTACTAGAGCCCCCAAACTCCTGATTTTCCACCCCAGGCCAAATGAATGAGATAAGGATATAGTACAGCAGTGTGGGCTGAGGGGACCATTTTTTCGCTTGGAATCAGAATCCTAGATTTGAGTTCTTTTGTAACCTTGGAGGGGTTCTTAATTTTTTTGTGTCACGGACCCCTTTAACAGTTTGAAGCCTATGGACTCTTTCTCAGAATCATCATATTTTTAAATGTATAAAATACTTAGAGATACAAAGGAAACCAAAGGTTAGTGAAAATAAAGATGTAGTTGTTTTCTTATCCAAAATTCATAGACCCCTCAGATTAAGAGCCCCTGGATCAAGGAATAAAAGGAACCCCTTGCCTCCTGAGGCAGCCCATTCTATATTCTGATGGCCCTCATCATTAAGAAGTTTTCCCTTACATCAAGCAAACTAGCCTACCCTACAGTTTCCACCCATTCATTGCTCCTAGTTTGACCTCTGAGAACGAGCAAAACATGTCTAATCCCCCTTCCATCCAACAGCTTTCAAATATCTGATCTTTGCTTTCCTATTCACCTAAGTCTTTTCTTCTTCAAGCTACCCATTCTCAATTCCTTCAGCCTATCCTCATCTGACATGAGCTCAAACCCCTCCTCATCCTGAGCTCTCTTCAGCCTGCCAATGTCCTTGCTAAAATACAATATTCAAAACAAAGCATATACCAAATAGCGTCTGAACAGGGCAAATCATGTAACAGGCTCTCACTTTCATCGCCCTGGATGCTCTGCTCTTAATGTAGGTTTTTCTAGCTGACCTATTACCCTATTGGTTTCTGTTGGGCCTATGGTTCACTAAGGAATCTCTATCATTCAGTCATTCACATTAGCACCCACATTTTTTCAGATGAAGAAACAGATTCAGAGAGAAAATGACTTGTTCAAGGTCAGCCAGCTCAAGTCAGGGTTCAAATCTAGGTTTTCTGATGATAGATCTAGAATTAACAAAAAACTGGCCAGCTTTTCTGTTGTCACCAGGGAGTCTGTAGCACACTTAGGCAGCATTCACAGGATCCATTTCTCATCCTGCTCCATATGTCTCCACCCCTCATTTAGGAAGTTAATAGATGTATTTTGATTAAAGTAGCTCTCTGAAGCCTCATTTGGTTTCCCCCAAGCCCACTGGTTTCATAGAGAACACTTAAAGGCTCCTGGATGAGTTATTTTAAATGACTATAATTGGCTGACTATATTTTTATAGCCGTGATTCCATCCCTGGAGGGGGGAGGCCAGAGACAGGGCACGGATTATGGTTTGTAGGTGTGTCTGAGAGTCACTGAAGGACAGAGGGAATAAATGACTTGCCTAGGCTAGAATTTTCTGACCCTATGTCCCCAAGTCACTAAACCAGTTTTTGAAATTCCATTTAGAAAGCAGGTAAGGTTCCAGGGCTGTACCTGCCAAACTAGTTCTTGAGAATAAAGCTGGTGAGGCCAAGAGAAGGAGTGGGATGATGGGAGAAGTTAAACTGTGGACTGGGCAGAATTTGCCTCTATCTTACACATTCCTGTTCCCTTGACCTGACAAATGGCCGGGGAGTACTCTATACTCTTGACTCTTCCTTCCTTTCGTTTTGCCCAACAAAGCTTGCCTGTCTGTGATTTATTCCTTCCATCATGTTCTCTATTTGATAATAATGGGCTAACTCCAATGGGAAGAAGGGAGCGAAGGGGAAAGCAGTATGTATTAAGTCTGTACTACGTGCCAACCACTGCGCTAAGTGCTTCAAGGTAATATCCCATTTGATATCGCAACTACTTACCTGGGAGGTAGGTGCTATTATTATCCCCACTTTACAGTTGAGAAAATTGAGGCAGTCAGAGGTTATGTGACCTGCCCTAGGTCATACAGCTAAAGTATTTTGAAGCTAATCAACTCAGGTCTTCCTGAATCCAGGTCCAATGCTCTATCTGCTGTACCACCTACCTGGTATTCATGGATGTGTGCCCCGCATAAATGGATATTTCTGTGTTCCTTAGGAATTTAAAAAAAAAAACAAACAAACAAGCAAACAAAAAGCCAATTCATATAATCATAAAAAGAGCTAGAAGGGACCAGAGAGGTCATCTGGACCAAACAGTTCAGGAAACTGAAATTCAGAGAAGTCAGTCTCAATGTCACACAGCTCATTAGCAGCAGAACTGAGACTAGAACCTGGAAGTTCATGATAATGTGCTATCTCACTGATAGGTCCTTCTCTTCAGGTAGTATCATGCCTTAACCCTTTAAAAATGCACGCTGTCCTCAGGATGCACCTTGTCCAGCTGCTGTGTTAGAGTGTATGTGTGGTGGGGGTGAAGGAGGGGAGAACTTTGGGGTTCCAGGTAGGCGAGGCTTCAGCTACCTCTCAAATCATAGCTGAGAGACAGCTGCCCAGAGGAACCCTAAAGAAAGATGTGGCCAAAGGGAAGAGGTCATGGCCTCTCTTCTCCCTTAGGATAGCAAAAACTAC
The DNA here is from genome assembly GCA_028627135.1 of Pseudochirops cupreus. Classification (NCBI taxonomy): domain Eukaryota; kingdom Metazoa; phylum Chordata; class Mammalia; order Diprotodontia; family Pseudocheiridae; genus Pseudochirops; species Pseudochirops cupreus. The sequence continues at coordinate 122,947,252 of CM053581.1, read as the reverse complement.
TGAAAACAGAATGTAACTCATGTTCTGGAAAAGGGAGTTTCTCAAGCTCTTAGCAGCCTTTTATTCCTGAGGCTTCTGGACCTTTGGACCATTGGAGCTGAATGCAAGAAAAATTCCTTAGAAAAGAAACTAGAGAGGTTAGAGGCATGGTCCTTTGTCTTCTGTTAGCCCACAAGCACTTATTAAGTGCTTACTCTGTAGTGGGCATTGTGCGAAGCCCTAGGGATGGATGCAGAGAAAGGCAAAAACATTCTCTGCCCTCAAGAAGTCCAAAACAGGCAAACAAATCATGTAAGTCAAAAGTCTGCAAACCTCGAAGCATTTTGTGTGTGTAACTTTGTTAAAAAGCACTATGCAAACACAGGATTACTGATTACACTAGTTATGTACACACTAGGTTTATAGGAGTGGAAGGTGATTTCAGAGGGAAGGCACTAACAGGACAGGGAGATACGGAAAGACCTAGGATTGGAAGGTGGCCCCACAGCTACTATGTCACAAGTGACCAAATGAGTAGACAATTGTCACTTGCTCTCCAGCAGGTTGTGCCAGTCATTCCAAAGGGACTGGGGAGGGATTCTTCCCAAAAGAAGCTTTGGTATAGGCTCAGCTCAGACCCAAGTAAGACTCAAAGCAATGCCTCCTCTTCCCTTGCCTCTGTGAGAAATGGAGGTATTCTATACAGTGTCGAGAGGAGGTCAAGAGGGAGAAGAGACCCAAATGGGAATCAAGTCAAACAGAAATGGCAGCATAGCCCATGTGTGTGTTAATTACAGTCATTGAAGAAAAAGACCCCAGCAACAGTAATGAAACATGACCATTACCCGGACAAATTCAGGAGACAGGGAGCCAAAAAAATTAAATAGTTAAAATGCAGTTAAACTCTCTATATCTTTTACCGTGATATAGTTGAATTTTCAAGTTTTAATTATTTACTCCATATTTTTTAGTTGTTCAGTCCTTTTTCAGTCACGTCCAACTCTTTATGACCCTGTTCAGGGTTTTCTTGGCAAAGACACTGGAGTGGTTTGCCATTTCCTTCTCCAGCTCATTTTACAGATGAGGAAACTGAGGCAAACTGGGTTAAGTGACTTTCCCAGGGTCACATAACTAGTGTCTGAGGCCATATTTGAACTCAGGAAGATGAGTCTTCCTGACTCCAGGCCTGGCACTTTATGTACCCCACCACCGTATCCTCTCCATATTTAGATTACATTTATTGAGAGATGTTAAGTTTATAATAATATCAGCACTTTTAAATAAATCCATGTGTACAGTGGTTTGGAGGAGAGAGCCCTGGACTGAGGAACCAAAAGACCTTGGTTTTGACCCCAGCTCTGCCACGTAGTGACTGTGACCTCAGGCTGGTCTCTTCTCCTTGTCTGAGCCTTAGTTTCTTCCTCTGTAAAGTGAGGAGACTGGACAGAATAAGATCTGAAGCCCCTTCCAATTCTATTTGTAAATTTACTTATACCAGGTGTGTACAAGCACACACATATACACACATACACACAATATACACACACATACACGTAGTCTCACACACACATAATATACACACAATATACACACACATGCAATCTCACACACATACACACATACACACACATACACACACATACACACACATACACACATACACACACATACACACACATACACACACATACACACACATACACACACATACACACACATACACACACATACACACACACACACACACACACACAAACATACACACACACAAACACCCCATAGTGACCGAAGTTGGTGCCAGTGGGGCATTTGTCTTTCGGCGGGGAAGAGACTTATAACGGATGGTGGAGGGGGCCTGTCCTTAGGGCACTGAGTTCCCTGTGCTGGTGTCTCTGTCCAGTTTGGTCCATGATCTATAATATTAGCTGTTCGTAGGTTTGAACGTAATTAAACACAGAGTAAAGCAAAGGATGCCTCTTGATTAATGCCATGCACTCATCATTGCACATTTATTTTGGTTACAGGTGTTTGCATTTGTTACCACGCTGACATACGTGATCCATTCAGTATTTTCTTTACGCAGATGGAAGTCATCCTAAAGTCCTATGGAAGTTCACCCAAAAATCCCGAAGGTGTTAACCGACTGACCATCCTCCCCAGACTCTTTAGAAGTCAGGGATGCTCAAATGGATCTTGGTTCTCTTGTACAAAGTGGGGGGCTGGGCTGGAAACGTGCCTGTTTCTTGTTGGTGTTTGTCTTTACTGTCTCGCATAACTAACTGCATATAGGGAGTCAGGCTTGTTGTGTTGACTCCCAAGTACTGATTGCTTTTTCTCATCACCATTTCCTGTTTGTGAAAGGCTGAACTCTGGGAAAAGGGAGATGACAAAATGAGTCTCCTCAGACCCCTTTGCTGGGTCCCAAGAATTATGAAAGACATTTCCCTATGGCCACTTTTGATCTCACCCACTATCCCATGCACGGCTTTAGATCCTTAGGGGATTTTTGCATATCCTGGGGATTGAGTCCTCCGAACAGATTCTTTCTGGAACCAACAGCAGAAGATGATGTATCAGCCATGAAGAGGGAGATGAGCCATGAAACAACATAAGTGTTTCATAGGCTACACAAGATATACCAGGGATATAGCCTCACATTCTTTAGTTTCTGTTCTTTATGAAATATTTCCAAACCAGTTTTCTTATAAAATTCTCCAACCTCAACCAAGACTTCCAACAATGGTTTACATGAGATCCCTTGGTTATAATTGAATGGAACCTCCATGGACTCAGTAAAGTCCAGATAGCAAATATGTATGTTGGCATCATCCCATGCCTCTCGGAAGGGTAGGATTCTGGGTAATTTTTTATGGCATCCCAGTTGAGCATCTCCCCAGAATGGTGTTAACCTTTGTCCAATAACAGCTTTTCAAGTTTTTTTGTTTGTTTGTTTTTATTTGCCAATATCACTTCTCTACTTCCTCTGTGATTTTAAAAATGCCACCATGATCATGAGTCAACCACAAATAAATACTTGTGGAATGGCCACTGCAGGCCCACTCCTGCTGGCAGTCATCTTTACGTGGTTGCAGATCTACCCAACAGCTCCTTTACTAAAAGGCAAAATGAATTTTGCTACCTTACCAAAGCATCCTTTAAACCAGGAAAAAAATTATCCCAGATGGGCTATTTTGATAGCTTGTGAAAAACAAATCCACTCAGAAACTGTCTTTAGAGAGTGGGCCGTGTATTTTGTTCAATGATTCTCAAATATCAGTGACAACAATAAACTCAATTTTTCAACAAGTTGCTTGGATCATTGAGAGCTTAAAAGAATTCAGACTCCGGGGTTCTGCTTATCAGGGGACAGATGGCCCTTTCATGTCGCTATAAGGTGTTTTATGGGAAGGAGAAAAGAGATTGTTCAGAAATTCATAAGCATATTGGGAACCTGCCACATACAGGTAGTCAAGAGACTTCTGGGTCCCATCCCCCACAGCCACATGCCCAAATGTACATGCTACTCTCACCACATGATCTTACATCTCTTCACTGTTCCCAAAAGCCCCTTTACCCACGTCTCTATGGATCCTTATAATAACCCTGGTGGGAATTACTGTGCCCATTTGATTCATGAGAAAATAGTGCTTGGGAGAGATGAAGGGATTTATCCCATGGTCTCGTGACTGATAAGGGGAAGAGCCAATACTGGAGCCCAGGGTTCTCCACGTGTAGGCCAGATATTTTGCCTCCTACCCTGCTAGTGATATAAATGACAATGACCAATATTTATATAATACTTTAAAATATATATGGTCTTTTACATACACCCTCTAATTGGAGCCTCGCTACTACTGCCTTGTGAGGTAGGTATGCCCAATGTTGTTATCCCCACTTGACAGCTGAGGAAACTGAGGCTCTGAGATTAGTTGATCAACTGATTAGTTCCAGTTCACACAAATAGTAAGGGTCTGAAGGGGGATGTGAACCCAGGCCTTCCCAATGCCAAATACAGCGTACTATCCACTATCCCATCTTTCATACATAGCAGAGGGCTTTATTGCTCAGAAGAGAGTTTTGTGACTTCCCTTTCAACACCAGCATTTGTATGGGATTTTATTGTAGCTATGTTGGAACAGTGGAAAGAGCACTGGTTCTGGAGTCCCAAGGATCTGGGTTCAAATTCTATCTCTGATGCTTACTACTTGTGTGAACTTGCATAACTCACTTTATTCCCTGAGTCTCTGTTTTATGTGTGAAATGATGTCCCAAGACAATTTGGGATCCCTTCCAGCTAGCGATCTGTAATCGTCTGAACTGTATACCAGGATGCAGGTGGCAGCCACTCTGCTGTCTTCCCATGGCATCTATTAACAGCGGTCAGGAGTTGTTTGTTCCACTGTTGTCCAGTCAACCTTGATTTTGGTCACAGTCCAGTACTTGGCAAAGGTAAGACAGAAAAGTTCTTTAATGTCTGGGTTCAAGCTAGGAATTTTGTGGCATTAAAAATATGTGCATTTTTCAAAATAATATTAAAAATTATCCCTTGGGGCAGCTAGGTGGCACAGTGAACCGAGCACTGGCCCTAGAGTCAGGAATACCTGAATTCAAATCCAGCTTCAGACACTTAACACTTACTAACTGTGTGACCTTGGGCAAATCACTTAATCCCAATTGCTCTGCCCTCCTCCCTCCAAAAAAAAGCCCCCCCAAAATGATCCCTCCTTGGATGTCACAAACACCCTAAGTAGATGCAGACCTTTTCTCCTCCTAGTTCCCATGCTGGTTGCTGCCCCACACATAAAGAAATTAGAAAGGAAGAGCTCTGGACGTGACTTGAGGGTTTAGAAATTTCCTCTGGCCAAAAATATATACAACACACCCCTAGCCAAAGAGTCTGGACTTCTCAAAAGAAGTTATTCATTTAGACTAAGACCTTAACGGACTCTAGGATTATAGTATTAGAGCTGGAGAGGACCTCATAGAACATCTAAGCCAACTCTTTTCTAGACTGAGAGACTGAAGAGGAGTGATTTATTTGAGGGAAGATTCAAAAACAGGTCCTTTGATTCTAAATATAGTCTTCCATCTAATACACCATATTACGTAGAGAGATGACTTATATTAGCCTCCCAGTTGCCTAGCAGTGGCTCTGAATGAATGGGAGACAGCTGGGAAAGGAAAGGCCTAATAGATGGAGGCCCCCTAGAAAGGATGACCATCGCTAGGTAAGCCCTTTCCCACAGGAGACAAAGAACATGGGAAGCCTGGAACAAATTTCAATGATCTTACCTAGAGCTGTCCTTGAGAGTCTGTGTTGGGAGATGGAGAGAGAGCTTGTCTTTCTAAACGAAACCTGGGGCAAAGCCCTGTTTGCTCAGCAGAGTTCTACTTGTGATGCTGCGATGGTGCTGACATCCTCCTGCCCTTGTGGAGATTTAAAATGTTAGAACTTTAAGAAACATTAGAAATCTTTATGTCCAACCCCTTCATTTTACAGACTGAGAGTCCAAGAGGACAAGTGGTAAATCCACAGTCAGAAAGCCATTAAATGGCAGATCCTATACTCAAACCCAGGTCTTCTGAAACTGCACTATCTGATTTATCATTCTTCCTCATGAATTTCTTCTGAATAAAAATAATTTGGGGCAGAGATATTCTCCAAGAAAAGCCCAGACCCTTCCATGTGCTGCATTACTATCAGTCATGTCAGATGGACCCACAACCCCTAGGAGTACCTGTCTTCGGGTCCTCTCCTAAGCTGAATCTAGATATAGGCTCCAGATAGCCCCACTGACTGTAGGCCAGGCTACACCTTTGCTCTGTGGCTGATTTGGAGCCCTCTTGACCTCTTCATAATTCCTTCACCCTTTTCAGGGATGGTGCAGTGGATAGAGCTGGGCCTGAAGTCAAGAAGACTCATCTTCCTGAGTTCAAATCTGGCTTCAAACACTTAGTAGCAGTATGACCCTGGGCAAGTCACTTAACCATGTTTGTCTCAGTTTCCTCATCTATAAAATGAGATGGAGAAGGAAATGGCAAACCCCTTCCAGTATCTTTGCCATGAAAATCCAAAATGGGATCACAAAGAGTTAGACAGGACCGAGCAATAAAAAGGCCTTTTGGCCCTAGATCCACGATTCAAGAAACCTCTTCACAACACTTAATGTGTATTCAGTGCTCAGCACAGTGCCTAGAACACAGTAGGTACTTAATAAATGCTCATTAACTGTCTACTCTATGCAACCTACTAAGGCTTATGAATTCAAAGATAATTTGAAGTTTCTGCCCACAAGTTCTTCTAGTTTGATAAGGGCAATCAGACATATATGTAGATAAGTACCATATATAGTAAGTGATCTTAACCACTTCTCTGGATTCCACCTTAGTCTACTTTCCCACACTCTTAGATGGCTCACTACTTCACTGGACCTTTCCCAAGGGAGTGAGTGGGCTTTCAGACACTTGTGACAATTTTAGGAGACCAAAATATTTTGAATGTACATTAAAAGTAACAGAAGCATAAATCTCACCAAGAAGACAGGGGCACCTTGCCTTACATATGTTCCTAAACAGGCCCCTTCTTGGGATAAAAATTGCATGCACAGTGATGCCTCACCAAGGAAGGATGAGTGTTGGGTATTAGACCTCAGTGAACAGAAAACTTGCCAAGATGATGGAGTAGTCAATCACTTCTACCTCCAGCGCCTACACCAGTGTTCCTTTTAGCATAGGAATAATGTCGTGCTCCTTTCAGCACAGGAATAAAGCGGCATTCGTAGGCTTAGGTGCCCATTGTTCACTTTCATTCAGGACACAAGGGCAGATGCTACATAGGTGGTTGGGCCTTCATTAAGGGAAGCAGTGGCTGCCTCGCCTCCCTCCCCTCCCTAGTAAATGTCTCAAGTCAAGTACCTTTCACCTGTGTGAGTTAAAACATATCACATAAAAGTCGGTTGATTTGAACATCGTTGGCCTTTTTGCTGCTTCTTTGGAAATCTCTTTATACCAAAAATAACTACTCAAAACAAAGAGAAAAGGCATAGTGGAGTTTTTGAGCATGGAAACTGGTTCAAAGGGCAAGAAGGGGGCTGGTCCAGACGATGGCTATCTTTGCAAACGTTGTACCCTGCACACAACATGGGAACCTTTGCTTATGCATCCTTGTAAATGGGCAATTATATATACACACATAATTTGATAGGCTTCTCATAAAACTCAGAAACACGAGAGGTAAGCAAAAGTGTTCACATATATATATATACTGAAGGTTTAAAGGGCTAGCAAAAGCAGCACCAAGTATACCAATATTTTGGGTATATTTTGGATTAATCCTGCGATTTCATTGGCATGGGGAACTCCCAGTGAAGAAATTCCTTTAACCAATGCATGCTGGTACCTGATCTGCCACCAAAAGAGATAATCTATGTAAAAAATAACACTTAAAAAGAAAACCTAGTCCTATAAGGTTAAACCTTTAAATGCTCTAAATCAGTGGTTCTCAACCTTCCTAATGCCGCAACCCTTTAATATTTGTATGTGGGCGTATCTGCCTGTGAGTGGACCCGCCTGGAGATGGATAGAGGAGCAGCGTCTCAGTTCCCAAGACTGTTGGAAATATGTTTTCTGACGGTCTTGGTGACCCCTGTGATCCCTGTGAAAGGGTCATTTGACCCCCAAATGGGTCACGACCCACAGGTTGAGAACCACTGCTCTAAATACTCATTATTATTAGTGGTGTTGTTATAGAGTTCCTTGGATAACTGAGAGGTTGTCAGTTAAATATTAAGCACTTAGTATATGCTATGTATTATCTAAGACTAAGAATATAAACAAAGGCAAAAACATGGTCCCTGCCCTCAAGAAGCTTACATTCTAATAGAGTAGAAAATACATAAATAATGAGGCATACCTAAGAAACATAAAGGATAGGTGGAAAGAGAGGAGAAGGCAAGGCTTTAGCAGCTGGGAGGACCAGGAAGTCTCCTGCAGAAGGTGAGATTTCAGCTGAGTCTTAAAGGAAGTCAGGGAAACTAAGGAAGGGAAGTAAAGTGTTTTAGCTATGGGAAGGAACCAGTACAAAGGTATGGGGTTGGGAAATGCAGTGTTGTGTAGGCCAGCATTGCTGGAATGTGCATATAAGGAAACTGGGAAAGTGGGAAATACCTAGGTGCCAAAGAGCTTTGAATGCCAAACAAAAGTGACTTACTTGCCCAAGCTCACGAAGCCAGTAATCTATCAGAGATGGAATTTAAACCCAGGTCTCTGATTCTGGGGCTAGCTTGTTAGCAATTACACTGTGTCTGTTTTATATAAGCATATACTTGAAATCTCCTATGCAAAGGTATACTCATTGTCCCATTACACACATATAATCAAAAACTCATGACAGACTTGTCATGCAATCATTTGGGCCATAATTAACTCCCTTTTACAAGAGTAGGAGTTGGGGCATGTTTTCATTTAGTCAATCATCAAACTTGGTTGGTTGTTGTCCTTCATTCTCAGAAATGACATCACTATGTTGGGGTTAAGGTACGATGTGTTCCACTGTGGCTGATCAGACTAATTGAGCTCCAATGGCTCTACCATAGTTTGGGCACAAATAGTCCATTTGGAGTAGAGATATCTCTAAATTTGCACATTTCATGTTTCTTTAAGGACACTGCAATTCTGCTTCACTCACAGAACACAGCACTTTCTTTGATGCAGGTACGCCATATTGGGCAGTCCTGTGCCAGTGTCTTCCATGTCTCACAATCAATTCCACAATTCTTCAGAGACCTTGAGAGTGTCCTTGTATTATTTATTAAGCACCTAGTATATATGCAAGTTCTACTATAGATACAAAGATGAAGCTGACACTCTCCCTGTCTTTAAGGAGCTTACAATCTAGTAGAATTCAATTCTGGTATAGCCCAGGATAGTACCTGTATAAGAGAAAGGAGACTGAATTCAGAGTGCTCTAAACTAAGAGTGACAGCAAGAGAAGTAGTTATAGGAAACTCACTAAGGCAGCTAGAAATACAGTCCAAGTGCTTCAGTGATTCTTCATCACAATCCCCATGGACACAACCAGGGTAAACCTCCTACACAGGCATGTAAAGAAAGCAATTTAATCTGGTAATCTTAGACTCATCACAAAAGTGGAAGACCAAACCCCTGACTGACTGGTGCCTATAATTCCATCATTCAACTATGTCTTAATGTTAAAATTCAGATCTCCTTGGGAGGGGTCATCCATTAATCCTGACATCTCAGAATGAATGAGTTTCCTGGAGAATGAGTTTCCAGATCTGGAGGCTCTCCCTTGGCCTTGACTTCAGCCTCAGTTGCCCCTGGCCCTCTGGCCCAGTCCCTATCCAATACCTGTGAATGAGTTTACAAGTCCCATTCCTGACAGCAGAATTTGATAGGAAAGTGGTAGATTTATGATTATAGAAGGTATTCAGACCCTGGGTAGGGGGATGGGTGAACAACAGCAAGAGTTATATCAATTGGGGCAGCTAAGTGGTGCAGTGAATAGAGCACCAGCCCTGGAATCAGGAGGACCTGAGTTCAAATCTGGCTCCAGACACTTAACATAAAAAACTAGTCATGTGACCTTGGACAAGTCACTTAACCCCAAAAAGCAAAACAAACAAGTTATATCAATTAAACTAAAAACAAATAAATTCTTTAAAAAAGAAGTAATTTTTTAAAAAAAAAGATTTATATCAATTAATCAAACAAAGGGTACCTCGGTGCACCTCAAATTCAGTTTGACCTGCTCTTCTCTCTAACTTCACTAGGTTCTATTAATGGCCCCATCAGTTTCCTGGTCTTCCATGTTCTAAATCTTGCCGTTACAGGTTATTGAGTCGCTTCATCTCAGTTGACCCCAGGCTCCTCAACTATAAGTGAGGATGTAATAGAAGTTACTCTCACAGGGTTGTTGGAAGGATCAACTTGGCACAGTGCCTGGCACACAGTGGGAATTTAATAAGTTTCCTTCCTTCCCTCCTTCTCCCTAAACCTTCATACCTCATCTCCACCCACCTATATTTCTGCAATTGTTTCCAACAATATTACAGAATCACAGACACTCAGAGTTGGAAGGGCCCCCAAAGGCCATCTAATCTCACCTATACCTGAACAAACATTCCTTCAAATAACACTATCTACACACGATCATTTAGTCCCTGCTATGGGGCCATCTCCAGTCTTGATCTATATCTTGCCACTGGGTCCATGTGGCTCCGGAGAAGAAAGTGAGGCTGGGGACTTTGCATAGCCCTTCCTCACTTAAATCCAATCTACTTGCAAGTCATGGCATCACCTTCCTGATGTCATGATTTTCAGATGATTGTGCACTCAATGTAACCTCTGAAGCTGAGATGCAACCAACTACGGATCAGTTCTCTGCTGCTTGTGCTATTTTTGGCCTAAAAATTAACACCAGGAAAACACAGGTGCTCTAGCAGCCACCACCACACCATCCATATGTGGAACCATTAGCTATAGCAAATGGAGATTTTTTTGAATACTGTCGATAAGTTCACTTACCTTGGTAGTGTACTTTCCAAGGATATACCCATTGATAATGAGGTTGACGCCCTCATTGCCAGAGCTAGCTCGGTGTTCAGGAGGCTCCAAAGGAAAGTGTAAGAGAGAAGAGGTATTAGACTGACTACCAAACTCAAGGTCTACAGAGCCATTGTGCTGATCTCATTGTTGTATGCCTGTGAAACCTGGACAGCCTACCAGCACCATGCCAGGAAACGGAATCGCTTCCATTTGAATTGTCTTAGGAAAATTCTGAAGATCACTTGGCAGGAAAAGGTAATAGACATTGAGGTCTTTAATTGAACTAAACTGCCATGCATTCAAACTCTGCTTCAGAGAGCGTGACTCTGATGGACTGGTCACATTGTTAGAATGCAAAATGTATGCTTGCCAAAAAGATTGTTTTAAGGAAAACTCACACAGGGCAAGTTGCTCACATAGTATGTGCATCAGAAAAAATGATTCAAGGACACTCTGAAGGCCTCTTTTAAGAACTTTGGAATTGATTTGTGACATGGGAGACACTGGCACAGGACTGTTCAGCATGGTGCGCCCACATCAGAGAAGGAGCTATGCTCTGCAAGCAAAGCAGAATTGAAACAGCTCAAAAGAAACATGAGATGTGCAAATTTAGAGAACCCACCCCAAATGTTCACATGGACTATTTGTGCCTTACCTGTGGGAGAGCGTTCTGAGCTTGTATTGTTCTGATCAGCCACAGTCGGACACACTGAAACTTGACTTTAGCATAGTGATGTCATTTTGGTCTTCTTCTAACAAAGGACAACAACCAACCAACCAACTCTTTGAGAACAAAGGATGACCCACCATCACAACAGTAAGCCCTGCCTGGAGACTTCCACTGGGTGGGAACCCATTTTACCTGGGGCAGGTAAGGAGCACAGTGGTTTGAGTGCTGGGCCTGGAATCAGGAAAACCTCTCTGGGACCCAGTTTTTTCCTCTCTAAAATGAATTGGTTGGCCCAGATTAGTTCAATGAGCTCTTCTAGCTCTAACTTTATATGATTATATGATTCCCTTCTTAGAAGTTCTCAAGAAACACAGAGACTTATTTCTGAGGGGTACATATCTATGTATGATGGCTAGATGGTAGAGCAGACAGAGGGCTACACCTAGAGTCAGGAAGACCTGAGTTCAAATTCAACCTCAGACACTTACTAAATGTGTAACCCTGGGCAAGTCACTTAACCATGGTTTGCTTCTTCTGCAAACTAGGGATAATAATAGGACCTATCTCCCTGGGTTGTTGTGAGGATTAAATGAGGTAATATTTGTAAACTATTAATCAAAATGCATGGCATGTAATGGGTATTAATAAATGCTTCTCTCTTTGTCCCTTATCCTTGCCCAAAGAGAGTTCATTCCATTTGGGGGCAGCTGTAATTATTATGAAGATTTTCCATTTTCCATCCACAGAGCTAAAATCTGCCTCTCTGCAACTTTCACCCATCCTAAATCTGCCCTCTGAGGCTAAGCAGTAATACTATTACCATTTCTATAAAGCTTTAAGATTTACTAAGTACAACAACTCTAGGAAGTAGGTGCTATTATCATCAACACCATTTTACTGTTGAGTAAACTGAGGCATAGTGATTTATCTGGGGTCATGTCGTTAGTAAGAATCTCAGGTTAGATTTGAACTTAGATATTCCTGACTCCAGGTCCAACACTCTATCCACTGCACCACCTATCTGCCTTTATTTTTGACCTGTCTGTGTAGAAGGTGTCTGTGTAGAAGGCAGAGATGTGGTATGAAATCACAGAAAAGGCAGAACGCCTGGATTCTACTCAGTATCCTTTCACCACTTATGGGTTGCATGACCTTGGAGATCTTGAGTATTAACCTTTGTAGTCATCAGCTGCCTCATTTGTAAAATTGGGATATTATTTCTACCTGACAGCCCATTTATTACTTGAAGACATTTATCATGTTCCCATTATGTCCTCTCTTCTCCAGCCTAAACATCCCCAGGTGATTCAACTGATCCTCATATGACCTAATCACCAGTCCTTTCACCATCCTAGTTACCCTCTTCTGGACATGCTCCAGCTTGTTTATCTCCTTAAAACACGGTGACTAGAATTGAACACAGTTCTCTAGATATGGTCTGACCAAGGCACCATACAAAAGAGCTATATCACTTCTTCCATTTTATACAATTTGTTTCTCAATGCAGGGTAGAATATTTTTTTGCCCGCCATGTTCAACTGATGTCAGATTTGCAGTCCACAAAGACCTTCAGAAAAATTTTATTGGAACTGCTGTCTAGCAATATGTCCGCCATCCTTGATTTATAAAGCTGGTTTTTTAAACCTGTGTAAAAACTATATTCCTATTAAACTGCACCGTATTAGTTTCATCCCCATTATTCTAGCTTATCAGGGTCTTTTTAGTTCCCAACTCTGTCAACCAACATGTTATCTTTCCCTGCTCCATGTCACCTGCAAATTTTACAAGCATTCCTTCTATGCCTTCATCCAAGTCATTGACAAAAATGTTGAACCACACAGGACCAAGGACAGGTCCTGGGGCATTCCATTAAAGAACTATTGACCCATTAGATATGGTCTTTGAGTATGGACATTCATCCAGTTCCTAATCCAACTGAGTATTAACATTGTCCCCAGGAAGAACACAAGAGACTTTGTCAATGGCTTTAATGAAAGACAGGTGTGCTATGTCTATGGCATTCCTGATCTTACTGCCTCTGTTTTTCTGTTTATCCATCCTTCACAGGGTCACCAGACTGAGCTTTATTCCTAGATCTTGTTGTACCACTTTTCTGCTCAATACCTTTCAATGACTTCCTATTTGTCTGCCAACTAAAGCCTCATCTCACTTGTCAAATATTTGATATGATCAAATTTGTCACACTACATGTTATATTATTTCATACTACATTTACTCTGTATTACCCACTTTGATCAAGTTGAACTATTTGTCATCTCTCATAGATATCATGTACTTTCCCACCACCAAGTCTTTATTAATATGGTTCTCCAAGCCTATAATGCTCTTATACTCTCTCAATTCTCTACTCCCAGGTATTATGACAACCTGTCTCTCACCTGAAACAGTTCTAACCATGGTCTGATAACCATGGTCTACCAAACAATCTTCCGAAGGCACCAGTCTGACTCTAGTACTCCCTTACTCAAAAATTTTCAGTGGCTCCCTATTGCTTCTAGAATACAACACAAGCTACTTAATCTGGTATTCAGGGCTTTTTAGAATTTGGCCCCAACCTACCCTTCTAGCCTTATTTCTCAATCCCATTCACTTCACTCTGTGTTTCAGATAAGCTTGTGCCCCTTACCTGGAATATACTTCCTCCTCTTCTCCCCATCTTCCTTTAAGACTCAGCTCAGTGCCAGTTCTTCCATGATCCCAGCAATGACTAGAGACCTCTCTTTCCTAAAATTATCTTGTATTTCCTTACCTGTTTATACATTATATTCTGCTAGTAAGTTCTTCAAGGGAAGAATCTGATTCTTTACTTTGTTTTTCAAAATAGTAACAAGCACATAGTAGGCACTTAATAGTTTTGTTTAATTAAGTTAAACTGAATTCAGGAGTTGTCTTTATATGGATCTGAAAACTTCCTCCTCTGTAACTTGCACTATTGCTCCTAGTTCTGTTCTCTGGAGCTAAGCAGAACAAGTCCAATCCCATTTCCACATGACAAACTTTCAAATGCTTGGAGACAGCTGTCACATCCCTGCCCCATGCTCCAGCCCCTTCAGCTCCTGAGTCTTCTCTTTGCTATGCTAATCATCCCTGGTTCCATCAAAGGATCCTCATATGGAATGGTTTCCAGTCTTTCACCATCCTGGTTGCCTTCCCATGGAGAATCTCCAGTGTATCAATATCCTTCCTAAAATATGGTATCCACATCTGAGTACAATAATCTAGTTGTGATCTGATTGGGGGGAAAGAAAGCAGGATGATTATCAACCTTACTAGGGAACACGATTCTTCTAATACCACCAAATATTGCATAAACTTTTTCTGTAATATGACACTATTGATTCATATTGAACTTGCAGGCTACCAAAAACTACAGCTCTTTCTTGCATGAATTGTTGACTAGCCACATCACCTTCATCCTGTACAGCTGATTCTTTTTAACCCAAGTATAAGATGTTACATCTATCTATAATACATTTCTTCTTACTAGTTTCAATCCATTATTCTAGCATGACAAGAAACCTTAGGGTCTTGTCTATCATGGATTAGCTATTGTTCAGGGACTTGTGTCATCCACAAATTTGTTAAACATGCTATTTCTTTTTTTTTTTTGCTTTATCCACGTCAATGATTAAAAAAAAAAATGAATGACATACAACCAAGCACAGAATCATTGAGAATTTACTGGAGATCTCCAGGTTGATATCAATCCCTTAATGACTATTCTTTGGATCTGATTATTCCACAAAGACAGGGTAAAGACCACATCAAATGCATTGATAAAATATAGATATATTGTATTCATAGAATTCCTTTTCCTATTTTTCACAAATAGTTTATGCAATATTGTAATTAATTATTCTTTGAATGTTTGATAGAATTTGTTTGTAAATCCATCTGGTTTTGGTTTCCCCTTCTCATCTTTGGTAGCTCATTTATGGCTTGTTTAATTTCTTTTTCTGAGATTGGATTCTTTACATTTATTTGTTTTCCTGTTAATCTGAACATTTTATACTTTTATAAACATTCATCCATTTCATTTAAGTTTTCAGTTTCCAGTTTCTAGGTTATACCCATTATAAATGATGCTTGCTATTGGTTTTAGATATAGATATTATTTATCATTTTAAAGAAAAATCAATTTATTTTTGTGCTTTCTCTCCCCATTTCCCCTTCAATTGTTCTTATTTAAATTTTGAAATAACTCTTTTTTTGCTCTTTTAAAAATCTTTTTCTTTAGTTCTTTTAGGAATGCCTTTTGAGCTTGTGTTCAATCTGCATTTTTCTTTGAGTCTTTGCTTGTGGATGTTTTAAGTCACTGTCTTCTGTTTATGTCTTGAACTTCCCCATAACCATAGGAGCTTTTTATAATCAGGTTTTTTTGTGTGTTTACTCATTCTTGTTGCCTATTTCTTGACTTTAGACTTTGTGTTAGTCTTGGGCTCTACTTACATTTAGGAGTGGATGTTTGGCCTGAACTTCTATCTTTTTATGTCCTAACATTTTCACAGCTCAGGCAGAAGGCCTGCAAGTTTTTGGTACTTCCAAAGTGGTGTGATACAAAGAGAGATCTGTTCACTGTCTTCCTGGTTAGAGCTTTGACAGAAATCTGTGTGGTTCTGTGCTTCTACATATGATTCCCTATGACCTGAAGGTCAGCTCAAGTAAACAAAACTCTATGTGTGCCATTTGTGGAAGCCAAAGCAAAACAGAACATGGTTGAGTGACATTGGCATGAGTTTGCAGGCAGCTCAGTTCTTCAGGCTGTGATGCTTCCATGCCAGAGAGTCAGTCGTTGCAACTGGTAATTGTTGTCTGGTGCTATTCCGTGACTTTGCTTTGAACAGGTGAGGGATTAGGAAATTCATACATTCCACGGTTTCTGTTTATTCAGTGAAGAGATTCCTCTTTCTCTAGCATGAGGAGTAAGCATCTGTCAGTTCATTACCACATGCAGTGTTGCTTACATTTTAAAACAACATTTTTTAAAAATGTTATGGAAAGGTAAAAAGCTATTTGTGTTGTCAGGTGGTTTTTGTTTAACTGTTTTTCATTATTACAATGAAGGGATCAATAGTTTTGGAGGGAGGGAAGGGCAGAATGTCTGGAAGGGGCCACGACACAAAAACAAAAGACACCAATGAAATTCATTTCTTTAATGCTGTAGAAAATGCAAGAAATGAATTAAGATATACAGGCACTGGGATAGGAAGATCCATCTTGCCCTACCAGAAAGTCAGAGGGGTGATGGGGGAGGATATAGGAGAGAGCAGATTGGGGGAGGGGGTATATAGTGGGATCGCTGTTTTGGGGTGGTGGGTAGGGGAAAGACGGGGAGAAAATTTGTAACTCAAAATCTTGTGGAAATGAATGATGTAAACTAAAAATAAACAAAAGTTAATTAAGGAAAAAAAAAGAAAATGAAAGAAATGGACAATGACCCAAATCCAGTAATGCATACTGCTGTTAAAAATTCTGATATTAATAACTCACACTTATGAAATGATTAAGGTTTACAAAATCCTTGCCCTACAATCTCTGTTAGGTAGGCTAGATAAATGTTATAATCTCTATTTTACACCCTTTTGCTCTAAGATGAGGAAACAGACTCAGGAACTGAAGTGACTTAGCTAACTTCACACAATCAGTAAGTGCATAATATGAGACCATCAATTGAAAGTTGGAAGGGACCTTAGAACATATCCTGATAATTCCTACCTTTTGTAGACAAGGAAATTCAGACACACAAAGGTTGAGTAAGTTGTCAGGGAATGGGGAAGGAAGGGAACAAGCATTGATTAAGCACCTGCTGTATACCAGGCACTATGCAAAGCACCTTACAAATGTTATCTTATTTGATTCTCACAACAACCGTTGGAGATCTGACTATCATTCTCTCCATTTTACAGTTGAGGAAACTGAGATAGACAGATTAAGTGACTTGCCCTGGGTTATCACTTACTGTGATGTGTCTGAGGTCAAATTTGAACTCAAGTCTTCCTGATTCCAGGTCCAGAACTGCATCCATTTCACCACTTAGATGCCCAAAAGTTCCACACAAAGCCAGGATTTGAACCTGGGTCCTCTGACCCCATATCCAACATTCTTTTGTCACCATACCACAGTGATTCTAACCTAGTTCCCTTGATTCTAAGTTTAGCTTCTTTATACTATATACCACATCACCTTTCATCTTCTATAATCTCAACTCGCTTCTGTTTTCATTATGATCATTTTTTGTCTCTACTTGAGACCTCGTCTACTTTAAAATCACAGAATTTTTAAAAAAGAAGGGACCTTTAAATGGATGTTCTTTTTGAGTCAAAAAACTTTTTATTAAAAGTCTGCTATGTACAAAGCATTGTGCTAGATGCAAGAGTCACAAGGTAGTACCCTTAAGTAGTTTATAATTTTAAATGGAATAACTGGATGTGGTCACAGACAATCTATGCTGTATGCTATTTATAAGTAGTTAAGAGGAGAGATATCATGGGTTAATAGAGAAAGAACCAGACTTGGAACAAGGGAGATGTGAGATCATGTTCTGCCTCTTAACACTGACTGGCTATGTCACCCTCGACAGGTCATTTACGCTCTCAACATCCCCCAGGCAAGTCTCCAAGGCTATAAATTGCAGAACAATTTCAGATCTGTATTAGTAGGGGAAAATTTCTCACCACCAATGAAGCCATTGTTCTTCAAGCCTACTTTCCCAAACCCCCAAAAGTACCAGATGAAGGAGGGATTTCTTCTAGCTAAGAACACTGGGGGAAGGGGGGAAGATTGCAGAAGTAGTGACATTTATATTGCATATTTAAAGATAAATCACACAGTAACAGATGGAGATGACGAGGGGGAGATGAAGGTGTCCAGGAACAAGGGACAATGTGAACAAAGGTGGGGAGAAAAGAGAGGAAAAGGACACGTGTGTGGGATAGCAAGTATTCCAGCTTGGTAGGAGCATTGGTTGTATTGAGGTAAGTACTGTGAAGAGGCTCAAAAAGTAGAAAACAGCCCAGTGTTAGGGGATCTTGAACACCAGCCTAAGGCATTTGGACATTGCTCAATAGGTAATAAGGAATCATAAAAGCTTTTTAATGAGGTGTCAGAAAGATTCATCTGGAAGTGGCTGTAGGATGAGCTGAAAACTGAGGAAACTGGGCCCAGGGACATTTAGTGACTTGTCCAAGGCTCCATTACTAATTAGTGGCAGAGTCCGACTAGACCTGGGATCATCTGATTTCAAAGGCAGCTTGATTATGTTAACACCACACTACTACTGCTAATTATTTCCGGTTTATCCTGTTATAGCTTGCTTTATATATGATTGTATTTGTTCATATGTCATCTTCTCCATTAGATTGTAAACTCCTTGAGGGCAGGGACTATCTCCTGCCTCTTTTTGCTTCACTTAGCACAATACCTGTCACATGGTAGGTGCTTTATGTGTCTTGAATTGAGTTTTAAAACTCCATAACTGATTGGCTATGGTTACCTGGAACCACACCCTCTAGGTGCTCCCAAGAATCTTCCATCATTGATTCTCCAGAAAAATGAAATCAATTCCTTGTTGGCATGTTTTGATTTCAGATGCTTGGCTCTTTTCTCCTTTTCTCCAGCAATGAAAACCAACCCCTCTTCAGGCAACAGAAAGAACGACATGGCCTCTGAGTTTCTTTCCAGCTCTCTGATTCTGTGACAGTTTTTGTTGTTGCTCAGTCATTCAGTCGTGTCTGACTTTTGTGACTTCATGGGTTTTCTTGGGAAAGATACTGGAGTGGTTTGCCATTCCTTCTCCAATGTGTCCCCATTTTCCAGACGAGGAACTAAGGCAAATAGGAATTAAATTATTTGCCCAGGGTCACATGCTTAGTAAGTGTCTAAGGCTAGATTTGAACTCAGATCTTTCTGACTCCATTGTACCACATAATGGGCCACCCACCAGCCCCACCATGACAATATTTCACTTTTATATAAGTCTTTTAGGGTTTACAAAATGCTTTCCTCACAATGACCCTATGGCAGAGGTCACACAAAATTATTATCTCCACTTTTCGAAGTAGAAACTGAGCCTCTAAGAAGTTAAATGAGTTACCCAGGTAGATACAACTATTAAGTGCCTGAGGCTGGATTCAAATCCAGATCTTTTACTCCAAGTCCAGTTCTCTGTCACTGCCTCTCTCATAGAATGGGATAATTTATAGACGAGGAAACTGGTCCTCAGAAAGTCGACTGTGACACAACTAGATAGTGGCAGAGCTGCTGCCATCCTCCTCATCATAACAATTTTTATTATTATTAATACCATAAAGATCTTTCTTTAAAACAACACACAAGGTAGGGAGAGTGAATAATATTATCTCCATTTTACAAATCAGGAAATTGAGTCTTACAAAAGTGAAGGGACTGTCCTAAATTTAGGCACCTAGTATATGTCAGAACTATTAGAATCCAGGACTTCTGACTTCCAAATCTAATGCTTTTTTTCTCCTCCCTCGTGACATTGTAATGAACTTTACGGTTGTTGTCCTTCGTTCTCAAAGAGGACCAAGACATCACTATGTCAGAGTCAAACTACAGTGTGTCTGACTGTGGCTGATCAGATCAATATGAGCTCAGAATGCTCTACCAAAGGCTGGGCACAAAGAGTCCACGTGAACATTTGGGGTGGATTCTCTAAATTTGTACATCTCACATTTCTTTTGAACTGTTTCAATTCTGCTTTGCTGGTAGAGCACAGCACCTTCTCTGATGAGGGCACGCCATGCTGAGCGGTCCTATGCCAGTGTCTCCTGTGTCACAAAATCAATTCCAAAGTTCTTAAAAGAGACCTTCAGAGTGTCCTTGAATCACTTTTTCTGATGCACACACTATGTGAGCGCTTGCCCTGTGAAAGTTCTCCATAAGATAGTCGTTAAGCAAACATATGTTTGGCATTCAAAAAATGTGGCCAGTCCATTAGAGTTGCACTCTCTGCAGTAGACTTTGAATGCTTGGCAGTTTAGTTCAAGAAAGAATCTTGGTACCTTATCCTGCCAGGTGATCTTCAGAATCTTCCTAAGACATTTCAGATGGAAGCGATTCAGTTTCCTGGCACGGAGCTAGTAGACTGTCTAGGTTTCACAGGCATACAACAATGAGGTCAGCACAACGGCTCTGTAGACCTTCAGTTTAGTAGTCAGTCTAATACCTCTTCTCTCCCATACTTTCCTTTGGGGTCTCCCAAACACTGAGCTAGCTCTGGCAATGCCTATCTATGCATAGGAAAAAAAATTCATGACCACATAAGGAATAGAGAGAATCACAGAAGATAAAATATATAATTTTCATTACATAAAATTAAAAAGATTTTGCACAATCAAATCCAATAAATAAGATTAAAAGGAAAATAATTAATTGGGGGAAAGTCTTTGACACAACTTTCTCTGATAAAGATCTCATTTCCAAGCTATATAAAATGCTGATTCAAATTTATAAGAATAAGAGCTATTCCCCAATTGATAAATTATCTAAGGATATGAACAGGCAGTTCTCAAGGGAAGAAACCTAATCTATAGCCATATCAAAAAATGCTCCGAATGACTACTAATTAGAGAAATGCAAATAAAATCAAGATTGATAAAAATGACAAAAAGGAAAATGATAAATGTTGAAGGGATTATTGGGAGCAAATAGGCAAACTGATGCCCTGTTGGTGGACCTGTGAATGGGTATAATCATTCTGGGAAACAATCTGGAATTATATACTAAAAGTTACTAACTGGTTCGATCCAGCTATGTCATTGCCAGGCCTATACCCAAAAGACATCAAAATGATAGGAAGGGTCCTATATATACAAAAATAAGCAATTCTTTTTTTATAATGACACAAAACTAAAGAGATGCCCATCAATTGGGGAATGGATGAATAAGCTGTGGTATATGAATGTGATGTAAAAATTATTGTGCTGTAAGAAATAACAAAATAGATGGTTTCAAACATAAATGGAAAGACTTACATGAACTTATGATGCAAAGTAAAATGAACACAATCTGAAGAATGATTGTGTGTATAATATACATTATAGCAACCATATTGTAAAAAGGAAGAATCTTGAAGACTTTATAAAATGATGGAGTGAAATGAGCAGAAGTGGAGAATAATTATAACAACAACCCTGTAAAGATAAACAACTTCGAAAGTTTTAAGAAGTATGATCAACAAAATAACTATACAATTCCAGAAGATGTATGATATGATATGATAATTTACTAGTCTATCCACCTCCTGACAGAGGTGACAGATTTAGGTGCAGGATAAAATTGAACATCATGTTCTAGCTGCATGACCAATGGAGTGTAATGAATTGCTAGCTCCAACTTGGATCCCAGTGGTTGGGTTTATAGTTCTATTAAGGTCTAGTTCAATTATTCAAGGACATATTCACTAGGTTTAGATTATCTGCACCTCTTTCTGTTTTTGTCCTCTTCCTTCTGCCTGTCTTTTTTAATCATTGCTTACTTATTTCTATCATTGCCAGAGAACAGGATGAGAGCAGGACAGAAAAAATGAAGGGTAGCTCAAAAGCCAATTTTTTTTAACCTATATTAATTTATTCATTCAATGCCATACCAATCAAACCACCAAAATATTACTTTACAGAACTGGAAAAAAGAGTAACAAAATTCATGCGGCAGAAAGGTTATGGGAAATAATGAAAAGAAGTGAACATAAGGGGACCGAGCAGTTCCAGATCTCAAATTATACTACACAAAGCAGTAATTTCATACTTATATAGCAGTAAAATTATACTACACAAAAGCAGCCCATTTTAAAAAATAATTCCAGGTGTATATTTAGTTCAACCCCTTCTTTGTGCAGGCAAGGAAAATGAGACTTGCCCAGTGTCACACACAGAGTCAGTGGCAGAGTTTGGAACAAGACTCAGGTCTCCCAACTCCAAGTTCCAAGCTTTTCCCACTATTCCATTTATTTACATTTGCTGGATAACTTGAGGAGAGTGAATTAAGGAGAGCCTCTGGTATTTAGAGTTTTCTAAAGCCGAGTCTTTCCTGATTTAGGAATCCACAGGCATACTCTAGGCCAGGATATTGGTATGGCTTCTACCCAAGTCAAATCAACAAGCACTTATTAAACACACTGTATGCCAGGACTACAAATACAAGGAAAAAGACAGTTTTTGGAATTAGAGGAATTAGAATTACATTCTAATGGCACAAAACAACACATAAAGTTAAGGAGCTATAAAGGGGCCAAGGGAAAGAAGTACTCAGACCAGGACAAGATCAAGAGGTAGTTTGAAGAATCCTGGACTGAACCAGATTTGGAGTGAGCATGGCTGTCATGGGAATTACTTCAAATTGGAGATTTGGGGAGGAACTTACCAACTGGAAGAAGGAACCACAAAAACAGAGGGATATTCCTGTGTGAAAATGCTGCTGGGGTATGGTGGAAATGGAGCTTGGAGAGGAGTGAGTGTGGCTGACCTAAGCACTTCCTCAGAATGGAGATTCCAGGAAGAATTCATCAATCAGAGGAAAGGCTAGGAGGAGCACAGAGATCTTCTAGGGAGGAAAGGCCATAGCGAGAAGGCATCTTCCAGTGTGAGAAGGTTATTCCTAGGGGAGGACAAGATAGCAAAGGGGTGCTTTTTTTTTTAAAGGCAGAAGAAAAAAAATCAGATATTAAGGCTAGTATCATGAGAAGCTGGTGTAGGGAAAAGAGAGATGAGCTGTGAAGGGACCAATCAATCATGGTACAGTATAAGGATTTGTACAGAAATCAGAAGACTTGGATTCATTAGAGCTGGAAGGGAAATTGGAGGTCACCTAATCCAACTTCTTTGTTTTAGAGATGAAGAAACTAAGTCCCAGAGAAGTCAAATGACTTTCCCAAAAATCACACTCCAACTAAGGGACAAAGAAAGGATTTGGTTTCTGGCCCTCAGACTCCAGCCAGGTACAGGGCTCTTCCCACTACACTATGAATTTTAGTCCTTCCTGGACTACTTACTGTTAGATCTTGAGCAAGAGTTGCTCCATCTGTTAGGACCTCCTTTTTCCCAACTATAAAAGGAAGATAGCCTAGCTGACGCCCAAGGTCCCTTCCATCCCCAGAATTCTGTTCTTTCCATAAGATTCTTTCTTTAAGAGAGAAAAGGGATTATTAAAGGAGGTAGATTGCTCCCTGATTTAGGGCATCTCTTCCTCTTGGTTAATCATTATTTCCTCTCAGTTTTACAGTCTGTGTAAATCACTGTGAAACCAGGAAAAAGGCACAGGTGACCAGACTGCTCATTCCCAAGTGAAACCCCACCACGCCAATGACAAACACTGACAAATATGTGGTTGTACTATTTGCCCACCAAAGACTGCCTTTGTTTGGTTTCATGTCCTGATAGCAACTCAACTCAGGGGCCCTCCATGCTTTCCATTGTTCCAAGAGTTTGCAGCCAGAGCCCAGAATGGTTAACCAAAGAACCTGTTCCCATCTTGTTAGGTGGCTTAATGACTCAAAGACTCAAAATGTGTAAAAGGTAACTTCTGGGAGGTTATCGCTCCTGAAAACCTAACCTGTGCAGAAAAGTTCTGTTAAAGTGGGTCAAAGTTTTTCCCAAACTACTGAAGCCAGCACTGGAAAAGACCTCCGAAATCATCTGGTCCAGGGATTCCCAACCTGCCTGTGAACTTGGTTGCTTAAAAAAAAAATTCTTGATAACTACATTTCAATATAATTGATTTCCTTTATAATCTTATGTATTTTATTTTAAACATTTAAAAACATAATCCTTATAAGGGGTCAGCAGGCTTCCGCAGATTGCCAAAGGGGTTTAAGACACACACAAAAAATATTAAGAACCCCTAATCTAGCTAACCCCCCTATTTACATACATTATATATATATATGTATATATATATATATGTATATATATATATATACACACACACACACATACACACACACATACATACACACACATATATTAACAATAATAGCTCATGTTTCTATGGTGTTCCAAGATTTGCAAGGCACTTTCCCTACAACAACCCTGTAAGGTGGGGAGGGCATGGCAAGGATAATTATCTTCACTTTCTTGATGGGGCAGGAGGGAGAAGGGAGAGAGGAAACAAGCATTTATTAAGCTCCTACTAAGTGCTAAGTACTTTACAAATATTATCTCATTTGATCCTCACCACAACCCCAAGAAATAGGTGCTTCTCATTTTACAGCTGGGGAAATGGAAGCAGAGGGCAGTTAAGTGACTTACCCAGGATCATATGGCTGATAAGTATCTGAGGTGGGATTTTAATTCAAGTCTTCCTGACTTAAGGTACACTAGGGGAGTCTACCCAACTGCCTCAACCCAACAGGTGAAAGAACTTGTTTATAATCACACACACAGAGCTAGTATTATGAATGGACAAGGGGCATCAGCAGTCTTCTAGCCCAACTAGGCAGTACATGGTGTGGACTAATCTGGCTGCCTCCTAAAATTTGCTTAAGGAAGATGCAGCATGATGTCACAGAAAAAACACTGGGTGGGGCGGCTAGGTGGCGCAGTGAATTGAGTACCCGCCCTGGAGGAGGACCTGAGTTCAAATGCGGCATCAGACACTTAACACTTACTAGCCATGTGACCTTGGGCAAGTCACTTAACCCCAATTGCCCTGCCTTCCCCCTTCCAAAAAAAAAAAAAAAGCAAGAAAACACTGGGCTTGGAGTAGGGGAGACCTAGGTTTGAATTCTGCCTCAGATACTAGTTGGGTGACTCACTTAACCTGAGACTCAGTTTCCTTCTTTGAAAAATGAGGGTAATAATAGTAGCCATCCCTAGAAGTGGTATTGCTGAGTGAAAGAATATGCACAGTTTTAGACCCCTTGACCCAGCAATGCCACTTCTAGGGCTGTATCCCAAAGAGATCATAAAAACAGGAAAAGGACCCACATGTGCAAAAATATTTATAGCAGTTTTTTGTGGTAGTCAAGAATTGGAAATTGCAGGGATGCCCATCAGCCGGGGAATGGCTAAACAAGTTGTGGTACATGAATGTAATGGAATACTATTGTGCTGTAAGAAATGATGAGCAGGCAGATTTCAGAAAAACCTGGAAAGATTTATATGCAAAGTAAAGTGGGCAGAACCAGGAGAACTTTGTACACGGTAAAAACAACATTGTGCAATGATCAACTTTGATTGACTTAGCTCTTCTCAGCAATACAAGGATCTAAAACAACTCCAAAAGCCTCATGATTAAAAATGCCATCCACATCCAGAAAAAGAACTATGGAGTCTGAATATAGACTCTCTTTTTGTTTTGTTTCTTCTTTCTCGTGCTTTCTCTCATCTCTCTTCTTTACAACATGACTAATGTGAAACTGTGTTTAATATGAATGTATATGCAGAGCCCACATCAGATTACATGCTGTCTTGGGAAGAGGGGAAAGGGGGAAGAGGGAGAAGGGGAGAAAATTTAGAGCTCAAAGTCTTATGGAAGTGAATGTTGAAGACTAAAAATAAATAAATGTTTAAAAAATAATAGTAGCCATCCCACTGGGCTGTTGTGAAAATCATATGATATAATGTATTAAAGCACTTTTTTGGATCTTCAAGTGCTATACAAAAATTATTATTAAGTAATGATTATTATTGTTAACAGAGATGCAAAGACTGTTTGCTCCTGATTCCTATTCTTATGGGGTCTTACTCTCTCTTCATTGTCATAATTCCCCCTAAGGTGTTAAATAAAGTTAAGGTATCATCTCTCCTAAGGAGGCTCTTAAAAATCAAAACACTTTTAAGCCTAAATGGTGGGATTTCTGGCACCATGGAAGGTGGCAAAGGAGGTAGTTATTTAGGGGGTGGGGAGTCAAGAAATTAGCAGATTGAAGGGCTTGTTTGAGGCTTGTGTTTGGCATTTAGTGATCAGAAGTTCAACCAGATTTTCTGGAATTGGTTATACAGTATCAAAGAATAAATTTTAGGATAGGAAGGGACTTGGGAGATCCTCGAATATGATCTCTCATTTTGCCAATGAGGAGATGAAGTCAGAGAAGGGAAGTGATTTACCCAAGGTAAATCATTAAGAGAATACATCCTATGTCCTGACTCACAATTCAGTGCTCTTGGTCTATGCTGAAGTATTTTGTCCATTCAAGGGCAACATGCTTAAAAAGTAACATGGATAAGATCAATGAGTAAGGAAAGTTTCAGAGGAGGAGACAGCTCTTAAGACAAACCTTGAAGGATGGGTAGACTGTAACACACCAAGATATAGGGGACATCTCAAGAATAAGAAATTGCATAAATGGGGCGGCTAAGTGGTGCAATGAATAGAACACCAGCTCTGGAGTCAGGAGGACCTGAGCTCAAATCCAGTCTCAGACACTTACCATTTACTAGCCATGTGACCTTGGGCAAGTCACTTAATCCCAATTGTCCAGCCTTCCTCCCTCCAAAAAGCAAAAAATTAAATTAAATTAAATTAAACAATAAAGAAGTAGCATAAACAAAGTAAGAAATGGAGTAAAACATGGGACCTACTAAGGGAACTGTGGAATTAAGAGAACTATGTCTCAAAATATAGACTTCTGAATAGGATGGAGTCCATATAACAAAGGAGGGGGAAAATGTATTTTCCTGGCATCTTGAAAATTTACTCAAAAGAGCTTTAAACTGAAAAGGGAGAAGAAAGATATTTAAACACACACATATATATATAGATATACACATACATTCATATATACATGTATATATTGTGTATATATATGTACATATATATATATATATATGTATATATATATATATATACACTCCAATACATATATTGTCTCTATATGCTCTAAGATTAAAAAAAAAGGAAAAGGAGCTATATGTACAAAAATATTTATAGCAGTTCTTTTTGTGGTAGCAAAGAATTGGAAATTGAAGGGATGCCCATCAGTTGGGGAATGACAGAACAAGTTGTGGTATATGATTGTGATGGAATAATATTGTGCCATAATAAATGACAAGCATGATGCTTTCAGAAAAAGCTGGGAAGACTCATATGAACTGATGCAAAGTGAAGTAAGCAGAACCAGGAGAACATTGTACACAGTAACAGCAATATTGTATGATGATCAGTCATGAATGACTTAGCTCAGGGGTGGGGAACCTGTAGCCTTGAGGTCACATGTGGCCTTCTAGGTCCTTGGGTGCAGCCTTTTGACTGAGTCCAAGTTTTACAGAACAAATCCTTTTATTAAGGGGATTTGTTCTGTGAAGTTTGGTTCAGTCAAAGGGCAGCACGGTCGCAGGTTCCCCACCCCTGACTTACCTATTCTCTGCAATATGATGATCTAAGATAATTCCAAAGGACTCATGATGAAAAATACTATCCGTCCCCAGAGAAAGAATTGATAGAGTCTGAATGCAGATCAAAGCATAGTATTTTTCACTTTCTGTCTGTGTGTGTGGTTTTTTTTTCTTTTTTGGTCTGTGTTTTCTTTCACAACATGACTAATAGAAATGTTTTGCATGACTGCACATGTATAACATATATTAAATTGATTACTGTCTTAGAGATGGAAGAGTGGAAGTAAGGAGAGAGAATCTGGAACTCAAAATTCTAAAAAACAAATGTCAAAAATTGTTTTTACATGCAGCTAGGAAAAAATAAAATATTATTTAAAAACATATATACTCTAAGCTAGATACTATGGAAAATAGCCATAATTTAGAAAGAACTATAGTGGTAAAAACACACAAAAACTCACTGAAGACAAAGTCTAAGAAGCCAACAATAAAACTTACGGCCTGAGACTGACTATACACAAATACACAAAGTATAGGTAACAAAATGAACTAAACATACTAATGCAGAAAGGTAATCTGTACCTCTTAGGTATCACTGAGATTTAGTAGGATGAGACCCATGGCTAGAATATGATCCTATAAAAGACACAAAATAAACAGCAGAGTAGTATTGCATATTAAACCAGTATACTCATATGGGGAAAGCAGGAAGGAGACCATTGGTGTAATGGCCAATAAAGGTAAAAATAGACATAATATCATCATTGGCGTGTATTACAAACCTCTTTCCCAGAAAGGAGACAAGAAATTAGAAAATGGGTCACAAACCTGGAACAGAGGCATAACATAGTAGTGATGAAAGACTTGAGACATTTAGTAGAGGTCTCTATCAAGAAGCTGAATCATTCATCCTTGACTTGCCTCAATAATTTCATCCTTCAAAAGGTGGATTAACATACGAGAGTTGCTAGTCTGGGGGCAAATCTCGTCACTAAAGAGCAATTGGTTGCTGAGGTGGGAGTCATGGAAGCTTTGGAGGGAAGTTACTATTTCATCCAGTGCTTCCTAAACTGTGGATTGTAGACTCACAGTTTAAGGAATACTAAAGGGATCACAAGTGGGAAAATCCCTGAAGAACAACAGAAAAGCTAGGGGTAGTTTGACATTGTACTCTATGTTTTAGAATAGCATGTCTCAAAAGACTCAGAGAAAGGATAAATGCCCATGGCATTTATCTATAATGAATATCTGTAATGAAATGAAAAATGAAAAATCAACCTGGAAAACACAGGAAGTTCTTGGGGATGATAAGCCAAAGACAGAATGAAAAGTAATTTTGAAACAGAACAAAGGAAGAGTATTTGAAGAGTCTAATGTAGATACACAGGGAATTCATCAATCAGGTTGTTTTTTTTTTAAGTAATGGGGCAACAAGCTAATGAATGAGCCTACTCATTCTGAGTGTGCCCAGCAATTCTTGATGAAACAAACTCTGTGTGGACATGGAGCATGCACAGGTACTGTTCCGAGTATGCTTAACACATGAACAATTGGGGTGCATGGGGTGTTCAGAGAGGACTAGCACCTCTGGTGTAAGGGCTTGCTGAGTCCTTCTCAGGGCTGCTCAACTAACTTTAGAATTCACCAACTCTCATGTGTGGCTCCAAAAAGTTGTAGCACATGCCACAGTCACACCTTGGTAAAACCATCTGGACATATGGACTAAATCAGGTTGAGGGCAACCCACAGGCCTCAAACCCATCAGTGAGTTAGGGGGATATCTGCCCAAAGCATTTGAAGATGTTCCCCAGCAGAATGGGAAAATAAGAACAATTTGTTCCAATGGCCATGGAAGTGGCTGAAGCACGTGCTGTGGAGCATTTAGTGCCAAGGTCATCCACCGCATCCCATGCCATTGCCGGTTGTCTTGACTTTTGTCCTCATGCTGGACTTCAATGACCCTGCAAAAGAGAGGCTGACCATTTTGCACAACTCTGCCCCACTTAAATCTGATGCGCATGTGAGTCAAGACCACCCATGATGTCATTGGTCCTCTTCAAAAACAAAGGACCAATAACAACATACATGAAGAAGAAGAGCCTTTAGATTAGCCACTAGACTGAAACTGAGAATGCCTACAAAAGACACTAACTAAATGAGTCACTTTCTTTTCTTTCTAGTTGTGATTGAGAGAAAACATTCTGGAAGCCTCTCGGTGGGGAGACAGAGAGACACAGAGAAAGAGAGAGACAGAGAAGGAGAGAGACAGAGAGAGAGAGAGACAGAGAGGCCTAGGGCCTTAATCTCCCCACCCGGTGAATATGCACTCCTCTGTTCTTTGCCTCTTTTATTATTTTTGTCTTTTAGGAGAAAGTGTGTCATACCAGGCTTCAGCTTTGTGAGCTATAAAAGGTTAGGAGACAAAATCAGCAGAAATTCAGTAGCTAGAGTCTACACCAGACTTTTCAGCTGACCAAAGTCATTGAGGAACAAAATTCTGAGGGACCTGCTTGACCCATCAATGGACTGAAGGCAGACAAGATGAAATGATAAGGACCCATCCAGGAGCTATGTCATGTGTAGAAGTGAACTTGATGAGGCAATTGCTTTATATAAATTTCTCTAAGTTTAAGCCCACTGTCCCCAAGGGCCAAAGTTATAAAGGGTAGAGCATAACCCTTTTGTTGGTGAAAATATGTATTTTTTACTTTTGTTATTAATATATCTCTTAAGCAAATGTTACTTTGTTAAAAGTTAATTTATGTTAATTGGCTAAACATAACCAATTTTCTCCAATATCAAGCACTAGTTATAGTTCGTATTTCCCTTATATCAGATATTAATGATATAAGGGAAATATGAACTATAACTAGTGCTTGATATTGGAGAAAATGCATCCAAATAGAGGCTAGACTCCAAAGTATTAGAAAGACACCTAAAATTCCTCAAGGGTACCCCTACAACCCGAAGAATGAGATGTAGATAGCTTTTCTCAGTTACTTGACTCGTTAGTCAGAATGGGAATTGGCATGAGGATCCCCAGTTTATAAAGAGTTACAAAGACAAGTAGAGAAGGTAGAAGCAAGGACAAGTAATAGGGAACACAGCATTGTAAGAATTCTACCAGGAATGCCAAAACTCAGAATGAGCTGAGGCCAGTGAGAAAAGTCAAGGACAAGAAAGAGAGCTGTCCAAATTATGTAAGAGAAAAGAGGGGAATCAAAGAAACACTGTGACCATTGCTCAGGGTGAATGAAATGTCAATAATAAGCAATGGAGAAAAGGCAGAGATATTTATTCTGTTTCTTTCCACAAAGACTAATGATCTTTAGATTAAGAAAAAAGAAGAAAAAAGAAAAGAGAAAAGAAAAATTACTAACAGATTGCTGAAACCCAAGATTAGTAAGAAGATAATGAGTACTTAGCTGCCATTGATGAGTACAAGGCACCAGACCCACATAAACTTAATTCCAGGTTGCCCAAAAAATTGGCAATTGTGGTTGCTGAGCCATTGTCAGTGATCTTTGAAATATTGTTTAGAATATAAAAGATGCCATGGGATGGAAAAAAGGCAAATATTCTCTGGATATTCAATAGAAAAAAAAGAGAGTTGAGTCTACAAACTGTGGACTACTGAGCTTACCTATAATTCCCAGTAAATTCCTATATTATTATAAAAAGGATGTTAGTGAACATCTAGAAAGGGCAGCAGTGA
This sequence comes from Pseudochirops cupreus, assembly GCA_028627135.1. NCBI lineage: Eukaryota > Metazoa > Chordata > Mammalia > Diprotodontia > Pseudocheiridae > Pseudochirops > Pseudochirops cupreus. The sequence continues at coordinate 122,916,009 of CM053581.1, read as the reverse complement.
TCACAAAGAACCATCCTGGCTTCATCAAAAACAAGTCACCTTAGACTAACTCCATTCCCTGTTTTAACAGGGTGAGTAGACAGGTAGATCAGGGAATGCCATAGCTGCAGGTTACTTGTATTTTAGCAAAGCATGTGAAAAATTCTCTCTTGATGTTCTTGTGCACGAGATGAAAAGCTATGGTCTAGTCAGGCAGACAGTTAGGTGGATTCAGAACGGGCTAAATGGCCAGACTAATGGCTTGTTATCAGCTTAAAAGAAGGTCTCCAGTGGAATACCCCAGGGATTTGTTTTTCCCTGTGTTGTTTAAGAGTTTCATCAATGAACAGCATAAATACATAGATAATGTGTTTATCAAATTTACAAGTGACAGGATATACCTCATATAATTGCCAAAGTCAGGATCCCAAAAGACTGTGACAGCCTAGAACGTTGAGCCAAATGTAATAAGACGAAATTTAATAGGGATAAACGTAAAGTCTTTACTTGGAGTTATAAAAATCAAGTAAAGGAAGCAATATGGTGCCATGGAATATGTTAGAGAACCTGATTCTATCATTACCCTGGTGGATTAAGAGCTGGAGTCAGAAGGCTCCGTAGATGGCACCTAGCCCCATTTTACAGTGATTTGCTTAAAGCTACACAGCTAGTAAGTGGCAGAGTGAGGATTGGAACCCAAATCCTTTGACTCTAAATTCAGTACTCAGTACCATGCTGTCTTTGTGAGGTTGGACCTCAAGAGAGGGACACAATACAGTGCAGTGGAAAAAGCACCAAACAGACTTGGTGTCACAGAAACCATGACTCCAAATCCCTTCCCTCTCTGGGGTCCCTCTATAAAATTAGGTGGTTGGCATGTACAAAAATATTTATTACAGCTCTTTTTGTGGTGGCAAAGAGTTGGAAATTGAGGGGATGCCCATCAATTGGAGAATGGCTGAATGTAATGGAATACTGTTGTTTGGTAAGAAATGATGAGCAGGATTTCAGAAAAACCTGAAAAGACTTACATGAACTGATGCTGAGTGAAACGAGCAGAACCAGGAGAACAGTGTACACAGTAACAGCAATATTATGCAATGACCAACTTTGACACACTTGGCTCTTCTCAGCAATGCAAGGACCTAAAACAATTCTAAGACTCATGATGGAAAATGCTCTCCATATCCAGAGAAAGAACAATGGAGTCTGAATGCAGATTGAAGTATACTATTTTCTCTTTTTTTTCTTTCTCATGGTTTTTCCCTTTTCTGATTATTCTTTCACAACATGACTAATGTGGAAATATGTTTAATATGATTGTACATGTATAGCCTATATCAGATGCATGCTGTCTTGGGGAGGGGGGAGAAGAAGGGGGGAAAATTTAGGACTCAAAATCTTATAAAAGTCAATGTTGAAAACTAAAAATAAATAAATAAATCTGGGGGAAAAAATGAGGTGGTTGGCTTCAATGACCTCTAATGGCCCTTCCAGTTCTAAATCCATGATCTCCAGCACAAAACAGTTAGTGGTAATTCATCTGAACAAAGATCTGGAGTTTTAGAAGACTAAAAGCTGAGTCAATTGTGAAATGGAAGCCAAGGGGATCTTAGACTCACTCCATTAGGAGAGGAATGATATTGAGGAGGAAGGTAATAGTTCCAATGTACCCTGCCCTGGTCAAACCACTGACCACAAACCACTGCAATATTGGGTTCAGTTCTAAATATCACATTTTAAGAAGTACATTAATGAGTTGAATAGTACCCAGATAAAGGAAATAGGTCTCAAAATCATGCCAGAGGAGGACAAGATGGAACTAGGATTACTTAGCTTGTGGAAGAGAAGAATGAAGGGTGCCATAATACTGCAATCAAGTACTTGAAGGGGTATCATATGTAAGAGAGATTAAACTTATTCCACATGGCTCTAGAGGGCAGAAAGAAAAATATGAGTGCAGTCGATAGAGCGTTGGACTTGGAGTGAGGAAGACCTGAGTTCAAATTCTGCCTCACCTACTTACCTGCTATGTAGTCCTGGGTAAGTCACTTAAAATCACTGAGTCTCAGTTTCTTCATCTTTCAAATGCGGGTAATAATAGTACATATTTCCCAGGATTATTGTGAGAATCAAATGAGATAATACATATATAAAGCAACTTTAAAGCATTACATAACTGCTAGCTATTACAATGGACGGAAGTTGCAGAGGGGAATATTTAAATTATTGCTTTTATTATTATTATCATCAAATTAAATATTTAATGTAAGGAAGAACTTTTTAACAATTAGAGTGATTCTAAAATTTGTTTTTTAGTTGTTTCAGTCCTGTCTGACTCTTCACAATACCATTTGGGGTTTTCTTGGCAAAGATACTTACAGTGGTTTGCCATTTCCTTCTCCAGCTCATTTTACAGATGAGGACACTGAGGCAAACAGGGTTAAGTGACTTGCCCAAGGTCACATAGCTATTAAATGCATGAGACTGGATTTAATTTAGGTTTCAACTCTTCTGTCCAGTGCTCTATCTGCTCAGTCTTCTAACTGCCTGGAACAAGAAAAAGCCAGTTAAGTGGCATCGAAATGGGAAGTTAACACTTTTTTTTTCTGCTCCAATTGGCCTCTGGTATTTTAGGATCATAGTTTACCCTTTTACCCAGGGAGAGAAGCAATAAAGCTTATCTCTGCTGCTCAGGGGTATGTAAAATTGGGGAGGAGGGGGAAAGAGAAGGGAAGCAGTTTGGGAGTGTATGGCTCTCCTATCCTGACCTTTTCTCTGAATATACTCAGAGGTTCCTGGAACGGACTCTAAAGCATGGGGCTTTTAAATATGTGTAGCTTTATCACCACTTTAGACAGAGAAAGTGTAATTGCTGAGAGCAGTTTGTCGGGAACAGGCCCGAGTGTACTAGTATATGTTTAACTGCTAGCTCTCCAAAAAATGTACAAAGGACACCATTTAAGTTGAAACTACATGACTAACATTCTCTCCATCACTTTGTTAAGTCTGGACGAGCAATAAAAAACAAATCAAGCTCAGACTTGTAGCGTTTGCCAATATCTGAGGTATAAATGCTCAGACTGAAAATTTAACAATCATCTCTCTCAAACCAGCAGGCGCTTACTCCTGCACAAACCTGACACAGACTTGTGACTGAATTGGGATGAGCAGATAAATCCCAGTGGCATTAGAGAACACAGGTCTTCAACTGTTTGATTAGGATAAAGAAGGAGAAAATGAGCTAGGAAAAGAACCAACTCTTTCTGTGTCGGAGAGTGCACTGGCCACTGACAGATCAATATTACAGGATTCTGGTCTTTTTAGAAAAGGATACCTAGCCTACCTGGGTATACCTAGATCCCTAGGTAGCTCTAAAAGAGACAGCCATGGAGGATGCCTACACACCCTCCCCAGCACTCTCTACTTTTCTGGTGACTTGGAATAGACTATGAAAACGAATTTCTCTCTCATCATCAATTGCAAAGATCAATTGGAAGGGACTGGGAAAGTTTAGCCTGGAGAAGAGCAGGGAAGGGAGTGGGGTCTGAAAGCTCTCTTCAAACATTTACAGGGAGGACTGAGCGTTCTTCTCCTCAGTATTAGAATCAAGGCAATGGATAGAAGATTCAGAGAGGCAAATTTGGGCTCGGTATTAAAAGAGAAACTTCGTAACAATCATTTAACCCAAACTGGAATGGGTTGCCTCAGCAGGTTGAGGGTTCCCCCTACTGGAGGTTCTGATGACCCCTTGTTGGGGAGGCTGCAATATGAATTTATGGTTGCTGTGTGAACCAGGTGAGTTCTGAGGTCCCTTTTGTGGCTGAGATTATGTGATTCTGCTAAATGTAGATGAAGAAAACAGAGGCTTTTCACCAATGTGCTATTTTGAAAGTCATACATGGCACTCATTTGGGTTCAATGGCATTTGATCAATGGCACCTAGCAGCAATGACTACATTAACTAATAAAACCCTGTAGACTAAGGCTAGGTACCAAAGTGTATCTTCATGAGTTCAAATCCAGTCTCAGAAACTTACTAGGCAGGTGACACTGGGAAAGTCACTTCACCCTGTTTGTGTCAGCTTCCTCATCTATAAAATGAACTGAAGAAGGAAATGGCAAACCGTTCCAGTATCTTTGCCAAGAAAACCCCAAAAGGGGTCATAAAGAGTTGGGCATGACTGAAAAAAAAAAAGATTGAACAACAAAGATTATAAACTCCTTGAGGATAGGGACTATTCCATTTTTTTTGTCTTTGTGTTCTCAGCACCTACCTACTTGCATATAGTAAACACTTAAGCAATATTTACTAATTGAATTAAGCTACAAAAACCCCTAAACTTTTAGTCCTAATCCCAACAGTCAACTAATTAAGAATAGTCACATTCCGGAGATGCAGCCTGATGTAGTAAAAAGCACACTAATTCCAGAGTTAGAAGAAGTTGAAGGTGATGTCCTGACTCCACCATTTTCTACCTATATGACCTTGTGTTCTTGGACAAGTTCTTTCCACTCTTGTTTCCTCCTTTGTTTAAAAAAAATGGGGGTGGGGAAAGGGGGGAGGAGTTGGTCTACATTAGCTCTAATGTCCCTTCTAACTCAAAATCTTTTGTGCCTATTAATTCACTTCATCTCTGCTTCAGTTTCCTCAAATAGTCACAATAATACTTGAATTCTCTACTTCAGGGTTGATCATGTAAGCACTTACTAAGTATACTGTTTTCTTCACTGTCAATTTCTAATGAATCCCAGCCACCCATGGAATCCTTTTTTTCATAACAAGTAATCAAGCTTCTGTTTTTCAGAGCCAAGCCACCTACCTCTCCCATCTCAGGGGGGAGGTTGAGGTTGAGATGTTGACTCAAGCCCGTATTCTGGTTTATTCCCAGTTAGCCACCACTGACTATTTCCCCAGTAATTTACTTAATTAACACCAATTAGTTTTTGCAATGGAATATTCATTTTGAAGACATAGCAAAAATAGATGTGTATTTTTCCCAGGCACCTGGTATGGTTCACTTTGCCCTATACCACCTGAGTAGTTGCCTTCTCAAGGAGAAGGGAAGGAGCAGGAGCAGAGGAGATAATTTGGAACTCACTTTTAAAAAAATTGTTTAAAATTTTTTTATTTGTAATTAGGAGATGTTTAATGAAATAAATAAAAATAATTTTTAAAAAAGATCAGTCTAAGGAAGGTTTTATCCCTCCTATTGCCCTACTTCAATAACAAAAAAATTATTGTGAAATAAACTTTCTCTTGTGTAAACTTAAAAAAAAAGGGTTGGGGTGGGGAAGGGGAATCTAACATGAACTGGATAGCTGGAAGAGAGTTCAAATTAATGAACCTATAAAACAAAATTCTTAACTACCTTGGAGATGTACCTTAAGGAACATCCAGTTAATTACTGAAAGACTTGGAAGGCATTTCCTCACTATCCTTCCTTTATAAAAGGACTTGCATTGATTTGAAATATACATTGCCCCATATGTAATTCAATCTCCTCAAAGCTTTCTCAGTGCTCATCCTTCTTGAATTCTCTGCAGTTTTACACTGGCCATTACCCCTTTATATTCTCTTTTCTCTAGGTTTTCAGAACACTATTCTCCTGGTTCCCGTCTTTCCTCTTGCTCCTCATTCTCTGTAGCTGCCAACCACACTGGCATATGCAGGATGGCTGCTAACACAGTTTCTTAGATATGCTTTACTAGGAAAGATAGCTATTCAAGGGTCCAACAATCTTTTTTTTAATTACATTCATTAGATCAGAGGGAAAATCAGCACCTGGAACTTCAGAGAAAATCCAAACAAACAAAAGAGAGAAAATAGAAGCAGAGAAATAAAGACCAACAGATAGGGTGTCTAACTGTCTGAGAAATCAGAACAGATCAACAACTGTCTGACCATGGCAATACATACATAGTTACTAGAGAGAGAAACACCAATGTCTGGGTTTTTCAAAACCAGGGGGCTCCTTAGCAGCTACCCCAGTCTCATCTGGTCAAATCACAAGAACACTCTTTCAATGAGTGAGCCCCAAAGCAAAATGCTCACCTCAGAGTATATATACCCTTTTTAGAGCCAGAGGGCATTACAACCCTCTGACTCAAGCCTAATCAGAAATTAACAAAAGGTGTGAAAACCTTCCTACAAGCAAGCCTCCCCAAGCAAGTTTCCTTTAATGAGTTCCATGTGAGGCCTATTAATGAGCAGGCAGAAAAAATATATATATCCCATTAACATCACATCCCCCTTTGCTTATCTTCAGCCAGGCCATGCCAACCGAACTTGGGTTTTCCCAAGGCTCTGTTCTGGGCCTTCTCTTCTCCCTCTATACTATTTCACTTAGTGATCTCATCATCTCCCACAGATTAAATTATTATCTCTATGCTGATGGTTGTCAGATCCACTTATCCAGCCTTTACCCCTCTTCTAACCTCATCTCTTGAGTTCTACTGTCTGGTGGACATCTCAAATCCTATACCCCTTAGATATTCGAACAACATGTTCAAAACTGAATTATGTGTCCCTCCAAACCCTTCCCTCTTCCTACATTACTGTTCCTGGAGAAGCTACCACCATCTGCCTAATCATCTGGGCTAGTAACCTAGCTGTCATCCTCAACCTCACTCTTTCTTACCACCCAGATCCAATCTGTTTCCAAGTCCTACTGATCCTTCCTTTGTAACATTTCTTGTATGTTCCCTCTTCCCTTCTTGGACTTTGCCACCTCACTGGTTCAGACTCTTACCATTTCATGCCCAGACTATTTCAATAGCATTCTGGTTGGTCTCCCTGCCTCAAGTCGCTCCCCACTCCAACCCAAATTCTATTCATTTGTCAAATTGATCTCCCTAAAGCACAGGTCTGACCAGGTCACTGTCCCCCCACTCCCATCCCCCATTCAATAAATTCTTTATTATCACCAAGATGAAATAGAAAATCCTGTTTGGTGATTAAAAGCCTTTTGTACCTCCCTCCAAACCAACCAAGTGACAGTGGCATCCCTGCTGTTTCTCTCACAAGACATTCCATCTCTAAATCCATGCAATTTTTTTTGAAAGTTTTATCTATGTGCTTTGGTTTTTTTTGTCTTTTACTTGACATTTACAGGTTATTTCCATTCCATGAAAGGTCTCTTATAACAATCTAGTAATTTATCTGAAAAATAATATAGTAATTTATCTGAAATTGCATGCAACACTTCATATCTAAACCTCTCACCTCTCTATTTTTAAAAAAATTCACAAAAATGTATATTCTCTCCCTCCCACCTCCATCCCATTAAAAAAAAAAGAAAGAAAAACAAAATATGCATAGTCAAGAAAAACAAATTCCCATTGTTGGCTGTATACATACATACATACAATACACACAGATACATAGACCAGTTCAAACCAATTTAGACTGGTTCAAAACGATTCAGACCAATTTAAACCAGTTTAGAACAGTTCAGACCAGTATTTTGCCTAAGCATTTAATCATCTAATTACCTAAATAGCTCAGTGTCCTATTAAGAGCACCTAAGTATCTAATAGTTAATGGCCCAAGTGACAAAGTACCTAATTATCTAATGAATAATTATATAAGTCCCTATTTATCTAAGCTGTCATTCAATCCTTTTCCACTTATTTTGGACTCTTTGTATAATCCCATTTAGGGTTTTCTTGGCAAAGATACTGGAACTGTTTGTCATTTCCTTCTCCAGTTCTTTTTTTTACAGAAGAGGAAACTGAGGCAAACAGGATTAAGTGACTTGCCCAGAGTCACAAAGCTAAGAAGTGTCTGAGGACAGATTTGAATTTAGGGAAGATGACTTCCTAATTATAGGCCCGCACTCTATCCACTATCCCATCTAGCTGCCCATAACAAATATATGTGTGTATATGTGTATTATGTAGACTTGTGTACGTGTGTATGTAAATGTATACATATATGTGCACATCTGCATGTAAATTCTTAAAAACTAAGGCCTTCTTTTCCTGAGTTAGGATGCCTGAATATTGGCAGTTATTCCCCTTCCAAGAAAATCTGAATTAGCATCCATTTGTTGAAACTTAATGGAAATGCAATTAACACCTCTATCCAACAGATTTTGATTTCTCCCCTAGTAAACAGGTGAAGGCCATTCTCCTTCCAGTGATCTCCTTAGAACTCCCTGGGGATATTCAGGAAAAATAGGACTACACTCATTACTAGTTACTCCTATGGGGGGGTGGAAGATGACTCAATTAATCACTGAAATGAAAAAACAATCAATTGAAACATTTTAAAAGCACACAGAAGAAAATAAAAACTTTCAGAAGACACAAACAGGCCAACTTTGTCACGACCGCGTTAAATTTAATATGCACTTCTAACAAACAAACTGTACATAACAGAAATTCACAGCTTCATATACAATCCTTTTTTTTGTTCTTTTACAGGGAAATGTTCATGGTTGTTAATGATTAAGTTCAGGAGAAAAAAGAAAGATTAAAACAAAAACAAACAAAAGAGACAACCAAAGTTCCAGACTCACCAAACCCTAACCATAAAAACTGTCAATGACTATCCCCCAACTACCACCTCGCCCCTTGCTCTTATCCCACTGTTATGTATGCATGTACATAAACGTGAAAATACGTGCAGATACGTGAACACACACTTCCTACCTATCATACCTATGTGATAAAAACTAGCACTTTAAGGGATGAAAAGTACTTTCCAACTATTACCTCATTGTCTGCTATGTATTCTGCTATGCTCTGTATATGTATGTATACATGTTAATGAAAAACAAAAGAAAGAGAATTTGTGAAGTGCTTATTATGTGCCAAGCAGATGTTAAATGCTAGGGATACAAACAAGAAAGAGGCAACAGCTCTTTTTTTTGCTTTTTGGAGGGGGGAAGGCAAGGCAACTGGGGTTAAGTGACTTGTCCAAGGTCAATGGCTAGTAAGTGTGTCAAGTGTATGGAGGCTGGATTTGAACTCAGGTCCTCCTGACTCCAGGGCCGGTGCTCTGTTCACTGCCCCACCTAGCCGCCCCAAGGCAACAGTTCTTGCTCTCATTCTAATGGGTAAGACAGTACATAAGGAGATTTCAGAAGGATGTCAGACGGTAAAGTCTCTAGAGCAGCGGTTCTCAACCTTCCTAATGCCGCAGCCCTTTAATACAGTTCCTCATGTTGTGGTGACCCCCAACCATAAAATTATTTTCATTGCTACTTCATAACTGTAATTTTACTACTGTTATGAATTGTAATATAAATATCTGATATGCAAGATGTATTTTCATTGTTACAAACTGAACAAAGCTGGTGGGGGCTGTAGAGACTGTGGCCTCCTGCTACTTCATAACTGTAATTTTACTACTGTTATGAATTGTAATATAAATATCTGATATGCAAGATGTATTTTCATTGTTACAAACTGAACAAAGCTGGTGGGGGCTGTAGAGACTGTGGCCTCCTAATAGCTTCAGCAGCTGCGAAAAACCCAGCAATTTGGGACAAAGCTCTCCCCTCTGAGTTCTACTGAGCCCAAAAGTCAAGTAACTGACTGGCAACATGAGCAGGCAAAGGAAGCAAAGAAAGCTCAGTAATCCAACTTTAGATTCCTTTTTTGGGGACAAAAAGGATCAAAGTAAGAAACTGGAGGAAGACAACACAGTCAGAACTCCTGCACCAAAAGCTTCCAAGAAAAATGTAGATTGGTTACAAGCCATAGAGGAGCTTAAGAAGGATTTTGAAAAGCAAATGAGAGAAGTAGATGAAAAATTGGGAAGAGAAATGAGAATGATGCAAGAAAATCATGAAAAGAGAGTCAACAACCTGACTGAAGAAAATAACACCTTAAAAAACAGATTAACTCAAATGGTAAAAGAGGCCCAAAAAGCCAATGAGGAGAAGAATGCCTTAAAAAGCCGAATTTGCCAGATGGTAAAAGTATTTCAAAAGCTTTCTGAAGAGAATAATTCCTTCAGAATTAGAGTGGAGCAAATGGAAGCAAATGACTTTATGAGAAATCAAGATACTATTGAACAGATCCAAAGAAATGAAAAAATAGGAGGCAATGTGAAATATCTCCTTGAAAAAACCACTGACCTGGAAAATAGATCCAGGAGAGACAATTTTAAAATTATTGGACTACCTGA
>CM053581.1:122865078-122905392 GCA_028627135.1 Pseudochirops cupreus | reverse complement strand
GGGCCTGGAATATGATATTCTGGAGATTAAGGGAGCTAGGATTAAAACCAAGAACCACCTACCCAGAAAAATTGAGTATAATGTTTCAAAGGAAAATATGGTCATTCAATGAGGTGGAAGACTTTCAAGCATTCTTGAGGAAAAAAACAGAACTGAATAGAAAATTTGACATTCGAACACAAGAAGCATGAGAAGGTAAACATGGAAAAGAAACAAACCATAAGGAACTTCTCAAAGTTGAACTATTTACATGCCAACATGGAAAAATGAGAATTGTAACTTATGAAACTTTTCTCAGTATGAGGATAGGTGAAGGGAATATAAATGTGTATACATACATACATATATATGTATATATATGTATATATATGTATACACATTTATGTATATATGTATACACACATATATATGCATACATATACATATGTATATGTAGGAGGGTATATATACATATGAACACATATGGGAGTATGTGTATAAATGTGTACATAGACAGAGGGCGCAGGATCAATTGAATAGGAAGGGATAATATTTTAAAAGGTGAAATTATGAGGTGGAAGAGGAATAGTATGAGAGGAGACAGGGAGAGACAGAATGGGGTTAATCATCTGTTATGGGAATCTGAAGATCTTCCCTGCCCCTAGGCCCTTTGCTGAAGTGGCTACAAGACTCTGAGAACCTTCCCTGATTTGAAAGTATACTCTGTGCCCTAATAGGCTGAACGTGGTCACATAGAGCCTGTGGCGGGAGGCTTGTTCCTCGGGAATGCCTGCCCCTTGTAGTTCTTTGATTGGGCAGTGGGTCAAGAGGGCTGTGACATTCTCCAAGCCAGGAGAAGGCTATATATATGCCCTGATGTGAGGTTTTGGTTTGGGGCTCACTTTGAGAAGAGTTGTGTGATCTGGCCAGACCAGGCTCTGGGCAGCCATTGAGCTCCCCGGCTGTGAAAAGCCCAGATGTTGGTGCTTCCCTCTCTGGTAACTGACTAGGTAACTGATGTAATGGTCAGATGCTGGAAGCCCGTCTGCTGATCCGTTTCTCTGTCTGCTTGTTAACTTGTGTTTGCATTCTCTGAAGTTCAGGGTGCTGACTTTTTCCCCTGAACTAGGTAAATGATATTTGTTTGATTGATTAAAGTAAGATTGTCAACCCATTTTGAGTTGCTTTCCTTTAGAAAAGCAGATTTAAGAACCTGTGCTAGCAGCCACCCTGGGTATGCTAGGGTGCTTGCTGATACATCATCTCATACAGAAGAGGCAAGGGATAACTGTTACAATGGAGGAGAAGAACAGGAAGGCAAAAAGGGAATGGGTCAACCATACTCTCATTGAATTTGGCTTGGGGAGGGAACGATATACACTCTAAATTGGGTATCTTGGCCTGCAGGAGAGTAAGGGGGAAAGGGATGAGGGAGGGGATGATGGAGGGGAGGCAGGTTAGGGGGAGGGTTGTTAGAAGCACAGACTTCTATAAAGGGACAGGGACAAAGTAGAGAATAGAACAAGGGGAGGGCGGGATAAAAAGAAGGGAAATATCATCAGTGTAACACAGTATGTCCATTGTGGAGATGCTCTGCGTAACTACACATGTACGGCCTGTATTGAATTGCTTGTCTTTCCAGTGAGGGTGGGTGACAAGAGAGGAAGGGAAAGAATCTAGAATTTAAAGTTCTAAAATCATGTTTTAAAAAAATATATTATTATTATTATTATTATTATTTACATGCAACTGGGAAATAAGATATACAGGCACTGGGATAGAGAGATCCATCTTGCTCTATCAGAAAGTCAGAGGGGTGATGGGGGAGGATATAGGAGAGAGCAGATTGGGGGAGGGGGTACACAGTGGGATCACTGTTTTGGGGGGGTGGGTAGGGGAAAGACGGAGAGAAAATTTGTAACAAAATCTTATGGAAATCAATGATGTAAACTAAAAATAAACAAAAGTTAACTTTAAAAAAACCAACTTTGAAAGACTTCAGGACTGTGATCAATGCAATGATCACAAGTTTTTAAGAACAAAGATGAAACATGACAACTCCTGACAGAGGTGGTGAACCAAAAACACCGAAAGAAACATAGCTTCTGGCATGGCTAATGTTGGAATTTACTTTCATGGACTATGTCAATAGGTGTTGAAGGATTGTTTTTTGTCTAAAAAAATTTGCTTGGTGAGGTTAGGAGGAAGTGGGAGGGACAGATTAATTTTTAAAAGCATTTGTTACTCGAAAAATTTTAAATAATTAAAAAATGAAGACAATTCAGAAAGTACTAGTATAATGCTAGCCTAGAAAACTAGTCCAGAAATTCTGCCTGCTTTTAGCTATCATTGGGTAGGTGATTTCAGAGCAGAAAAGCTTACGATTGCTCACAGATGCTTTCTTCCTGGAGACCTCAGCTGCTCTGCCTTCCTTATGAAATAACCAAGAACTACACAGAAAGGGTGAAGAATCTCGCAGGAAGATAGATACTCCAGGGAACCCAACCAATGAAAATATTCTGTTGATATTCTTGAGGCAATAAGAAATTCAATCTTGACTTAATAATACACAAAGAACAAAAAAACAGTTGAAGGCTAAGATATGCTTGAATAGGTAGCCCACTGAGTTCATTCATCAGTATATATACATATACCAACACTGACTGCTGACCAATGGACACCAACAGGCAGGTAAGCTCAGGAGTTTCAGGAATATACCCCCCAGAGCACTGGCTTTGCTTTCAGCCCAAACATCATCAAGGGAAGCAGCACCTGTAGAGAAGGGAGCCAGACATACCCCACCAATTGCTGACCAACTATTGTCTAGCTCAGCAGTTCTCAACCCGTGGGTCGTGACCCCTTTCATAGGGGTCACAGGGGTCGCCTAAGACCATCGGAAAACACATTATTTCTGATGGTCTTAGGAACCAAGACACCGCTCCTCTATCCATCTCCAGGCCAGTCCGCCCACATGCAGATACGCCCATATACGAGTATTAAAGGGTCGCAGCATTAGGAAGGTTGAGAACCACTGGTCTAGCTGATATATTTTCTCTTTTGAATGGTAAATAGTAGATGTATTCTGCCATGTTTTTCTTTTATGCAACTACTGGACCTATATATTATTTCCAGGCATGATACTGGCAAAGTAGGCCCAGGGTTTCTACGAGACTATAGTCTGACACCGACAACCACAGCATGGAGAAATAACAAACAGCAGCCAGCCCTCTGCCCCCCACCAGCCCCTTTGGAAGATCTGCTGTGGACCAGTGTGAGCTGAAACAGCACTGACGCTGTGTTCCACACAGCCCTATCCTCTCTAACAAGAATGATGAAGGTGATGGTAGCATTTACATAGTACCTTAAAGTTTGTTAAGATGCGCTTCACATTATTCATTTGATCCTCACAGCAACCCTGTGAAGCAGGTGGTATTATTATCATCTTCATTTCACAGATAAGGAAACAGAGACTGAGAGACGTAGTGACTTGTCTAGAGTCACATAGCCTGTGTCTGAGGTAAGATTCAAACTCAGGTCTTTCTGACTCTAGGCCTGGCCTTCTATCCACTACCCAGCTAGCTGCAGGGCCAAGTTACTCTGGGGAAGGAGCTAAGAAGTACTGCAGGCCAGGTGGATGGCGCTATCACAAGGACTTCTGTGATACAACAGAAAGATCCCAGGACGGCTTGTTTATTTTGTCAATCCTCCTGGGTATGTTTAGAAATATGTTCTTGCCACCAAAATGATATTTTAATGTTAAAAATGGAGCTTAGTCTCAAGCAGAAATTGTGTATGTTCTTCCTAAAACAGAGCAGGAAATGGACCTGGACGTCATTTGGTTCAGCATCCCCTCCATCCCATGCAGGAGGCCTCTCTTAAAGCATCCCTGACAGGTCACTGTCATCTGTTTAGACCTCTAGTGATAAGCAAAGCAGGCCATTTCAAAGCTCTTCCTTTCATTAAGCTAAAGCCTGCTACCTAGTTAACTTTTGTCACTTCTCCTCCAAAAACGCTTCCCCTCTCCAATCTCTGCATTCCCATTTTACAGTCCCACTTCAGTGTCAAAACTAACCATCTTCGGTATCTCCCTTATTTATGGTGAAACGCCAGAACTTGAGGGAGTTTTCAACTGAATTTTGTAAAAATCAGAAATCAGGTTTATTTGTATATTTAATTATACAGGGTTACACTGAACTCATGAGTCTCACATGCTTTAAAAAGGATGCCTCTGATTGTAGCATTTATGAGAATGCCCAGAATTTAAAACTCTGCTTGCCAGCAAATTAAATAATACATTGAGAATTCCATATACAGTAATAACAAAGAGCTGCATTCATTCAAACAATAGCTGTTCTGTCCCCACCTGGGACATTTACTTTTCCTGAAAAGCACAACATATCTGAGTTTTTTCTCTTGACCCCTTTTATGCCTTAATTCAGCTACAAGAGGGAGACAAAAGTTCAGGATGCAGCTCTCTTTAAGTTTGCCCAAACTGACTTTTTCAGTCCCTGACTCATCTTGACTTCATCCCAGTCTAATTTGGTATCTGGCACCTCGTCTTCAGGCTCAGGATCTTTTCTCACTGCTCCCTGAGGAGAGGCGACCACTATGGGCAGAGGACCACATTCCTCCCGGAACTCCACGACATGAAGGCCTTGCTTCTCTGCCAGCTGCTGATGAGTTTCCTATGCAAAGCAAAAAGAGAGAGAAAGAAAAAGCCGAAAAGGTTGAAACTAGGAAGGACTTAAACGTGAACAGGCCAATTTTGTTCCTAGTGAAGTATAAAATTCTATGTACTTAAAAGAAACTGCAATAAAAGTTTATCGTTTCCTATACAATCACCTTTTTTTGCTTGTGTTTGTGTATTGAAAGGTTTGTTTGCTGATGATTAAGTTCCTAAGAAAAAAGAACATAAATACTCATGTGAACGAAGCTCCCACAAACAAGCAGCCAAGTACCACTACGATACTTTAAAGTAGCTGTTTTTCACTGCAATGAAACCTTTTTGACTTTGGGGCATCCTTCTGTCCTGGATGCACCCTAGAGGGGCAAGGTGAGAGATGGTAAAGACTAGCAAATGAGGAACAGAGTCAGGGCCGGTGCATCTGGGTGCGACTATAGTCCAAATTCTGTTAGTTTGGTATTCAGGCTTCTCCCTTCCATAGTGGTGGCATGTGGGTAATTTTGTTAAAAAAAAAAATACAAGCAGAAACAGAGAGGACGGTCACAGTTACTGAAGAGTCAACAACAAAAATAACGCTCTTATCATTAAAGTCCTTGTCTCTGTCGAAAGCTTCAATATCAAAAATGGAGATGGTTTTGCTAATGACCAATGACGTGGAAGAAGCACTGCCCACTGAGCCCTGAGCTGCAGCTGAAACCTCCTGTGTATGCTGTCTCCCCCATTAAAACGTGAGCTCCTTAAGAGCAGAGACTATCTTGCTTTTCTGTCGGTAACCACAGCATTTATTTAGCACAGGGCTTCAAACACAGCCAGCAGTTAAACAAATGCTTTCTCATTCATTCATTCCTAGCAAGCGCCCAATAAATATCTGCTGAACTGAATTAAGCGAACTGTCAGGTAGTTTCCCAATCAACAGATATAAATAGTGCAACTATTATCATGAGAGATCTAAGAAAGTTTCTGATTTTGATAATACCTGCTAACATTTATGTTGCTCATCAAGGTTGGCCAAGCCCTTTACAAACACGATTTCATTGGATTCCCAACAAACCCATAATGTAGGTGCTATTATTATTCCGATTTTACAGATGGGACAACAGGCTGAGAGGTTAACCAACTTGCTCAGCTAATAAGTGTCTGAATCAGGATTCGTGTTTTCCTGACTGGCAGCACACTGGATGCAGTATGAAGGTGTCCGGGTGTCAAAGCAGAAGCCCCAGATGAAAAGTCCAACTCTGATGCCTACTAGGCACATTTCAAGAGTAAGTCACAACCTCAGTGGATCTCAATTTCTTTAACTGAAAAATGGGAACAATAATTGCACTATCTACCTCACCACCTCCTTATGAAGATCAAATGGCATGGTGGGCACTGGGGCTGTATAAACCCAAAATCACTATATATAAATATGTTGGACTTAAGAGAAAGGAAGACGTGGAATCCAATCATAGGTACAAGAAGAGCTGTGTGACCCTGGACAAACCTCTAGCTGCTTCATCTGCAAAATGAGGGTAATTACAGAATCGGTTCAAATGAGAATGTATGCAAAGGGCTTGAAAACGTTATCGTGCAAGCGCAGGTATTGTTGTCATTAAGTGTTTAGTGGTGACTTCTCTGGTTTTTGGGGAAATGTGGCCTCAGCAAGATAACAGAGAAATTCAATTTCCTCAAAAGATATAAATGATTGCATTCTAGAAATCAAAGAAAAATCAGGCAGCATGAACACTTAGACCTTAGGCGCAGAGCTACCCAGAGCAGCGAGCCCTGGGCTGGCTCGAGTCCGCACTCAAGCTGCACTTTAAAAACACACGGTGGGAGGTCCCTTGGCGACTCCACCGAGGCAAAGGTTGCGTTGCTCGTATTTGTTGATGATTTGTTAAAATTCACAACCAAAAAGAAGTTTTTAAAGTGCGCCCACACATACAGTCGGGGAAGACAGTGCATTTTAAGCTAAAGATTCTCCTTACAAGGTCTGCTGGAGAAGGTCAAAGACTTCCCCTACAGTTACTGAGAGGCAATGGAACTGGCCTCCCCAGTAAACTGCTTAATATAAGCTAACAGCAGATAAGGGTCACAAGGACCAGTTTTACTATTTAAAGTAAAGCTGGTTTCCTTTTCTTGTACTTGCAAGTTATACTAATTTAAGAGGAAAAGAAAAGCCTAGCCAAAAGGATCTGAGGGATTTTTCCTTGTGGAACAAAGACCCACAACTCACCCCAAAAGAAATCTCCCTTAAAGGGCAGACTCTACAGTAAGTATTTTATAACTACTCCATGAAGTATCCATTTGGGTCTATCTGTATGCATGTGACTAACTATTTAACATTTGGACACACAGTACTGGACCAAGAACACAAGACTATTTTAAAAAACTGTCAATTCACAGGAATATTTTGACTTGTAATTTTTATTTTGGTTCGGCCCAGTGAAAGGTTACCATTGATAATGGGGCTTCCCAAAGAGGAAACCATCTGTCTCCTTATGCAGAAGGACAATCGTCCTTCTTATAGAACAGAGCTTGGGGGAGGAGTGAGGGGAGGAGAAGGGAGCTGTTATCAACTAAGTGATTAGGCCAGGACCACATGTGTGTGTCAGAGGATGGACTTGGAGGCAAGTATTTCTGATTCCAGTCAGCTCTCCATCTACTAGACCAAGCTGCCAATCCACTTCTAAGTTCTAAATATCTTCTTATAAGGTAACAGCACTTGGTTCTAAAAGGGACCCCAAAAATCATCTGGTCCAACCCCCTTGTCTTACAGATGAGGAAACAAAGTCCAGAGAAGTTAAATGATTTGTCCAAGGCTGGATCACAGTAATACTAATATCACCATATTTATTAGCAATCTGCTGGCCAGAACTGGAGTAAGAAATAAAGGATGACAAGCTAAGTGCAAAAGTTTGCCATTTTAGCATTAAAATAAATATGCATCGAAAGGTATATCTCCCCAAAAGTCACCTCTCATATCAAAAGAATTGACTGTCATTTTACTTAAAAGCGCCGGTCAATTTACATTAACCAAGGGAAACAATGACTGAAATATAACATTTATTTTTTTTTTGCTTTTTTTTTTTGGAGGTGGCAACTGGGGTTAAGTGACTTGCCCAAGGTCACAAGGCTACTAAGTGTTAAGCGTCTGAGGTCGCATTTGAACTCAGGTCCTCCTGACTCCAGGGCCGGTGCTCTATTCACTGCGCCACCTAGCCGCCCCAGAAATATAACATTTAACTGAGTATTCGCTTCATGAAAGCTAATAATGGCAGCTGAACACTATGAACTCACCGGGCAATACCGAAAACAATAAACTCAATCCAAATTTTTCTCAAACCATATTAATGTCACCTGTGATATCTACCTGTTTTGATAATGCACGGAAGACTCCTCTAGTCATATTAATTAAATTGACAGATCCAGTAACCTTTGCATACAAATCTTTAATTCCAATTAGTCTACAAATTGTAATAATGGCTCGATGACAACGAAGACCATGACCTGGAAAACAAGGGAAAATAACAAAAGAGTTACACACAAAATGGTATGTCTCTATAGAAAACTGAAAAGCTTTTGCAAAAACAAAAGCAACAAAGTTATAATTAGAAGGGAAAAAATTAACTAGGGGAAAAAAATCTCTGCAACAAATTTGTCTAGTAAAGGTCTCATAGCCAAGATTATAGGGAATTAACACAAATATCTGAGAACAAGAGCCACGCTCCAATGGGGTCAAACACCATAAACAGGCCTTTCAAAGGAAGAAAATCAAGCCATCAACGAGCACATGAAAAATTATCCAAATCACCAATAATGAGAGAAAGGCAAATTAAACAGCTCTGAGCTTTCATATGACAAAAAGGGGAAATGACAATATTGGAGGGGCTGTGGGAAAACAGGTAGTTTCATATAATATCTTTTTCTTCTGTTATACCACGCATATGCAAATACTCATTTTGTTTGGTGCTTTTCAAATTCAGAATTGAAAAAAAATACATATTTTTTAAAAAGAATTGCTATGTAAAATAGTTACATTCTAAAAGGCAAGTTCATTTTCATGCCTGAGAGGGAGTGAAGAATGTTGGTTTCATTTACTTTTTAATTCCATATATATTTCTTCTTTAAGGAAATGTGAGGTTGTTAGAAAATGCTCTGTGGGCTGTTAATTTTTTTAAACTTTATTTCAAACTGGATTAGATTCTCCAAGAAGATTCTCACGGATGTAAAACAGAATACATGCTATAGGGGATAGGCTACTTGTTGAGGGCCAACTCCAATTAGGCAGGCAGAAGTGGCCAGCTTCTTGTAGCTGCTCCCAAGCCAGTCGGATGCTGGCTCACCACTCTCTGTGACGTTCAGAGAACAGAGCACCCTGAATTCTTACTCACCCTGAGAGTAGTGACACAAAGAGAACTAAGTACAAGGGAGTATACAGCCTGTGCAGTGTGAAACAGGAACATTAGATGAAGAATGGACATGATAGCCTTCAAGGTTTGCCTGACATCATCTGCCTAACATCATGGAACTAAACAATGCAGTAGTGGAAAACACAACGACTTATAGTTTCCTTCTTTGTCTCATTGCTCTATAAAAACCTTGCTCATTGTGTCAATAAATGGAGTTCTATCCTGAACTACCTGCCTGGCTCAGTTTATCTCACATCTCCAATCACACATGATGATGGTATCAAGTGGCCCCACGGCAGTTACTGGGGCCAAAATGCCCATTTTGAAGTGACTAAACATATATTGTCTGAATCTAGTAGGTTTCTGCATTTTATCAGGTCTGCTGGACAACTGCTTCCTCATAGTTTTAAGTTCATGTGTATAAAGACAAATTCTGTAATTACCATTTGATGAATTGCCTAAATCATCTATTTCCACCAGCTCATTCAAAGCCTAAAGAACCATGAAAACATTTTTGTACTTTTTCTACATAATTGATTGTGTCAATACTACCAGGAGCAAATTGATTTTTCCCATCAAGTTGGGGTTATCATGATCCAAAATGTCCTTCCAATTCCTACTGGGAAGAGTGGGAAATAATTCATGAAACTTCTACTGAGGAACAAAAAATTCCTCTCAAAGCCTCCATTCACAGAGGACTCGCAGACTAGCTAGCTTTGCATATCCCACCAGAGGCACTCCTGGGACTTGGACTCCACCATTCTATCCCCCCACACACTTTTCACACTTCTCTGGTTTGTGGCCTTCCCTCCCTAGACTAAAACCTCTGCGAGGGCAAGGACTGTCTTTCTTATCTGTATCCCTAGTGCTTAGAATAGTATTTGGCACATAGTATGCACTTAATGTTTACTGACTATAAACTGAAATCTATAAATGACTGATGGTCTCTCCAAGGAGTGCAGCAGGATTTTCTACCACTGCTCCCAAGACTGCTGCTGTCTTTGGAAGGCAGCATTAGCAGCCAGTGTGCCACAGTCAGCTAAACTGTGTCAGCTTTAGGGCTCTTTTCATTCATATGCTCTGAAGGCAGAACATGGCTTTGGGAAAAGGCACCATAAAACAATGGCAAAAGCAGTAGATTTGGAGTTAAGAGGACCTAGGTTCAAATCTTGATTCTATTTACTACCTGTGTGCCCTTAAGCAATTCACTTAATCCCTCTGAGCCTCAGTTTCCTCATCTGTAAAGTAAGAGGACTAAACTAGATATCCTCTAAGACACCTTGAAACTCCACATTTATGATTAAAATAGAGAAGATAGCAAACCTTCAGAAAGCCACAAATGAAATTGTAACATTCAGATATATAAAGGCCTAAATCCTGAAGTCCAGATGTAAAAATAAATACTTTTTTAAATGACAAAATAAATGGGTATAGTTCTGTTGGGTATAGCTTTTTTTTAATTGGAATTTAAAAGATGTAATTACGGCAATAAAACATGTTCTACTGTAACTATTTTCCATTTCCTTAACAAAACTGCTCCGAGTTATATAATCCATAAAGTACTGCTTTACTAATGCTCACCAAAAAAGCCTTCATAATTTATATATCAACGTTAGGATGAAAAAAACGTCCTTCTCTGGCAGCAGTCGTAGCTCTTTTAAAGCTGCTGTAGCCAAAACAGGAGTCATTGTGACCAGCCCGGCGAGGAATTCTGTCACTCGCACGCGAGGCCCCTCACTCTCGTGCCCCTTGGGAACGCGGGGTCCTCCCAAGCCATAACGCCACTGCTCCACAAAAAGCAGCGAGGTCAGGGAGGGCACTCTATCTCCTGCTCTCCCAAGCCCGTCTGCCCGCTTAACTGCTGTCTACTCCTGCAACACACGCTCTCAGACCTCGACTTGGAGTCACGCCTTCACTATTCCCACATTTACTAACTGGCAGTAATGGCCCTACACAGTAATTCACAGTTGGAAATTGTGCTTCATCATCTTTAAAATCTCATGCCTTTTTATTTTTCATCTGAAGTGCGTTGTTGGGGTGTTTTTTTGGTGGTGATGAGGTTGAGAGGAGTATGAACAAAAAAATGGAATTTGGGTTCCATTAAAATTTATTCCAAGTTGGGAACAGGCAACATGGCACAACTCAGGTTAGCTATTTCATTTCCAAGAACCTCCATTTTACCCCCCCAACGTCAATCATTTCTTAAATACCTCTGGGCTGCTTCTTCATCTTGATATGTGTTCTCTTAAATGTTAAAGAAATATCATGGTAAACTGGAGGAACAAAAACAGCCAGAGAGTAATGAGACACGAATCTACAGCATCTACACCGAAGACAAAAAGCAAACGGCTGCAGTAGTTTAGCCTTATAAATACTGACCTATGCACGTGCCCACAGTGATTAAAGATTTATCGAAACTACTGAATGTCAATTTCTTTTACTCAGTTAACTACTACAGAAAGGAATTAGGGAGACTGATCAATTTTGACTATTTACTTTTAAACAGAATTATATAAAACACCTCACCAACATAAACACAAATCGATTAGGACATTGAAGATACACACCTATCTAGCACAGAGGCGTGTAAATTGCATGCGCGGGTCTGTTTAGGAAATTGTTCACAGACAAGGATGCCATATTTGCTCATGGTTGAGAACAATGGGTGGAAGGGCATAAGACTAAAAGGGGTTCAGGAAAAAGACAGAGTAAGACGTGTATCTGTCATACAACTTCCTTTTATATTCTTTGTATTAAAACATTCATGTTTATTGTTACATTCATAATAGATAAAAAAATTTTAAAGAATACAGAAAATGAATATTTAACATCTCCAGGAATTCAAATATATGCAAATTATATCAAAAGGACAGCACCACACTGGGCAGCAGGTGGCAGGCGAAGAGAGCACTGGGCCTGGAATCAGGAAGACGGAGTCTTTCTGAGTTCAAATCTGGCCTCAGACACTTACTAGCTTAGCTGTGTCTTCCAGGGCAAGTCCCTTAACCCTGTTTGCTTTACTTTCCTCATTTGTAAAATGAGCTGGAGAAGGAAACGGCAAACCACTCCAGTATCTTTGTCAAGAAAAAAAAAACCAAATGGGGTCACTCACAAAGACCTGGACAAAAGGATAGCACCCGTATTAAATAGACTGACTGCTCATCTAGATCTATCAATCAAACAACTAATGAGCATTTGTTAAATCCCTACTATGTTAAACACCTTTCTTATCAAATAACTGCACATAATCCTGCATAATCTTTATTTAAAAAATTAGTAATACATACTGGTGTGGTCTTCATATCTTTCTACGTAATGTAAATAATGAATTGCTCTATTCTTTGCCTAAAAGAGAACAAGAAAAAAATTATATTTTGTCATAATTTGTTTCCTCAAAGTCATTTTTATAAATTAGCAACTTCATCTCTTTAAATACGCTTATTATTAAACTTTTATAATGACCTTTCCAATAGTCAACCACATAAGCCTTGCATGTTCACGGTCATTAGTGTCTAACCAATGGAGCTGTGATTCCTTAAGTATTCAAAAAACAGATAAAATCCACATACTTTTCTAAAAGCATTGACCCGATCAGGGGCTTTCCCAACAGCAAAACCTAAATGAAAAAAAAGGCAAAAACATTAATCAAACCTTCTCAGCAAACATAAATTGCTTTTACTTCATTCCATGGTTCAAACTGTCATGATAATGAAATGTTATCACCCAAATGCTTCATTGTCCTATTCCAATGCGACAATATAGAAAATGTGGGCTGCTTAGGCCTCTCTATATGTAGGATTATGCAAATGCTGAATAGTTCTTGAATATCAAACTTGAATGAAAATATTCAGGTTATTATGATATTCGGTTAGAGGGATAAAATTATTTTCCATGAATCAAAAGATATTCTCAAACCAAAAGATTAGATGTGGATATCTAATCAGAAAAGGATCATAAATGTTGAAAAAGATACATATATTCAGAAAAACCATGATTAACCAGAACCCTCATATAGAATTCAACCTACGTTAACCAGAAAATAAAATGAAACATCTTTGAGTTGTTAATTTGCATTGTACTGTGGTGTCCAAAATGCAGCAATAGAAACAAAGATAAATCTTTTTTGTCTGAGAAATAAGTAATGAGAAGGATGATAAAGTATGACAAAGACAATTTTAAAATTCAATCACACATAGAAAAAGGTATTTTAAAATCGGTTTTTAAGGGCAGCTAAGTGGCACAGTGAATAGAGCACCAGCCTATTGGAGTCAGGAGGACGTGAGTTCAAATCTAGCCTCAGACATTTAACACTTACTAGCTGTGTGACTTTGGGCAAGTCACTTAACCCCAATTGCCCTGCTTTCCCCTCTCAAAAAAAGTCAGTTTTTTATCATATGTGTAAAATTGAAAAACTTTAATTTTTACAAATCTCAAAATAACATAATTCTATGCTATACTTATATAAAAGGTATGAATCAAACTTTTTTTTAGAAAGGAATATGTGGTCTCATAAAATTAGCTGCCTTAGTATTTTAAAATGTAAAGCATATTTTCAGGAAAATTTGTAGCATGGAACACTTTCATTGCTCTTATAAGGGACAAGGACAAATAGTGCTGAAGGACTGAAATAGTTAAAAAAAAAAAACAACTGATAAACCATCATGCTTCCCAGAATATTGGTCACAAATGGTCATTTCCCAGCTCTAAGGGTCTGACATGGCATCACCAGACTATACTCACCTGCAGCTCCTTTTCCATTCCCAACTGCCACGAGCACCCGCACTGACTTCTTTCTTCCTTCTTTTGCTGTCATATTAAAAACATTTCTTACCTGAAAACAAAAGGCTTCATGATCACAGTGCTTGGGGACATACCATAGTCAGGCCTGTGCTTTCAGGAGAATACTCAGAGAGCTGAAAATGGGTTAGAGAAGACAGAGACAAGAGGCAGGAAAGGCCCAAGGTGTCTTTTAGATTAAGTGTACTGTCTGATGGTGCCTCCTCACTCTTGCACTTGTCATGTCCACTTTCTTTTAGCCCAAGTATAAAACTTTACATCTACTCCTATGGAATGTTATCTTACTAGACTCTGTCCAATGTTCTAACCTGTCAAGAATCCTGCAATCCAATATGGCAGCTCTCCCCCACAGTTTTGTGCTAGCAACATGTTTGATAAGCAGGCTGCCTACAGTATCCTCAGGAGTCAAACAACTGATATTCAAAGCCCATGCACAAGGCTCCTATGTGGCCTCAGGCAAATGACTCAACTCCATTGGGCTAGAGTTTTCACACCTGTAAAATGAAGGCGTTATTGACAAGGAGCTGGCCTCGGAGTTCCCTGACAGCCCTAAAGCTCTAACACTATGATTACATGTTCAACAGCACACAGCCACGCAGATGCCTGCAGCACTCCAATGGTGCTTCCAAACCATCAAGGACTGCTCTCTGAGGGCTCAAACAGCTCAGGATCCATCTAATCTCTTTTCTAGTCTAGCCCGTGTTTTTCCATCTTTTCCAAAGAACAGCATTAGAAACTTTATCAAATGTTTTCCTACAATCTAAATAAACTATATCTATAGCATTTCCCTGATCTACAGGTTTAAGGTCATTGGCATTTGATAATAGTAATACTAGTTAACATTTACATAGTACTTACCATGTGCCAGACACTGTGTGCGCTAAGCATTTTGCAAATATCATCTCATTTGATCCTCACAACAACCCTGGCAGGTAGGTGCTATTATTATGCACGTTTTACAGATGGGGAAACTGAGGCCAAAAAAAAAGAGAGGGGGGTGGGGATAAAAGACTTGCCCCGGGTCACCCAGATAGTAAATATCTGAGACCAAATTCGAACCTAGGTCTCCTGACTCTAAGCCTGGTGCTCTATCCACTATACCACCCAGCTACCTAGGCTGCACTTACTTTGCAGATTTTGCTCTCTTCTCTCTTTAAAAAATGGGGACATCCACCATTCTCTAGTCCTGCAGTACCTCTCCTATTGTCTACTGTCTTTATCACTCACAGTGATACAGCAATCACATCCACAACTTCTTTCAGTTTAACTGGCTGGCCCAGTTGAATTTGTCAAAAGGAATACATGCATACTTACTATCTCCTCTCTTAAAGTTGGAAGGGAACACTAATCTCACTTTGGTTTAGGAAAAATGGAATCCATCACCCCAAATCTACATAAAGCATTATCTTTATAATTATCAATCAGAAAAAAAATTCAATCAGTGAAATTAGTTTCAGATTTTACTTAATCAACTTCTCTCCCTCACCCCAGAAAAATTAATCTATCAGATGTTTTAATAAAATGTCCAGATTGTTTTACTCACTTCACTACTCTCTAAGAGAGCACTATGGAAAGACTTGTGTATCTGAGGTCAGAGGACCTAGGTTTGACTTTCAGCTCTGCCACTTATTTCCTGTGTGACCCTCCTCTCCCCACCCTCCCTCCAGTGTTCTCCCAGGCCACTGCAGCTGCTCTGGCTTCACTTTCCTAGTTAAACAGTTCCAACTGAATACCCCACTCTAGTCCCCAATTACGTATCACTCTGTCCTATCACCACTCTTACCTGTCGAACAGTTCCAGAGAAAGTCACATAACTATGCTTTCCAGAGAAAGTCACATAACTATGCTGACTGGGGACACAAAAAGCTTTTGGCATCTTAACTTCATCAGGCCCTAACTAAAGCACGCTTGTCCTTTTGCTCTTATCACACTTCCCGTTGCAGCTATTCCAAAAGTTTTATCTTCTATCAATGCTACACCCCCTTTATCCTCCCTCTCAGCAGAGGGCTCTGCTAAAGGCTTTAGAGAATAAAGCAGCCATCAGTAATGGGCTCACTCAGCCCTTCTATCTTTCATCTCAACACTCCTTAACATCATCTCTCATTCTCTCCTTTGCTTTCGTCTCTGAATATGAGAAGGCCCTTCTACTCACTAAAACCAACCCTTCCACAAGTATCCTTGATCCTATTCCCTCTCATCTCTTCCTGAAGACTACCCCCACAATCATCCCCTCTCTTTCCCTAATCTTCCAATTCCTTCCAATCCATTGGTTCCTTCCTTGCAACCTACAAAAACAACCACACATCTAATCCTAATTCTTTTTCTAAAGAACACTGATGAGATCCACCATCTCTCCTATTATTTCTCCTCCCCTTCTTGGCCCAACTCCAAGAAAAAGCTAACTACTCATTTTTCTCAACTTACTCTATTCTCACTAACTTCTTTCTTGTCCCCTCAAAATCTGACTCTCAGCTTCACCACTCAACTGAAAATCCTCTCTCCAAAGTTACCCAGGAGCTCTTCACTGCCAAACCAGCCCTTTCTTTGGTCTTCAACTTTCCTGACTGCTCTGTAACATCTGACACTGATAGCCACCGTCTCTTCCTGATTATGAGTAGACCATAAATTTCGGGAGAGTAGGTGCTCTTCCACTTTCATATCTGTATCCCCGCCACCTAGTACATGCCTAACACACAGCAGGCCCTCAGTGAATATTTGTTAATTAATTTTTGTGACATTGCTTTCTCAGTTTTCCTCTTATCTTTTGGATCTTTCCATTTCAGTCTCCTTTACTGGATCATAAAATCACACAGAATCATAGGATTCTAGAGCTGGCAGGGACCCCACTGGTCATCTAGTTAGTCACAGCCAAAAAGGAATCCCTACTGCACAACACATCAGGTAAGTGGTCACCAGCCTCAGTTCAAGAGCGGACCCTATCACCTCCCAGACAGCCCATTCTACTTATGGACATAGCAAGTTCTTCCTGACCTCAAACAGAAATCGGTCTTTCTCTATGCTGGGCTCTGAGACCCAAAAGAACAAGTCTAATCTCTCTTCCACAAAATAGCCTTTCAAGCTCTTGAAGACTGCTACTAGGTCCCCAAAGAGTGTTCTCTTCTCTGGGCTAAATCTCCCCAGCCCCTTCAACCCATCTTTCCATGGCATGAATGTGAGGCCCTTTACTGTCCTGGCTGCCTCCTCTATTGGCTCTCTAGTCTCTTAAACTGTGGTGCCTCAAACTGAACACTGTCCTTGTCGAATGGTCTGGGTGGCCAGTAGGGGGCCTGTCAGAGCCTCTCCGTTCCCATTAGTTCTGCATCTCTTAATGCATTCAAGATCACATTAACTTTTCAGTCTGAACCTCCCTCTACTGACTCATACTACATCTGCAGTCTACTAAAATCCCCAGATATTTTTCAGAAAAACTGTTGTCTCCTATCTTCTTCCCCTTTCCCTCTCCTATCTTATACCTGACTTACAGGTTTCCCCCTCTAGCACCAGCCAAACTGGCCTTCTCTGATCCTCATACAGGACACTCTATCTCCTATCTCTTTGCCTTTGCAAAAACCATCCTCCATGCCTGGAACACACTCCCTCCTTACCTGACTCTCAGAATCCCTCTCTTCCTTTAACACCCACTTCAAGCACCACCGTTCACCCAAAGCTTTTCCAGATCCTTCCCAGCTGTTAGTGCCCTTCCTCCCAAACCACTCTGCACTATTTGCATTTATGACCTCTCCACTCACTGTATGTGTGTACTTGTGATTATCTCCCCGGCTGGAATGTAAGGTCCTTGGAGGGGGCGTTGTTTCATTCTTCGCAAGACACACACATTCTCTCATTCTCTCTCTCTCTCTCTCTCTCTCTCTCTCTCTCTCTATATATATATATATATATATATATACACACACACACAGAGATAGATAGATAGATAGATAGATAGATAGATAGATAGATAGATGTATGTATACACAGATATAGATATATAGAGCAGCAGCCTACTTTCTAGGCACGGCAACAGCCTCTTGGACTTCTCATTTCCTTCAAAGCCCAGCCACGTCCTGGCTCCTCCACAAGGCCTTTCCTAATCCTTCCAGGGCTGGTGTTCTAGTTCCAAAATAACCTTGTACATGTTGTGTGTTTACTTATATTTATATATGTATGTGTGTGTGTGTGTGTGTGTGTGTGTGTTATTTTCTCTAATTTTCCCTGAAGATTAAAATTGGGTCACTGTATCCTTGCTGCTTAGCCAAGTCCCTGGCACAGAGCTGGAATTTTAAAAATGCTTGACAAATAAAAGCTTACCTCAAGTATTCTGGTATCAAAATCTTCATAAGTTTCTGTCAAGATAAAAGAAGGCATTTATGTAAATTTGCTCATATAGTTCATATTCTAAATTATTATTCCTACCAGGCATCTCTCTTAAAAATGCCCATGAAGAAAGAAACAACCTCAGAGATCATCAAGGAGTTCATTTCTCATTACTGTTTGCTAATTCCCTTTTGCTTCCAAGGGTAGGCCCTTCTCCAAGGGAGGCTGTTTAAAACCTCTGAAGACAGAATCCCTCTAACAAGGCCCCATATGTACAGAAATCAAAGATTTAGAGCAGGAAGAGAGCTTAGACGTCATCCAAACCAACTTCCTTCATTTTATATATGAGTAAACTCAGAACCAAAAAGCCTAAGTGATTTGCCTGGGATCACACTGCTTCTAAAAGTCTAAGGCAGGATTCAAATCCAAGTCTTCCTGAATCAGAGTTCAACACTCTACCTATTACACTATACTGCTTCTAGAGACATTCAGTCTGTCCTGACTGTGCCATAGGCCCCTTGAGAAGGCAGCTTGAAGAAGCATGGAGACCCCTTCACAGAACCATGTCTTTAAACGTTTAAATACAAAGTGTGGAACAAGTGGACAAAATCATCCTCCCCAGATGAATCCCCAAGATTTACTTCACCAAGTTTCCTGAGGCAGGCAGCTTCTATTCAGCTCCTTGCCATTCTTGCCTTAACATCCCTATCCACCCCATTATTGCACCATTAACTTCCCTGTCCTATTTATGTAAGACAGAGACCCTCCCCTCCTTAAAAACATCCCAGTTTCTAGGCATGCTGACTCTGTCTCATTCTGTGTCAGCCGTGTGGCTGTAAATGACCCTTAGTAAGACCAGCTGCTGCAGCCAGAGTCCAAGTCCCGGAGACGTTCTCCTCCCTGTCTGGTCTGACCAACAGATTTCTTTGATTAGTGAGACGAGCTATACTTAGACAATAATTCCTTATCTTTCTCCTATAACTAATAATAAATCTTTTTCTCCAACAAGTATACAACTCCACTTCATATGACCACCTGTGTTTAATGAATAGCCATCATTCTTTTCTCTATTCATACAATGATACACTGAATAATGTTTAGTTTATGAAAGCTGCCCTAATATATGTCTATAGGCCAGGCTCACAGTGGATGCCATCCACCTTGCTATCCACCCGGCCAAATAAATTTGTTTTATTCTTAATTGACTTCTTATTGCTATTATCTGACACCAACCTCAAGAACCCAGATTGGTGAGTACTGACACTATTGGATCTCCCCCAAATTCCACTACAATAATTACAAAAGAAATCAATTATGCTGAAATAGTTATCAAAATATTAAAAACAAGTCTAGACACCAGATTAAAAATCCCTGATACTGAATTTGAAGCTTTAAATAAACTGAGGGTAAGAGATCATAAAGTATTAGGAACTGGAAGACATCTTGGAGGCCATCTCAAACGTAAAATGCAATACTCCTGCACGTGGCAGGCTTAATGAACTGAACAAGGAAACAGAGAAAAGCTAAATACAGGGCAAAGGGGAGAAAAATGCTAGGTAGTCAGCTCTTAATTTTAACATGTTTTTGGTGAAATATAGTCAGTACTAGCAAAAAACATTTATTAAAAACACACTCCTCTGAACAAAAGCCTAAACCGGAATGACTCTGTAAGCTTTTTCTCACTTCAGCGTAATGTATTTCAAAGTACCTGAACCCTCCTTGATGTGGGTATCTCCTCCATCAGTACAAATAAACCTATGCAGTCTTCTTATCCTATGCAATTTCTCCCTACATTCCTTCATAGATTCCCGAAGAGGACCATGCCCAACAAGCCAAGGTCTTCTTTTGATCTTTTTATGTGTGAAGTCATCACCCACCAGCCACCCCCTCCCACTTCATTTTCTAGCTCTTTCTCAAATGTGCACATGGTACATTCAGGACAATCAGAATAAAAAAGGCATCAAATTTCAGTGGCTAGCTTTTGTTTTCATTTTAAAGAGACCTGGGTCATCCCCACAAAAGCCTTTCTAAATTCCAAGAGGAGAACTAAGATTTTATAAATTATCCCCTTCAGGGACTGGCCAATACTAACTGTAAACCAAAATAGCAGAACACATCCACACCATTTACTGCGCTACTTATTAACTGAATGATCTTGGGCAAATAATTTAACTTCCCTAGGCCTCAGTCTCCTCATCTTTAAAATGAGGAAGTTGGAACAGACATTCTTTGAAAATTCTTCCAATCCTGAAATTCTATGATGTATTCCCTGAATATACACCAAGTGAAGGAAAGCAATCTATTTAGTAGAGTCTATTTTAAAAGGTATTCAAAACTGGCCAAGTATATTCAAGAGTTTTCTTACTGGTATATAAGGTTCAACATCAT
The DNA here is from genome assembly GCA_028627135.1 of Pseudochirops cupreus. NCBI lineage: Eukaryota > Metazoa > Chordata > Mammalia > Diprotodontia > Pseudocheiridae > Pseudochirops > Pseudochirops cupreus. The sequence continues at coordinate 122,884,839 of CM053581.1, read as the reverse complement.
AATTACTTTCTTAAAATGACAATTAATGCATTTTTAAATTTCAGAAGTAAATACATTCCTCATGTTATAGTTAAACATATCCTATGACAAAAACAAAAAGAGATAATCATTACCTCCATTAGGACCAGGATCTGGGGGTCCTAAACTGACTCCTCCCCAAGAGTTTCCAGTCCAACCTCTCTCCCGTTTAATCTTCTTTTTTCTCTTTTTGTCCCACTCATCTCTCTGCTGGATCATTTCAGCCTGTATCTTTTCCTGTTCTTCTTTGCCTCTTTGGCCAACTCCTTGAACCATCCCATGTTTTAAAATAGGAGCATTCAAACCAGGCCAGAGAAAACCAGATCGACCTGAAGATAGAAAGAAAATTACTTGCCTTAAAAGTAAAAATCTAGGTTTTTAAAAAATACTGCTGTAGGGGGCAGCTAGGTGGCACAGTGAATAGAGCACAGGCCCTGGAGTCAGGAGGACCTGAGTTCAAATCCGGATTCACACACTTTAACACAAAAAACTAGCCGTGTGACCTTGGGCAAATCACTTAACCCCAATTGCCCTACTTTCCCCCCTCCAAAAAAAAGCAAAAAAACAAACAAACAAAAATACTGCTGTAGTAAATCAGCCAATCAATCAATCAAATATTTATGTGTCTACTATGTGCTAAGTATTACGTGAGGAGTCAGAAATATAAATATAAAAGAAGCAACAATTCCTACTCACAAGGAGCTTCCATTTTAATGGGGAAGACAACACATGCCCACAAAACACATACAACATAAATACAAAGCTAATAAATACGGATAAAGACAAGGTAATTAGATGCAAGGTAGGCAGGAAGGAAGGCACCAGCAGCTGGAGGACTCAGGAAAGGCTTTGTGCAAAAAATGGTCCTTACGCTACATCTTCAAGAGATCATGGAACTCTGCGAGGCAAGGGAATCAAGGGATTCCTATGAACATTGGAGAGAGTCATTTCAGGTGAGTGGCGAGGCATGGATGACAGCTGGCAGAAAGACAGAGAGACAAACTACAGAGTGTGCAAGAAGGTCAATCTGACTGGATCCCAGAGAACAGGAAGGAGAGCAACAGCCAGTGAGGGTGGAAGGACAAGTTGGGGTCAGGTTGTATAAAGCCTAAAAGTTAAACCAAAGAGCTTATATGTTAACCTAATGCAACAGGAAGTCACTGGAATCGTCCGAGTAGGGCAGCGACATGATCATAACTGCACTTAAGAAAAATGACTGGCAGTAAATGTGTGAGATGGCCTGGAGTGAGGAGAGACTTGAGGCAGAGACAGAAACTGGAAAGCTCTTTCAATAGCCTAGGTGAGAGATTATAAGGGCTGTGCAAGTGCAGAGAAGGGATCAGATTTGAGAGATGTCATGAAAGGAGGAATGGCAAGATTTGACAACTGATTGGCTACATAGAGAAGTGAGGATTCCAAAATAATATAAAGGTTATAAACCTGGGAGCTGGAATAGAGAGGCTGGGAAGAGGGGAAAAGATAGCAAGAAAGGTAATGACTTCAGTTTTGATGGGTCAAGATTAAGATATCTCCAGATCATACAGTTCTCTAACAGACAACAGGTGGCGTGGTACTGAAACTTAGGGAGAGAATGGAACTGGATCTACAGATCTGGGAATCATCTACCAAGAGATGATAGTTAAATCTATGGGAGCTGATGAAGTTAATGAAAAAGAGCATGTAAAGGTAAAACAGGACCTAGGAAAGAAGTTTGGGAACAACAAAGGCATGATATAAATAATGAGTCAGCAAAGGAGACAGAAAACAAGCAAAATCAGACCACCAAAAGGCAATCTAGGAGAGGAATGTCATGAAAACCCAACAGAGGAGAGTACCCAGGAAAGAGGAGTCAACAGCATCAAATGTAACAGACAGCTCAAGAAGGAGTTAAGACTGAGAAAAGACCATCAAAATTATGAATCAAGGGATCACTGGTAACTCTGGAGAGAGCCATTTGAGGTGAGCGATGAGGTTAGAAGCCAGACAGCAATTGGGTGAGTTCTAGAGAGGAAAGGAAATAAGGGTAAAACAGAAATCACATTGAAACCCAAGATCAAGTGGTCCCCTCTTCTTGCAACAGCCCCAGGATCCCCGGGCTTTGGTGAACAATGTTATTCCCTTTCCTTATGTTTGGTAATGGTTTTTATATTCCATGCATCAAGGAATCAGACTTACATGCAAAACGTATTGGCAGTCACAACTCCTGTCCTAAATAGCTCACATTCTACTAGAAAAACACAGAAACAAAGGTACAAACATCCCCAAATTCCATAATGGACTCCTACACAGACTTTCTTCGGTTGGTTGATAAACAGAACAGAGGCATGTCTCCATATAACAAGGCATGAGCTTGTCCCTCACCCCAGCCCCATCTTTCCTCAGAGAGCTAAGGTAGCCCCCTCAAAGCAGCTCAACACTCAAATCCTGTAGCTTTTTCAAGGGAACTAAGATGAGGGAAGTGGCACCTCAGTGAGTGACGGTGGCCTCAGCCGAGTTTCTTTAGGGTCTAAGTGAGTATCAATGACAATAAAAAGACAACTAAACTTCCACAATAAACAAACGTACCTTCACCAATAATCTGGCCCCTGTTCAGGTCCTTCTTCCTTTTTTTCTTGCTTCTTTTTCCTCTTCCTTTCCTTGCTCCAGCACCAGACTCAGCTAAGGCCCCTTTCCACAGCTCCTCCGCTGTCACTGCAAAGAAACAAGTTTCACAAGTTATGTCTCACAGAAAGTGAAAAGGCTCAAACATGCAAAGAAAGTGACCCAGAGATTTCGTGACTAGACTTAAAATCTAAGGATGCCATCAGTAAAAAGAAAGTTCCCACATACACCAAAATATTTATAGCTACACTTTTTGTGGTAGCAAAGAACTGGAAACAAAGTATGCCCACTGACTGGGGATGGTCAAACAAATGCTAGTATACTCTTTTGCTTGACTGTCTTGAGAGAAGCTACTCTCTAGGAAGGCTTATTCAGAGGTCCTGGGGAAAGTGTCTTATGTCAAAATAAACTATATTGATCTTTATTTTTAAATGAAGACATACAACGGAGGCACAAGTGATCAATCAGTAAAGTTACTGCCCTACAACTAAGGTTTTAGTTTTCCCAGCACCCACTATGGCAAGGCATTCTTTATGTATTATTCTTGAAGGCAAAAAACCAAGTCTTTTTTTTCCTTACATTTCCTATATTAACACAACTTTGATCCCAATCTCACACAAAGGCAACGAAAGACCTTTCTAGTAATTTGTGACTAATGCTGCCTCTCCCAAGATGTTAGCTTTAACACAGAAAAGGCCTCATGGTACCATGGGAACCAATGTACTTGGCCAGGTCATTTCCTGAGAAAACAACTTAAAAGTGACTCCAGGTTCTAAAATAGGGCAGAAACCATCTACTAATATCTGGACAGCCCTAGAAGAGCCTAGGCTCATATCTTGATCCAGAATACCTCCCATTTTTCTTTGCTTCAGTTTTATTCTAGCATACTGCTGGTTCTTCACAGCTACTTCTAGACCATTATTCTCACAGCATCATTCAATAGCCCCTGCAGTTGATGTCATTCATTTATACAAATTCTCTTCACATCCTGATTATCATATTCTTCCTCCCTACAAGCTGACTTAAAACACCAAGAAGCCCAAATCGTTAAGTCATGACTTTTTTTTTCCCTTTAAAGTAAGACTTCTTATAATGAGCTAGCCTAGCTGAGTGGGCTTTAGGAGTTCAAAACTAGAGAATTCAGTACACAGAGCTCATGCTGATCCAGACTGCTCAGTGCTTAAGGAAGCAGGAAGCTCAGAGACCCAGATATTCAGAGCATTCAGAATTTGTTAAAAGGAGAACACCGACATCCAGAGCAGAGTCCTTCTTGGGTAGGAGTTGTTTATGATCTGATTCCCAGGAATTCAAAGAACCAATGCAGAAGATTCTTCACACCTCCCTGCTGCCACTAATCACGTACTGACTTGTGTTATCCTTACAAGCATATTTCATTCCTCTTTTTCTTTCCTATGCCAACTCTTCTTGCTTATTCTTTCAAGTTAACTATCACGTCATTTAGTTTTTTACAAAAACTGGAAATAGAACAAGGATATTCATTCTCCTATACGGCTCCAACAATAAAGAGAGGCATGGTAGATTTTGACTAAAGCCTAGGTGCTCCAAATTTCTCCAAAAACCTAAACTATCTTACCCTTCTCTGTAGACCCTGAGATTCTGCCTTTGCACTTCTAAAGAAGATAAATGATCTGAAACAATTGCACCAAAACTGTGCTAAAGGTTTCCTAAGTTCTTCTCCAAATGGCATCCAAATGGAATGTAAGCATAGGTTTAAATGAATATCCCTAAAGTGAGGCAATTAAAGAAGAGCTAAGACCTAGAAAATCTTACTTTCCTTTCTCTTATTAAATTCCAGTTTTTACACATTATTATACTTACATTTGGTGAAGAAACTGTAGTGTCTGTGTTGCTGTTCTACTAATCTGCTGGGAGCAGAAATAAAACACTGAGTCTGGAGAGCATGGGCCAAGTTGGTATAATGATGAAGGCTCCTGGTTCCTTGCAGCGAAAAACTTCCTGTGGAGAGAACAGAACCTTTATTAAGGCACTCCACAACTGCTAATATAGCCAATAAAAAATGTTAAAACCGGATGACCTTAAAAAAACCCCTACTGTCCACATAATTCTTTTGTATAGCCCCAGTGTAGAAGTGTACACAAATAATAGCTTGAATAATAATCTTCAAAGACAGTGCTAATGTAATAAGTATTTGTGAAAGATGTATGAAGAAGACAGGACAATGAATACAAGGCCGTCAGCCTGAAACTAGGCAGCATTTTCTAAACCTGTGGGACTCTCCATCCTTCAATCCTTATACAAAAGGACTCCCAGTTAAGATCCTGCATGTCCTACAGCAGCCCAGCTCTCACAAACATACTGCAGCAAAGATATACAAAGAGCACTGGGATGAATAAATACCAATAAATCCAAAGAGGAACTACAGCAAGCATCTTTCTGAAGCCCAGGATTACACGAAAAAGACAGCTAGAAAAAGCTTCCTGGTTCTGGGAAAGGGATTCTGCCAGAATAGTCCATGCCAGTCAAGGAAAATAAGTGAGGAGCCTGCCGGTGTTCAATCCAAAGAGCCTCTAGGGTAATCTGAAGCCTGCAACACCTAGGGAAAGAAAGGGTTGATTCTCCAGAAAGAACTTGATTTCTACGACCAAGCAGATAGAACCTGTGACAACAGCCTCCAAATCAGCAAGGGAACCAAAATTCAAAACACTCTGAACTGAGGTACTCCAGAAGGTCTTAACCAGAACACTCTGAACTAGAATGATGGTAGAGGATGGTGGAGGCCTGCCAGATTTCTGAATATAATCAGATCAGTGGAAGTGGATGCCAATGGCAAGATTCCAGATAATAAAAATTAAGACCAAATGGGCCTGATCATCTAAGCCAGTGGTGCTCAGACTTCCTAATGCCACGACCCTTTAATACTCATATGTGGGCAGACCTGCCTGGAGACAGGTAGAGAAGCAGTGTCTCAGTTTCTAAGACCACTGGAAATATGTGTTTTCCGATGGTCCTGGGCGACTCCTGTGAAAGGGTTGTTCCACCCCCAAAGGGTTTGCGACCCACAGGTTGAGAACCGCTGATTTAAGGGAACAGAAGGGATATAAATTATTCCTAGTACAAAGTACCAAATCAAGGACTAAGACTGAAGATAATAAAAAAATAGGATACACTGAACATTATAAAGAAATATTGGGTCCAAAGATGCCCAAGAGACAATCCCAGATAAACAAGGAAATTTCACAACAGCTACAAGGAGAACCACAAAGAAAAAAAGGGGTTGGTCATACATACTACAAGATTACCCACAAGAAAAGCAAGAGACAAAAAAAAAAAGAAACTGTAAATGAACTAAACGATCTGGAGGAAAAAACTAGGATAGCTTAAAATAGAAAATGGAAAAATTCATGCAAGTAACAGACTCCCTGAAAATCAGAATGGACCATACATAAATCAAAAACTCTGCAAGACTAAAAAAAGAGAAATATTAGGACAAAATGAAAAGTTTGAAAAAATAAAATCAGTTAATAAATATAGATGAACATATATTAAGCACCTAATATGTGCCAAGAACTTTGATAAGTGCTGGGGATATTAAAAGAGATAAAAGATAGACCCTGCCCTCAAGGAACTCACAATCTAATATGTCACAATCTAATGTGACAATATGAAAACAAATACATGCAAAGCAAGCTAGATACAGGATAAATAGGAAACAATTAAGAGAGAGAAGACACTAGAATTGAGAGAGGTTAAAGAAGGCTCCCAGTAAAAGATGGTATTTTATTTGGGACTTAAAGGAAGCCAGGGAGGTCAGTAGTCAGAGCAGAGTAGAGAAAGCATTCTAGGTATGGGAAAAGCCAGAGAAAATGCCTGGAGCCAAGAAAGATGGAGTGTCTTCATGGAACAGCCAAGAGGCTGGTGCCACTGGATCAAAGAGTACATGAAGGAGAATAAGGTTAAGAAGACTGGAAAGGCTGGAGGGGACTAGATTATAAAGGGCTTTGAACACTGAACAGAGCATTTTGTATTTGCTCCTGGAGGAAACAGGAAGCCACTGGAGTTTACTGAACCAGGAGTGACATGATCAGACTTGCATTTTAAGATCACTTTAGTGGCCGAATGGAAGATGGATTGGAATGGTGGACACCTGAAGCAGGCAGATCCAGCAGCAGCAGTCCAGATGTGAGGTGATGAGGACCTGAACCAGAGGGGTGTCAGTGTCAGCAGAAATGCTAGAAATCCTGGTGGTTGTCCTTCATTCTTGAAGTAGACCAAAATGACATCACTACGTGAGAGCTAAGTTACAGCAGTGTGTCCAACCGTAGCTGATCAAACTAATAAGAGCTCAGAATGCTCCCCAACAGGTTGGGCACAAATAATCCACATGAACACTTGGAGTGGATTCTCCAAATTTGCACATTTCATGTTTCTTTTGAGCTGCTGCAATTCTGCTGTGCTCATAGAGCACAGAACTTTCTCTGATGAGGGCATGCCATGCTGAGCTGTCCTGTGCCAGTGTCTCCCATGTCACATAACCAATCCCAAATGAGAAGCTAAAAACATTAAAGGCCCAGTGAACAGAGGCAATGTTTCCCTCTGCTCTGAACTGGTCAGTCCATATCGGGAGTACTACCATCTTAGTTCTGTGTACCATATTTCATGAGGGTCTCTGACAAACTAGACGGGTTAGAGAGGGTAACTGGTGATGAGCAACCTGAAAATTTTAACACATGAAGAAAGGTTTAGGAATCTAGGAACTTCAAATACACAAAAGAAAAGAAGACATACTAAATATCTTTCAAACACTTGAAGGAATACCATGTGAAAAAAGGACTTTTGGGGGGAATTATGGGGCTTAATTTGACCTATAAGATCCCCTCTAATAGAGTCCATCACATCAACAGCTAAAAACAAAATCACAAATAGTGATGACATTTCTTCTACTATAAAGCACTATGTCATTTATTCCCAACTTCAAAAAAGAAAACAAAAATCCTGAAAGCTCAGAATAAAAATACTGAACTTCTCACCATTGCAAGGGGGGACCCTCAATGTAAAACTGGAAATTGCGGGTAAGGTAGTTGGGTAAAGCTGCCTTGTCCACAAAGAGCCTGAAAAAGAAATAGAAAAAAAATTAGTTAAAAATAAAGTCCTCAGTCTCCTTTTCTGGATTGTCACCCATATCCTAAAGCCCCTAAATGTGGACATCCCCCAAGGCTGATCAAGGGCCTTTTCTTATTCTAAACTTTCTCTCTTGGTGAATAGATCAGATCCCATGTGTCCAGTGATCATCTTCTTACAGATCCTCAGAGATATAGCTGCAGTTCTAATCTCCATTTTGTGTTCCAGTTCTCCCCCGCTCCCAATCCCATCAGCGCACTGGACATTTATAACTGGATACCCTGTAGGTGCTGCAAATGCAACATGTCCAAAACAGAACTCATTATCGTTCCCCCAAAACCTATCTCCCTTTTGAATTTATTCATTTCTATTAGAAACATCACCATCTTTCCCACCCAGGTTCATAACCTCAAATGTCTTCCTTAACTCCTCACTTTCTTCAACCCACACTGCCAATCAGTTGCTAAATAGTGTCAATACTACCTCTACTATAGCTTACATCTCTCCCTTTCCCTCTACTCACATTGCCAGCAGTCCACTTCAGATTTCTCATCACATCTTGCCTGAACTATTCCAGTGGCTTCCTACTTTGCCTCAAGCATCTGCCCTCTCCAATCCATCCTTACAGAGTGGCCAATTCAACAGTCTTATAGTATAAGGCTGATCATGTTATTCCCCTATTTCAAAAAGCCCAGTGCCTCTCTACTACCTAGAGCAGCAGTTCTCAACCTGTGGGTCACGAACCCGGTCACAGGGGTCGCCTAAGACCATCGGAAAATACATATTTCCGATGGTGTGAGGAATCTCCTCTGTCTCCAGGCAGGTCCTCCTACATGCAGACATGCCCACACATGAGTATTAAACGGTCGCGACATTAGGAAGGTTGAGAACCACTCACCTAGAGGATCAAACACAAACTTCTGTCTGGCATTCAAAGCCCTTCACAATCTGGCTCCAATGTACATTTATAGACTTACGTTACTATCCTCTACACACTCTTTGGTCCAGCTGACCAAGTCTTCTTGCTGATAATTTCATATAACCCTCTATCTCTCATTTCCAGGACTTTGTGGTAGCTGCCGGAATCCCTAGTTGTTTTCAAGGTTCAACTTTATTACCACCTTTTGAGAGGTTTGACCTGATCTCCACCAGCTGACAATGCCTCTCACAAAAAATTACTGTATATATTTTGGATTATTTTTTTTTTAATCTGGATCTGTGATTTCATTATTAGGAAACTCCCAGGTGAGGAAACTTCCCCTACCAGTGCAGATCAGCATCTTCTCCGAAACTTACAGTCTTCAGAAAGTCACTAGTGTCACTAACAAGTTTATTTCTTCCCCAGCTCACACTGTCAGTATGTGTCAGAGGGACCTGAAATCAGGTCTTCCTGACTCCATGGGGAGCTCTCTATCCACTATCCCATGCTGTCTCTCCTTTATTTTGAAAAATATTGAATATATTTACATACATACATGATATCCTTCCCAAAAAGAAATTAAGTTCCTTGAGGGGATATGACTTCACTTTTGTCTTTGTATCTCCAGAAGTGCTCTCTTACTATATTCCTAATTATCTTGGGCAGAGACTTTGCAATAATCATTTTTCCATCTTTTCAGTTCATAGGATTTGTAAAAGAAAAAAGAAACAAACTAAGAATTGAATAAATTTTTTGACAAAGTCCTGTCCACCCAACTCTTTATCTTCTTTTTCTCAGTGCGGTTTGGCTTTTTTAAAGGAACTTTTCGGCCATCCTTTGCTCTCTTTGCCAACTTCAGTTCATGCCATTTGTCTGTATTCCCCTTGTTATCTGTCTATAGTTCCCATGTTAGCTTTTTTCAGTTGGCTAATGGGTCTCTTGTTTATCCACATCAATCTCTTTAGGCAATTTTTCCTTCTAGTCCTCATCAAAACTGTTTTCTTTACTTCCATCTCTTATAGGTTGTTTTAGTCTATGGTATCTGACCTGTTATTTCTCTGAACCCACAGAAATCTGTTCTTCCAAAATCCGGGGTATATGTCAAACTATGCCCTCTCCCCCCCACCTTTATTACAAATTCTAGGATGGAAAGGTCATTTCCCCCAAGATTCCTATTACTTCCATCTCAGCAATCAGTTTCTCCATAATGGTCAGTCAGAATAAGAATAGAAATTTTCCTCCCTGGTGCCTCCATCTTTTGGAGGAGGAAATAATCATTAATCAATTAATCAAAAAACACGAACGAAGTTCCTACATTTTAGACGCTGTGTACTCGATAAAAATACAAACACAGAAATCAAAGTCCCTGGCCTCGAGAATGCCAGGTGAGACATGTATAGCACATATATAAGTATATACAAAATAAATACAAGACAATGGTGGGGTTGGAAAGGCTACCTGTCAAAGATGCTGAGTTGAGCTTTAAAGGAAATTTTAAAAAAGATGAAGAGTGAGACCATTCCAGGCATGGTAGACAGCCTGTATAAAGATGGTAAATGGAATGTTAAGTGGGAGAAACAGCAAAGCCAATTAGGCTGTACCACTAAATTCAATCTGAGTCCGATGACCTCAGTTCAACTCCCCTTTCTACTACTTACCATCTATACAAAACATAATTCAGACATTTACTTCCTCTATGTCTTAGTTTCCTCATCTGTAAAATGAGGGAGTTAGCTTAGATAACCTCTAGGGCCTTCCAGTTCTAAATCTATTATTCTATTCAGTATAAACACTGTGAAACTACTTAAGTACAGGTTCATGAATTCAAACTTTATCAGGAAAACCTATAGAACAATGTTTTTCCAAACCAACTGTTACAAAAATCTATCACACCATTTTTGAAAGCAATGTGAAGGAGAAATGGAACATTTTGTTTATTCCTTCTTCCTTGAACATCCACCTAAAAAATGCAGAAACATAACCCTCTTGATCAGTTTGATAACCTACGGCAGAGCATGTACCTCAAATACTGGGCAAGGGCTGCTCTGAAGTAAAACACAAGACAAGACCCTTCCCTACTGCCATCCTCTTCTCCCTCTGCTTTTAAGAAGACTCTCTTAAACAGTAATGGACTGCTTCCCTCCCTTCTCCACCCCCACTGCTACCAAGAAACACAGAATAGGTGCTGAAACCTTTCAAATCACTCTTCGAATTACTCTTCAAAACTGCCTTAAATGTTATTAAGTGGACAAATTTGCTAAAAATCTTTCATTGATGTTATATCCAACAGCTTTACCTATCCTTCTGAGGTTCAAGTTTTTTACTTTTGATAACAGCAGTTAACAAGATAATCATTTCAAAGTCTGTAGGCAGTGCAGCAATGGTTAGAGCCATGGCCCTAGAGTCAGAAAGACCCAACTTCCAATCTAGCTTCAGACACCTAAACCATATAACTCTGGGTAAGTCACTTAACCTCTGTTTGCCTCTATGGTTAGAGCCATGAGCCAGAGGAGGGAAGATTTAAGTTTCAATCTAGCCAAAGACACTTTCAAGCGCTTTAACTCTGGCCAAGTCACTTAACCTCTGTTTGCCTCAGTTTCTTCATCTGTAAAATGGGGATAGTAATAGCACCTACCTATCAGGGTTGTTGTGAGGAGATCAAATGAGGTAATTGTAAATGTGATATCATTTTATATGTAATAACCAAATGAGACCATTCTAAACTGCTTGGCACAGACAGTAAGCCTGTATAAATGCTGGCTGTCGTTATCCAAAATAAAGTGGCAACAATGACTCTTAATTCAGAAATGATAAAGAGTGGCAGATAGTGGGGCAGGGCTTGGAATGAGAAAGACCTGAGTCTGAATCCCACCTCGGAGAAGCTGGAAGACGCTGGCTGTACCACTTAATGTCTCAGAGCTGGGTCTATTACTGTTGTTGTTGTTATTATTATTACTACTACATAATTCCTCGAAGGTTAACATTGCGCCTACCCCCATTGCTGGAACCAAGGTCATCCCGGCCCGCCCAGGCAGGACTCGGCGTCCCTCGGACCTCCGGCGAGGGTCCCAGAGGGCGGGCTGGGAGCGGCAGACCCCGGGGAAGAGCTGGAGCAGGCTCAGGCCGGCCGGTGTCCTCGGGACAGCCCGGATTCACCCACAGGACGCAATGCTCTAAGCAGCGGCCTTGCACCCCCAGGAGGGGCACCCCTCGTGCCGCGATCTCTCTCCCTTCTCGCAGGATCCTGAGCACGTGCAGTCCGACTGCCCTCGCCTCGCCCTCACCCAGCGCCCAACCTCAAAAGGTCTCACCTGTCCCCACAGCCCAAGACACGGGAAGCCGGCTGCCTGCCCGTACAACCACGGCCGCCGCCATCTCTGCACGGCCGGGCTAGCGTCTCAGGCTCCGCCTCCTAATAGACTACATGCTGCCTGAGAGAAAAGCTCTCTCTGGAGAGGCCCGCGGAGGGACGAGGGGGGCGGGAACGAAAGGACCCTCACTCATCCCCCGCGGGGCCTCACCATCAAGCTGTGCCCCCCCCACTCACCCACCCTACCCTCTCACACCAGGATTCCAGGGACGGTCCGTAGGACCGTCGCAGTCTGGCTCATATTAGGTCAACTACAAATAAGATACTGAGATTAGGCCCCGAGCCTGGAACCGGGAGAAGAAGGACCCAAGTAATTGACTAAAAGGAACAGACCGGAAGTGGCGCAAGCCCCTGGCTCAGAGTAGCATGGCACCTTTGAAATCTGGTATATCTGAAGGCTTCGGAGAGCCATCTGGGTAGGCATACCGGCGGTGCTTTCTATTCAACTTTTATTCTGCTGTAGGCGGGCTCCTCCAGTTATCAGCTATAGTAATTACGTATATTAAAATTAAGATTGTGATGATAATGAATTATGATAGTGATGTCATGGATCACTTTGACAATCTAATGACCCCATCTCAGAATAGTAATTCATAATATAAAATGCATAGAATTACAAAAGAAACCAAAGGCTAGTGACAATAAAGGTGTATTTTGTTTTCCAGCTAAATTCACAAACTCCTCCCAAATCTATCCATAGCCTCCCTTGGTAGGGATCAGTGGACCCTAATTTAAGAATTCTTGATATAGAGCTTTACAAATGTGCATCTTACAGATCAAACTACGTTTTGGAGCCCCTCTAAGGGCTTAAACTGAGAGCCAAGGTGGAGACAGTAACTGTCTACAGGAGGACTGTGTTACCAGCAGGAAAGGATTAGGTGCTGAGGGTAAAGTACCCAGAATGACACTAACCCTAATGGGGGAGGAGGGGGAGATAAGACCTAGACGCCAAGCAAGCAGAGACTGTTGCAAGATTCCAAGAAAGAAGGAAGGAGTTAAATGCAAACTAGGGGCAAAAAGGAGAGACCTCTATCAAAAGAGGAGAGACCTCAAGCTGCCATCGGGAGGAGCTATTAATAGATAAACACTAAGAATTTGCCAAAAGTAGAGAACTAAACCTGTGACCATCCCATTCCACCTCCTACCAAAACCTGTACCTTTTTGGGTTAGATTGGTGGGCAAATTTTTTTTGCTCTTTATCTCATATGTTCAATTTGTACCCTAATGGTCAGTAGACCATTTGTGTTTTGTTGTTCATCTTTCATTTTGAAGACAACCATTGACATCACAGGGTGATGTCTTGGCTTGTGCATGAATTGAATTTAAGTGAGGCAAAGTTGCACAAGGTTGTCAGCCTCACTCCTCCAGAGACCAGTGGCAAGACAAAAGTCAAGACAACTATCAACAACCCAGGATACAGTGAAGGACCTTGTTATCTTCAATGTCTGACCAAAACCTAAGTGCTCCACAGTGCCTCCTTCCGTTGCCTTTGTGACCTTTGGGACAAATTGTTCTCATCCAACCATTCCACCAGGGGAAGTCTTCACATGCTTGGGATAGACCCCTCCCTAACTCACCAAAAGATTTGAGGCTAGTTGGTTACCTTCAACCTGGTTTAGCCTGTCTGCCCAGAAAGTTTTGCCAGGGTATGGCGATGCACATGCTACAGCTTCTTTAGAACCACAGGTGAGAGTTGAGTGCCAGGTGGACACCAAAGGTGGATGAGCAGTTCTGAAAAGGACTTGGCAAGCCCTCACACCAGAAGTGCTAGTCCTTTCTGAACACTCCATCCACCTCTGTGTTTTATATGATACCTAAAAATAAAGAGAAGATAATTGTTCCTTGTATTCAAGAGACATGATATTTGGTTCAGACTGAACCTGGGGGCTTGGAGCTAATTTAGAATCTTTGGGCAAAAGGAGAGAGGAGAGAAAACTTAAGCCTGTAATAAATTTGGAATCCAGACATTCCTAGAGTCAAAATCCCAAGCTGGTAAGAACAGCAATATTCAGAGAACTAAAAGGAAGGGGGTGGTAGAGAGAGAGTATTTTCCCTTTTTTAATGGCAGCTACCATATTTTGTGCTGAGGCAAGTTTAAAATAAAATCATAACTTCAACAATACACGGGTAGCTAGTTGTCTGGGCATACTCAGATCTGTAGGTTCAGTGGATGAAAAATAACAGCTTAGCCTGCTTAGCTCCCCAAAGCCATCTACTGCTTATACGTATTATCTCATTTGATCCTCCCAATGATCCTATGAGGTGCCCATTTTGCTGATGAAAAAAATCTGAAACTCAAAAAGGTTAAGTGACATGCTTGGGGTCAATTCAAATCAATAAAAATTTATTAAATGTGGTAGGCACTGAGGATACAAAAATTAAATTGTCTATGCCTTTGAGGAGCTTATGTTCTCTTGGGAAGTTACATATATGTATATGTATAGAAACAACTTAAACTGAGAGGCATTTGCAGCTAAAGGATATCAGGAAAAAACACCCTATACAGGATGTGGTACTTGAACTGAACCTTGAAGGAAGCTAAGGGATCTAAGGGGTGGAAGTGTGGCAGGAGTATATTCCAATCTATGCAAAAGTACAGAGACAGCAAATGAAATGTCCTGTGGGCCTTTGGGCAAAAAAATGTGAAGAGGAGTAATGTGTGATATATCCAGAAAGGTACACCAGAGTCCATTTGAGAAGGACTTTAAATACCAACAGAGGAGCTTGTTTTTTATCTTAGGGGCAACAGTAATACCCTGAAGTTCATTGAACAGAGGGTTGACATGGTCAATTAAGAAAAATCATGGACAACTAGGTGGGAGATGAATTGGAAAGGGAAGAACTTTGATTCAGCTTACCCATTAGGAGCCTATTACAAGACTCCAGGCAAAAGAAGATAAGGAAGTGAACTATGGTGGTGAACACTGTGAGTAAAGAGAAGGGGACAGATCTGAGAATTAGGATGGAGGCAGAATCAACAAAATTTAGCATCCAATTGGTTAATTGGGGTGGGAAGACTGAGAAATCAAGTGTAACACTAAGAGGAGAAATAATTATTTCTCTTTTGTTTTTAATAATTAATTATTGTATTAGGACCAAGGCTTTTTTTTTCCTTTTATACTTCCTCACCCAGAAATCCACCAGTGTGGGAAATCTCTCTCAAAGATGTACTCAGGCCAAGATCTAATCAAAGACAATAAAAGAAATTCTAAGTTTAAGCTAATAGGTACAGTCCTGCTCAATGTGTTTGCTCAGACAGATCTAGGAGGTGTTGATCTCTCTTTTGTCAAACAAGTGATACAGAGATTGATAAGTCTCTTTGACCAAGATTTGGGTGACCCACATCATATACCCCAAGATCCTCATTGTAATATAGCCCACCTCATTGTAATATTCATTCTCTCACTGATTGTTGTCAGTCAGAGTTGATTTCGAGCCTCAGGAGCACCTCCTCTTCTGAGGGCATATAAACTGTAAGCCCATCACCATGAGGGGTCTTTGGTGTAAGAAGAGACAGCCAAATGATCATCCTTTTAATAAAATGGTGGCATCGTTAAGAAAATGAATAAATCACCCAGAAATTATGTCTCTAAAACCTTTTTAAACAACACACTAAGTTGTGAAGCTGAAAGACTGGAAGGATGTTGGTGACCTTGAAAGAAATAGGGCAAAAAAAGAAGAAAACAGGAAAGGGAAGTGAGGTCAGGGGAAAAGGTATAAGTTTATTTGGGAGAAAGATAAATGAGTGAGGTGACCATGGGATATCTAGTACAAAATGTACAATAGGCAATCAGTGACGTTAGACTAACACTCAGGAGTCTCTCTAGGGCTCGGTATATAGATCTGGGAATCATCTACTTGGTGTTGATCATTGAACCCCTGAGAGCTTTTGAGGTCACCAAGTGAAAGAGAAGAAAAAGGGGCCCAGGACAGAACTTTAAGGGCATATTGAGAGGGGATGAAATATGGATGTTAATCAACAAAGCAGCCCAAGAAGGAATCATCAGATAGATAGGAAATGAACCTAGAGAGAACAATGTCATGAAAACTCAGTGAGGAGAGAAAATCCAGGAGGGCAACATGTATGCAGTACTGCAAAGAAGTTAGGAAGAAAGAGAAAAGGCCATCAGAGCTTTTGTTTTTCTGAGAGGGATCATGGTGGTAGCAAGAATAAACACCTGTAACTTCCAACCAAAATGACCACCTGAACAGGAGACCGACTGCCAAATGCCCACATACCTACTTTAAACCCTGGAGTTCACTCCAAACTGAACACTGCTTGAGAAATCCAATGAAAAACTAAAGGTAAGTGACATTTTTCATCCAGGACATTACAAAAATTTAGCCAGCAACCTCTAGGCAAATGGAAAGAGCCCTATCCTCACAACAGAGTCAGTGCTGTCTTTCAGACAGCATATGTAGAGCCTACAAGAATTTCTGTCTAGAGGCAGTAAGAAGGGAGGGCTTCCCTAAGAAAGACCAAAGTTGGGGGTGGCTAGGTGGCACAGTGAATAGAGCACTGGCCCTGGAGTCAGGAGGACAGAGGACCTGAATTCAAATCCAGCCTCAGACACTTGACACACTTACTATCCATGTGACCTTGGGCAAGTCACTTAAGCCCAATTGGCCTGCCCTCCCCCCTCCTAAAAAAAAAAAAGCAAAAAAAAAAAAACAAGAAAGAAAGACCAAAGTTGGTTAGCAAGGCACAGGATGGGAACCTTAGAAGGCCCAGTATGTAACCACAGACGGTGAATCAGAATAGTGACCTAGCGCTCAGACCTAGACAGCCGAGGACCACAATCTCTGAAGTCCCTAACACTCTGTTCTAGGGACCCACAGGTGACAATCCAGTGCCCTAAATCTTAAAGATGAGGGCTATTGGGAGGGTACAGGGCCTAACCTCAGGAAGTAGAGGTCACCACAAGAACTGAGGGAATCTGAAGTGAGACCAAGCAGGGCTGACTGGCCCTGGCATAAAGCCCAATTCAGAAGCTAAAGCTGGAAAGATGAGTAAGCGAAAGAAAACACCCACAAGAATAAAAAAAGTATCACAAATCTAACTATAACAACTGCAAGCAGAGACTCAAAGGAAAAAAATGGCTTTTCTACAAGGGTTCCATGAATATGTACACAATAGGGATTTGGCCCATGCAAGGCCTTTTTTTGAAGATGGCTACAGTTTTGCTGTGCAGCCAGCTCAGCCATATGGTTAGCCAATCAGAAGCAGCTATGGAACTCCGATTGATGCTTCACAGTCCCTTCCAGGCACTTACCTTACTCCTCACAAGTATCCCAGAAGCCATCTCCCAAGTGTCCTCCACTTGGAGAAGTTCTATCAACTGAGCAAGCTGAGGGGCTTTACGTGTGTGCCAAACCCCTATTGCACCAAGAAGAAATGAAGCAAGAGATTAAAAAAAGAGAAAGAAAGAAAAACTCTGGTAGAAAGAAGTGAAAGAAGAATTAGTAGCTTAGAAGAGAAAGTGTTAAATCATACTTAAGAAATGGAATCCCTGGAAACTAGAATAAACAAACAGGCATCTATGACTCCATAAGACAGAAAGAGATACTGGAACAAAATCAAAAGACTGGAAAAATAGAAGAAAATGTAAGGTATAGGATAAAAACAACTCACTTGGAAAACAGGTGAAAGAGAAGTAATTTATAATCACTGGACACTCTGAAAACCTTGATTTAAAAAAAAATCTAGACACTTTATTTCAAGAAGTCATGAGGGAAAACTGTCCAGATCTAGAATCAGAGAGCAAAGTAATGACAGAACAAATCTGGTTAACTCCTGAAAGGCCAAAAGTAATGTCAGCCAAAATCTAAATCTCCTACATCAAAGAAAAATATTGCAAGCATTCAAGAGGAAGTAGTTTTGGTACCAAGGAACTATAGTAAGGCTCATATAGGCCCTGGAAGCTTCTGTGAAAAGTTGGGGGGGAGGGGGTGCTCCGTGTGACCTTGGGCAAGTCACTTAACCCCAATTGCCCTGCTTTACCCCCTCCAAAAAGCAAAAGAAAGAAAGGAAGGAAGGAAGGAAGGAAGGAAGAAAGAAAGAAAGAAAGAAAGAAAGAAAGAAAGAAAGAAAGAAAGAAAGAAAGAAAGAAAGAAAGAAAGAAAGAAAGAAGAAAAAGTCAAAGGAAAGTTTGGAACACAAGTAAAGGTTTCCACCCCAGGACCATACAAAAATTCAACTACCAACCTGTGAGCAAGAGGAAAGGGTTCTCCCTTCACAGCAAATTCACACCACCTTTAAGACAAGCTCCACATCACTTTCTGTGTTAGGTTTTCTAAATTATTTTTCCCCAAAGCAGGAGCAATAGCTAGCAGTCAGTAAGGAAACCGAACTGTGCATTCCTAAAAGCTCTGGGGTCAAGTTCCCTTGGGTAGTGTCTATAGATTACACATAGCCTACTCATTTAAATATTTAATGATGTATTCTTAATTATTTTTGTCTCTGGAGCAGCGAACTGGCAAAGTGGGTAAAAGACTGCCTTTGGAGTCAAGAGGACTTGAGTTCAAATCCTCACTCAGACACGTGGCACTTACTATGTGACCCTGGGCAAGTCACATAACCCAGATTGCTTTCCTCCCCCCCCCCCCCAAAAAATATTTTTTGTTTCTATACCCAGAATAAAAAGTACAGTGTTGGTTAAATACATTGATCTGCTTCTATAAGAAATGGCTCCATTTTCTATAACTCCTATCTTGCTAAGAGAGGCTGAGCTGAAGCAAAGGTGACCCAATTTATACTGTAATATGAATATTATAAAAATGAACAATTTTGAGGATTTTTATAAACCAATGAAAAATTACATGGGCAGAACAAGGAGGACAATTTCTATAATAACTCTGTAAAAAAACAAATAACTTTAAAAGCAGTAATAACTGATTGATATACTGAAGTGGCCAGGAACTAGTTAAGTAGAAATTTCATAGACTCATGATAGGAGTCAAAAAACTGGCCCAGGAAACAGTTAAGTGATACTTTATGAAATTAGGAACCAGCCAAGCAAAACTAGATGAACTCAAGATAGAAATCAGTGAACTGGCCTGGGGTCTGGGAAATGGCCAGGGGTAATTTGTCTTTTTCTTCATTTTTCTTCTCCTTCACGTTCAGATCGTCATGCCCCGTGCCCCTCACCTTATGCATCAAACTCTGCCCACATATGTAATCACCAACCCCGAACTTGTCTTAGTAATGGATTGCTCAAACCTTCGTAATAATTAGCTTAGTGACAAATTATGTTAGTTAGCCAAACAATGAAGTTGTACTGTATAAAACATTCACCAGCCCTGACCTAGGAGCTACTCTCTCACTTCAGATTGACACGAGACAGCCCCAGCTGGTAAATTAAAGCTCCTAAAATTTTTTATTCCGACTCTATAGTCACTGTTAAGACTTGTCATTTCAATACTAATCATGATTTCCTAGGTGATTGATTTAGGATAGAGAAGGAAACATATTTTGCATACAATCATTAACGAAATTTATCTTGCTAACTACATATACTGTATTTATTACAAGAAAAATTTTTTTTCTTTTCCTTTTTTTAAAATAGTGAATGTGGAAGGAAAAAGAAAAAGATATTTTGTTAATTTTTTTTTAATTAAAGAGAAGGGGTCCTACAGATGTCTTGGATGTACTTTCAAATGAAGTCATTGTACTATTAGGGGAGAAGAGAAGAAACATTTATTAAGTGCCTACTATGTGCCAGGCCCTGTGCTAAGCATTTCATAAATAGTATCT
>CM053581.1:122846130-122864578 GCA_028627135.1 Pseudochirops cupreus | reverse complement strand
GCCTACAGATGTAATTGCAAACCTCCCACACTTGCCTTGGTAATAGATTGCTTGGACCTGCATAATAATTACCTTAGTAACAAATTATGTTAGCCAAACAAGGAAGTTGTTCTGTATATAAGATTCTGCACTCCTGAGCTATGGGCCTCTCTCCCTTCAAATTGGTATGGAGATAGCCCCAGCTGGTCAATTAAAGCTCCTAAAACTTTTTATTCGGACTCTGTGGTCACTCTGTTAAGACTTGTCATTTCAGTTTTAGTACAAATTCATGCTCTGCTAGTTCTCAACTCTTGGTCATCCCTATCATCCTTCTAATCTACTTGTATTTCCATGCTGTGGATGGAAGGAAGTTACAACTTGGTTGCTAACTGGCTCCTATGAAAATTCACGTTACCTTATTTCCATTGGACCCTCATTCAGTTGTTTCAGTTGTATCCTATTCTTCATGACCCCGTTTGAGGTATTCTTAGCAAAGATACTACAGTAGTTAGCGATTTCCTTCTCCAGCTTATTTTACAAATGAGGAAACTAAGGCAAACAGAATTAAGTGACTTACCCCGGGTCACCCTACTAGTAAATGTCTGAGGCTACATTTCAGCTCAGGTCTTACTCCAAGCCCAGCATTCTACTGCACCACCTACCTGCCCTTCGGGTCCTCAATCCTGCACAGCAAAACTTTTACCTTTCCTTGCCTCCCCTTCCCACTTTCTTTAATGGCAGTTCCAAACTTTTCTAATGAATCCAACCACTCCAATGCTCTCTGAGCAAACATTGCCTTGTATTTTACAGAAAAAATAGAAGCCATTCACTCTAAGCTCCCACTTTCCCCCTACTCAGTACCTCAAAGCATTTTCATTCATCCTCACCCTCCTTCTTGAGGAAGAGGAGGCCCTTTGCAAAGTCCAGTCTCATTCTGTGTCCTCCCCCTTTCTGTCTTATTCAACAGCTTGCCCTCCAGTTAATATCCTTTTTCTTTTCCTTTGACTGACTGCCAAACTTCTAGAAAGATTATCTATTCTAGCTTTCTCCATTCCCCTGCCAACCACTTCTCAGTACTTTACAGTTAAACTGTTAACTTTTATCAAGGGCCTATAATATGCCAAGAACTATACTAAGCACTGGGGATTGATGGGAAGGGGAGGGGAGAGGAGCTACAAGAAAAGCAAAAAACAGTATCTATCCTCTTAAGGAGTTCACAATCTAACGGGAGAAGAAAATACAAGAAACAGCTCTGAAACGGGATTAAGGAGAGAGGAGTGGGTTGCAGCATCAGGGAGAGGAAGACATGGTTTTCCTGGGACATCCTCCTTGAATCGAGGATCAGAGGGAGGATAGGATCCCAGCGGCAGGGATTACTGATGAGGTATGTTTCAGGGTTTATGTGATCTTGCAGAATAATGAAGCTCAGGGGATCATGATGTAGTCCAGATGAGTGCAGTTTGGTTTATGTCCCACCACTTGATTTAAACTTACCAATGCTCAATTAACTGCTAAAATCTTTATCATTCTTGAGTTCTTAGCAGCTTTTTTAATACAGTTGGCCACTCTTTTCTAGACACACTCTCTTTCTTTAGCTTCCATGACACAGTTTTCTTACCTGAATTTCTTTTGCTGGATCATCCATTTCCTGATTCCTGCGTATAGAATGATTTTGGAGAGCTCTGCTCTTATTCTTCTCTCTAGTCTCTTGGAGAGCTAATTAACTCCCATGGGCAAGTCTTATCCTTACACGAATTTGATATTTGTTTCACTCTTTAATCTCTAATTGCAACTACTCAAGAGCCTACTGGATACCTCCTTTTGGATGACCCATAAGCATCTCAAACTCCTCCCATCCTTCCCCACTCCCCAACAATCCTCTAAACTTCAGTATTTCTCATGAAGATACCATTCTCCTTCCAAGTAATCCAAGCTCACAACCTTGGAATCATACTTGACCCACTAGAATGTCTCTTGGGACAGGACACTATTTTGCTTTTCATTTTCTATCTCTAGCACTTAGCAAGGTGCCTGATAGGTGCTTATTAAATGCTTGCTTGATTGTCTCTTTTCCTGTTTCACTCAATACATCCAATTAGTTACCAAGTCTTATCAATTCTACCTCCACTACATTTTGCACATCGGCCCCCTTCTCTGCACTCACACAGCCACTGCCAAAACCTAAACGCCCCTCACCTTTGTGCTGTTCTAGTGGAATAGGTAGCTTTCTCATTGATCTCCCAGATTCCCAGTTTGTCCCCTCATTAATCCATCCTCCATAAGGCTGCCAAAATAATCTAAGACACAGATCCAACTACATCATTACTTGGCTCAAAAACTTTCAGTGGCTCTCCTGTTGCTTCTGGAATAAAATATCTTTTTTTTTTTTTTTTTGCTTTTTGGAAGGGCAATTGGGGTTAAGTGACTTGCCCAAGGTCACATGGCTAATAAGTGTTAAGCATGTGAGGCCAGATTTGAACTCAGGTCCTCCTGATTCTAGGGCTGGTGCTCTATTCACTATGCCACCTAGCTGACTCAATAAAATATCTCTTAATGTCATATGTAAGGCCCTCCACAACATGGTTTCTACATTTTTCAGCATTATCTAATAGTATTTCTTATTACAAATGCTATGCTTTAAGCCAGACAACACTACATTTGCCCCCTCTTTGCTTCCTCACAAATCATTTTTGGAATGTACTCCTTGGTCTACTTTTCAGAATCCTTTTCTTCTTTCAAAGCTCAGCTCAGGTGCTACCTACTACAGGATGCCTTTCCTTATTCCCTCAGTTAATGTTCTTCTGTCCTAATTTTCCCTTACACCTGCATCAGTGTTATACACACACACACACACACACACACACACACACACACACACACACACACACACACACACACACCAGAATGTATATTTCTCATAGCCAGAATTTATGTCAATTATCTGCTCCTAGCATCAAGTGATTCTTAGCATCTGGCACAGTGCTTTGTTCATAGCAGGTACTTGGTAAACATATCATTAAATCCAGAAAAGTACACAAAAGAGAAAATGAAGTTCAGAAGAGGAATGGAAATGAACAATATTACTTTTTTATTGTCTTCTGAAAATTAGTGTACCCTTTAAAAATATAAAACATACTGGAAATAATTAAAGTTTATAATTTCATGTTCAATCTTTTTAAAAATTATTATTTTAATTTGCTTCTGGTTACAATGTTTATAATAAAAATTTTAATCCAGATACTCAAAAATAACCTCCAAAGTCCCTTTAATCATATAAGATATACTTCCTCTATGTGTTTATAAGAATGTTAG
Organism: Pseudochirops cupreus; assembly: GCA_028627135.1. NCBI lineage: Eukaryota > Metazoa > Chordata > Mammalia > Diprotodontia > Pseudocheiridae > Pseudochirops > Pseudochirops cupreus. Next base: position 122,861,287 of record CM053581.1, on the reverse strand, counting down.
CCCTATACCATATGATGAAAATTTAGTACCCTAGGTCCATAAAAGAGAAGGCATAAGCACTTTAAATACCAGAGGCACCAAAAATGGAGGGCAAAGATAAGCCCACAGGATTATATGTGCATTTAGAAAGACTTATTACTTAGTTGTCCTAACAGCCTTTCTATCATCTTTGGCAGAGGTAACACTTTTAGGATTTAACACCTCAATCCCTAACGTACTAAATGAGGAACTTGAAATGGCATTTTAAAAGCTACAAAATTGGGAAAAGCAGCTGGACCAAACCAAGTATACAAAGAGGAAGTTCAATCTGGAAGCCTCTCCACAATTTTGGCCTCCACAATCTTAAAGTCCTCAAGAGAAGCATTATAACATGGCAGAGAGCTAAACTTGGAGTTAAGAAGAGGGGGTTCAAATCTCACTTCTTACACTTAATAAGTATGTGGCTATGGACAAATCACTTTACCTGAGATTCATTTTGCTCATCTATAAAATGAGGATAATACCTGCCATACCTTTCTCACAGGGTTAAAATAGGGCTCAAATGAAGTAATGTATAAAATGCTTCCACAGACCTTAAAGAGCTATATAAATATCAGCTACTATTAATGAGGAATCACTTTCTAAATAGGGAGCAAAAGAGTGGGGGAGAAATCACTTAATATTTTTTTTACCAGAAGACATAATCAAGAGGATAATCATAACTATCAAACCATATGTCTTACTCATCTCTATAAAATTTAAGGAGATGATCTATACACATACTGAAGGTATCCCTGATGATAATTTGAAAAAAGCAACAACTTTCTACAACTGACCACATTTTTGTGGTTAGATTGAACTGTACAACAGATCCTGCTATTTATTGCTTGTAGATTACAAAAAAAAAATCATTTACTTGGCAAAACAAAATGCCACATTCAAGTCTCATCTCAAACAAGGAGTCTCATACATGTTACAATCGTACAAGAATTAATAAAAGCAACCAGAGAAATAACTCAGTTCAATGCTTGTCAGATTATTGCCCAAGAATTAAACAGTGACATGTGTGGGCTCCAGTGTCATAAAGGATGTCTTATGTAGAATTCAAATGGAAAAGCAGCGTAAGCCTCTAAGATCTTGAAGGTCACTTCATTCAACCCCTTTGTTATGCAGATGAAGAAACTCAGTCTCAGAGATGGTAAGTCATTCCCTTGAGTATGACTTCCAATAAATAGTGAAGTCTCAAGATGCTTATGTTTGTGGATGGAACATATCAAACCCCCAAATACTGAAGAACCTGCTCAATGAGATTCATGAACTAATGATCCATTCAGGAAAAAACTGCCTGAAAAATGCTGGTTGTCCAGCCTGTCATACGGTTAGAAAGCCTGAGTTGATATATGACTTCATATATACAGAACACGCCCTATCCCTGAAGCAGAAAAGAAGGTACACCAGAGCAGTACTAATAAATCAACAAAACAACCCAAGTGTTGCACTGGAACCCACAGAATATTTAAAAAAAGAAAACCTAGGGGAAATTTTCTGGCACACTGAGTAGGTCCTCTGTAAAAGCTATGAGAAAGCAAGGGTCAAAATTGCACAAGATGAGAAAGGGTGGATGAATTGTGGTCTGCAAAAATAGAGGGAATAAACATATCAATAAGATCACAGATCCACTGAAGTGGACTTTGAAGTTACATTGAAGTAAACACTTTGTAAGGTGTGGATTCAATCCTTTTTTGTCATACTGCTATACATTTTCCCTTACAAATGTAATTGGAGGGAAGAGGGGGAAGGTAAAAAAGATTTATTAAACAACTATGCCTGGCACTGTACTAAGCATTCTACAAATAATATTGCACTTGATCTTCACAACAGTCTTGAAAGTTAGATGCTATGATACCCATTTTACAGTTGAGGAAATTGAGGCAGAGGACTGATTTGCCCAGGGCCATATGGCTATTAAATGTCTGAGGTCACACTCAAACTCAAATCTTCCTGACTCCAGACTCAGTGCATTATCTACTGTGCCACCTAGCTGCCATTATGCATTGAATGATTAATTCTTTCCCCATTGTTTTGTGGGCTTCCATTTATCAAACACTAATCTGTTATGTGTCTTTAGTTACCACCTGGATTATCTTGGTAAACATATGTTAACAAATTGACTTGGATCCAAGACAAGAAGTTATACTTTTTGTCAGGATATGTGTGCACCTACATTTATATTAAATATATTCACACTAATTCCCTGTCAGGAATCTATGAATTTGTCAGTGTAGGTAATCTTTCTACTAACACAGATCACAACTTCTTTAAACACCTTAGTGGACGGTCTTCACAAGAAGCATTGGTCTCATTGCTCTGTGAATGACAGAGAACTCCTTTCATTGTTCTATGCAATGACAGCATCAGAACTATACTAGTAGTTTTTCAGCTTGGTGTAAAATCTTCCAGAACACTGCTGGCACAACCTTTATGTGCACCTCCAATCAACAAGAAGGCAGAAAAGAAAGATTAGGTGGAAAATGCGTTCTTCTTATTTGGTCTTTAGTTCCTTTCTCTGATTTGTCCTGATTATTTTAATTTGCAGCTTGACCTTTGTTTTCAGCACTTCAGATACTTTATTACATATCATTTTCTGTCATATAATTGTCAAATTCTTTCCTCCTTCAGTTTTCAGGGAACTCAAAAGCTATCTTTCTGTGTTGTCTTCCAGATCCGTAACATCTGTTTGCATAGTTTCCAGACATTTGTTGAGTTGGGTACTTTCTGGGTTTGCTTTTCTATTCTATCATTTTGTCCTCCAGAATAACTATTCTGTTTCTCAGATAATCCATTGTTTTACATATATTTGCTATGGAAGTTTCCAGGCTATTGAGTTTTATCATCACCTTCCCCTGAAAGTCCCTAGTGGTTCGCTGTTCTTTAGCTTCATGATATTTTTGCTAATTTCATCTTTTACTTTCTTTAGAGTCCTTAATGTGATATCTTGCAAAAATTTCAGCTTTGCTTCTATGGCTGCTTTTGAACCACAACATTTTCCTTTTTTGGTCCCAGCTTCTTTAAAGAGACACATGCTGGCAACAGTTGGGCAGCAGTATATTTCTACACAAGGGAAGTGGCACAAAGAAACTATTCAGGAAATGTATAATTGGGAGGAAAATTGGACTAGAACAATATTAATACATCAAAAAAATATAAAAGTATTTGTTTATCACATTGGAACTTTTGTTTGCCCATTTCATTTGTATTCCTTTTCTGAAAACAAATTTTTATGAGTATTTCTGGTAGCCCTGCTTCTTCTCCTTTTGGTGTCTGTGATGCTATTGCTGCGGCAGAGATTGAGAAAATATGCTATTTTGCAACCTCTCCCTCCAGTTTCCTAGAAGTTCTCCCTTTAAGCATTTGTGAACCCTAAGGATTGGAGCCTAACAGCGGCATGGGCCTTCCAGCTTTGGGAAAGGTAGGGTTCTCAAGATACATTTTGTATTTGAGGTACATCAGGCCAGGTTCACGATAGAGATCATTTACCCCAAAAGGCTGGTGGCAAAGGGATAGAAATTAGATAAAAGAGGCACCATCAGTTTTGAATACTTTAATATGGGAGCAATTTAAAGTATCTTGTCTTACCTCTCAATCTGAAGTTTTAAAAAGTGACTGATATTAAAAGCATGACTTAAGTTTCTCCGGGCATAACATCAATGATGCTGCCTAACAAATTTGCTACTGAATATTTATCCACACTAGCCATATAATTAAAATTTCTCTCTAATATGAATTATCTCATGTATAACATGGGATGGTTAGAGGATTTACCATATTATATTCATAGGGACTAACTAGTATGAATTCTTTTATGTCGAGTAAAAGAAGAGGCCATAAAGATGGCTTTCCCACATTTATCACATTTGTAAGGTTTCTCACCAGTATGAATTCTCTCATGTACAGTAAGGGGTGAATGTTTAAGGAAGGCTTTTCCACAGTTATTACATTTATAGGGCTTCTCTCCAGTATGAATTCTTTGATGTTGAGTAAGAGATGAGCAGTCAAAGGTTTTTCCACATTCATTGCATTCATGGGGACTTTCTCTTGTGTGAGTTAGATGATGTCTCCAAAAGCTACTTCTACGGCTAAAAGCTTTCCCACATTTATCACACTTTTAGGGCTTTTCTCCAGTATGAGTCCTCTGATGTTGAGTAAGAGTTGAGAGGTCAAGGAAGGTTTTCCCACATTTATCATATTCATAGGGCCTCAGTATAGTATGAATTTTCTGCTGTCGATTAATAGATTTTTGGTAAAAAAAAAAAAGGTTTTCCCACATTCATTACATGCATAAGGACTTTCTCCTCTGTGAATCATTTGATGTGCCATAAAGCTACTTTTGGAATTGAAGGCTGTCCCACATTTGCCACATTCATAGGATTTCTCTCCTATATGAATCCTCTCAAGTTCATGAAAGGATGAATGTTTACAGCAGGCTTTTCCACATGCATTATATTCATAATGATTCTTGCCCTTATAAGTTTCCTGATATTGAGTAAGGGATGAGAAATCAAAGAAGTCTTCCCTACATGCAACATATTTGTAGGACTTCTTTCCATAATGTATATTCTGATGTTGTTTAAGATCTGAGTAGATGAAGAAGGTTTTGCTACATTCATCACATTCATAATGATTCTCTTCAGCATGAATTTTCTGATGTTGAATAAGGGATGAATGTTTCAAGAAGGCTTTTTTACAATGATTATATTCATAGAGCTTTTTTCCAGTATGTGTTAGCTGATGTAGAGTAAGAGTACCTTTTTGTCAGAAGGCTTTTCCACGTTATTTGCATTTCATAAGGGCTCTCACCAATATGAATTCTTTGTTGTCAGGGAAGAGATGAGCAGTTAACGAAGGCTTTCCCACACTCCCCACATTTGTAGGGACTTTCTCCTATGTGAGTAATCTGATGTCTCAAGAAACTACTCCTATGGCTGAAATTTTTCCCACATTCACTACATTCATAGGGCTTCTCTCCAATATGTGTTAGCAGATGTAGATTAAGTGTACCTTTCTGTCAGAAAGCTTTCCCACATTTGTTACATTTATAGGGACTTTCCCCAGTATAAATTCTCTGATGCCTACTGAGGGATGAACAATTAACAAAGGCTTTACCACATTCATCACATTCACAGGGCTTCTCTCCAGTATGAATTCTCTCATGTTCAGTAAGAGATGAATGTGTAGAAAAGACTTTTCTACATTCATAATATTTCTCTCCTTTGTGAGATCTCTGATCTTGAGTAATGGATGATCAGTCAAAGAAGACTTTAGGGTTCTTCTCATTATGATTTCTCTGATGGCAACTAAGAGATGAGAAATTAATGAAAGCTTTTCCACATTCAATGCACTTGTAAGGACTTTCTCCTGTATGAATTACCTGGTGTCTCAAAAAGCTACTTCTAAGACTAAAAGATTTCTGACATTCTTTACATTCATAAGGTTTCTCTCCAGTATGAATTCTCTCATGTTCAATTAAGGATGAATGTTTAGAGAAGGCTTTTCCACATTCATTACATTTATAGTCCTTCTCTCCATTATGAGCTCTTTGATATGGAGTAAGAGATGGGTGTTCAAAGAATTTTTTCCCACATTCTTTACATTCAAGACTTCTCTCCTTGGTCAAATTTTCTGGAAAGCTGACTGATAATTGTTTGAAACTGATCTCATGGAAAAGGAATTTATTACAACTATCGTCTTTTAAATTTTCCCTCTGCTTCTCCAATCTGCCCTCAGGTATAGAAACTCTTGCAAATGCAGTAGCTAGATGATCCTCTCTGAGCCTTTCCATTAATGTCTCAAAAGATTCTTTTTTAGAAATATTCTTCTTTAGAGCTGACACCTTGGTTTTAGGCCTACTCTCCCAATCTGAAACCAGAGGAAAAATAAATGCAATTTATTCTCTGTAAGGTAAGAAAAGACAATGGTTTTTGGGAGGGGGAAAGGAGATACAATACAATAAAGCAAAATAATTTCCACAAGATGTATATGTATGTGGATGCATACACACAAACACACACACACACACACACACACACACACACACACACACACACAAGCACACATACTTTTCATCTCCCAAAAATAACATTATAATCTGGGAAAAGTTAAAAAGTGGGAGAAAAGAAGTGAGCAGATGACAATGGAAGGAGTGTTTTTTGATCACTAAGGAAAGTAAGCAGAAAACAAGGATTACCAGGGTTTTATACTAAGTAGAGGAGAATGTGATGAGTGGGAGTAGCAAAGTATAAATAAAGAGATGGGATAGGATTTAGGAAAATCATCTTTCAGTGGGTAAAAAAGGGGTAGAGGGGAAGTATAAAAAAGAGAAGATGGTAATGGTTAAGTGTGTAGTAGCCAGATATAGACAGATATGTAGATATATACACACATATGTATTTATATCCGTTTGTATCCTTTACCATATGTTTAACCTTTACCCCTTTCTCATTCTTTTCAGAGACTCCCCCTTCTTTATTTACTGAAAGATCATTTTGTGTATATGTGTGCATGTATGCATATGTGCACATGTATGTATATGAAAAGGAAACCAGAGGAATCACAATTGAAGAAAAGATGGCATACTCTTCCCACCAAAAAAGGAAGTAGGAAGAGAGCTTTCCTTCTTCGGTTTATGGGTCTTGAGTGCTGAGGAGATCTTCCTCTCATTAAAATGCTGTTACATCCAATATATCTCATATGTTTGGTTCTTACTTACCCAGAGAGTTTTTTTGGCACGTCCTCCCCTTCAGATCTCTGAAGGTTAAATATCCATGGGTCTTTTCCTTGTTCCAATTTGAAGATCACATTGGTTTAGAAATGGAAAATCCTGTTTATGGAAAAGGATATGAAACACAGTAGTCTCTGCAGGGGACACAAATGTCCCAAAAGTTAGTCTCTAATCCTTTGACATGAACCTGCCCTCATATATAGTCATTAGCATTTTATCAGTTGCCAATCTTTCCAGTAATACTCAAGCTATCTCTGCCCTCTAGGAATACTTTTTCCCTTACAGAGGTCATAAGGGGCTTAGAAGTTTGCCCTCAAGATAAGACTGAGCTTCTTTCATCAAAACTCCCAAAAAGGTGATATTGATACATTGAGGACACCCAGAAAACTGCGCCTTCTTTTCATATAGTTTAATTTGAGCAGAATCCACAGTGGTATGACATTGCCCAGCAACACTGACAAATAGGGATTTACTCTTTCCTTTTTCCTTGGATCCAGACTCATTATCTGGGAATTCAATAGCTAGTGAATAGCTAGGAATGGAATGTATCCAACAAGCTGTAGTAATACTGTACTTAACTGGTATCCTGTCAATCTAGTCAAAAGGATTTTAAACTGAAAAGGAAGGGTGAGAGAGAAAAACGCTTATGCATACTTATTAAATCATGAAATAGCTATAACCGAAGGAAAAAAATAGAAATAGAAATGTCCAGAAATTCACTGGAGAAAAAAAATCCAAGAAAAGAGCAAGCAATAAAATCCATAGCACCTCAGATATCTATACAAGCACACACAAAACATGGATAGCAAGGTGAATGGAGAACCTAACAGAGGGGTTCTTAACCTTTCTCGTGTCACGGACTCCTTTGGCAATCTGGTGAAATGTGTGAACAGTTTCTCAGAATAATGTTTTTAAATGCATAAAATAAAATACATAGGATAAGAAAGGAAATCAATTATATTGAGATAAAGATGTAATTTTTTTCATATCCAAGTTAATAGGAGCTCTGATATTTATCCATGGATCCTTGTGGTTCTGTGGAGACCATATTAAGAACCTCTGAACTGACACGAGGAGGTTCAACTGACCTCATAAATAACACTGAGATTTGGAAGAACAGGAGCATGACTGGATTATTCCTCAAGAAAGGATAGTCTAAAAAGAGAGTGTGCTTGATTTGGAACAATACCCTGGTAGTTTTAAGTTGGACCTCTGAATGAAATGAAACACTCATGTAGGCCATTCAACAGTTAACAAAAGGAAATTTATTTAGCTATAGCAGGAAAAAGATATTCAACAAGGACATGCATCAAGTCTCCATGATTTGATTCAGCTCATCAAAACTCCCTTGCCTCTTAATTGCTCATGGTGGTCCACCAGCCAAGCAACAGAGAGCACCTGCTTCTTCTTGTGGCTGTTTTGTGCTCAGGCAACCAGGAAATAATGTCAACAACCTAAACTGAGCCAATTAAGTCTCTAAGGTTTTAATATCTTTTACGGAAAAAACTAGCTTGACTTTCACAGATACAGTGGGTTAGGATACTACTCCCCATCCCAAGGAATATAACAGTATTGTGCACTAAAAAGAGACATTCATATGAGGAAATTAGATGTACGAAGTATAGTTATAAAAATATTACAAAAATATCAACAGGAGTAAAAAAAGAAGCAAAACTGTCATCAGAATATCCTATAGATCTAGTCCAAAAGTGGAGATAATTGAGTTCAGGGAACAGGGAACAAGCCTAAAATCGAGGCATAATAGAATAGTGGTAGGGCACTCCAATCATCCAAATGTCTGCTGAAGTCTCTAGCAAAAACAGAGCAACTAACAACTTCTTGACTTGACTCAATGATAATTTCATCTTTCAAATAGGATAAGAACTAACAAGAGAAATGTTTATTCTACATCCTTTTCTCACCAATAAGGAGGAATTAGAGGCTGGAATGGAAATGATAGGAACATTGAAAGAAGTGACCATTTCATATTAGAATTTCTGATAGAGAAAGAAAGTAAGCCAGGCAGAATGTGACATATACCCTAGATTTGGGGAGAAGAGATTTCAAAGGGTTCACAGAAAGGAAAAGTAGGCTCCTAAAATTCTATACAGGAAATCTGCTTAGGAACTCTTCAAGAATGAAATTTTGAAGATATAGAGAAAAATAATTCAGATAAGGAAAAGGAGGAATGTTTAAAGAGACCATTATGAATGCATGGAGAATTACTTACTTACTTAGATTTTTGAAAATACGCTATAGAAGAAGACATCTAGTAACAAGAGGAGGTAACAAGAGGATGAAGAAGAAAGATGAAAATGCTCAGAATGAGCTAAGGCTGGCAAGAAAAGCAAAAGATAAAATTATTTTTTAAAAGCTATACTGGGGAAGAGAGGATCAAAAGGGAATAGGATCAAGGTTTAGAAAAAGATGGGATCATGATAATGAATGATGGAGAGAAGGCACAGCTGCTCAACTTTCTTTTTCTTTTTTGCTTCTGTATTCTCTGACAAGGAGAAGTATCTTTGGACTGGAAATAATAGAACAAAAATTGCTAATAGGGAGGTAAAGTTGATTCCCAGGATAAGAAGGGTTGTTGTAAGATAATACCTAGCTATCCTTGATGAGTTCAAATCATTGGACACAAACCAACTACATCCTAGAGTACTGAAAAAACTGGATCAGGATTGCTGAGACACTCACTGATTTTTGAAATATCATATAGAAAGGAAGGAATGCCATAGGATTCCAAAAAAGGCAAGAGATTGGAGTATGCGAACTATAGGCCAGTAAACTTAATTTTGATTCTTGGGAAAATTCTAGACAGAATTATAAAAACAACAGTTAGTGAACATTCAGAAAACACATACAGCTTCATCAAAAACAGGTCATGTCAGACTAACTTCACTTATTTTTTGATAGGTTTACTAATTTGTAAGATTGGAGAACACTATAGATACAGTTTGCCTAAACTTTAACAAAATATTTGATAAAATTTTACTGTATACTTGTGGACAAGATATATATATTCCTTGTCTCACTTTATAGAAAAGACAGTATAGTGAGGATGATTCAAAACTGTCTTAAATAGCTAAACCCAAAAGATTTGATATCATCTTAGAAGGTTGTCTCTAGCAGAATGCCCCAAGGATCTGTATTTGGTCCCAGGTTATTTAGTATTTTTCTCAATGACCTGGAGATAAATATAAATGCTATGTTTATCAAATTTTCTAGTAACACAAAATTAGTAAGAATAGCTAAACACTAAAAAAAGTGTTTAACAAGATCTAAAAACATCTTGAGCATTAAGTTACATCTAGGAAGATGAAATTTAATTAGAGTCAATGTAAAGTCTTAACCATGGGTTCAAAAAATTAATTTCATGAGTACAGACTGGTAAAGTATGGTTAGACTGTGGTTTATATGAAAAAGATTTGTGGTTTTAGTGTACTGCAAGCTCAATATTGAATCAATAATATGATTGATAAAGCAGACAAAAAAACTAACATGATATTAAAAAGGGATGGTGTTTTTATTTCTGTTACAAGGGATGACTCTCTGGCTTAGAGGGAGGTATATATTGGGAAATGCAAGTGATATAAAACCAAAATATGCCAACAAATTTTTTTTCAAAAGGCAGAGTCCAATCCATATCAATTCCGTTATTTATGTACTAATATTCTGCACCAGTTATGTGTTAAGTCCTGTGACTAAAAAGACAAAAAATAAAACAAAACTCTACCCACAAGAATTTTATACTTTACTGCACTGGTGAGGTTTTAATCCTGCTGTCCTCTATTCTGATCAAACCACAGCTAAAGAACTATGTTTAGTTCTGAGCACCACATTTTAGGAAGGACATTGATAAGTTGGGGTGCATCCAGAATAGAGTGAACAGGATGGTGAAGGGCTTTGAGATCACACCATATAGGGACCAAGTGAAGGAACTGAGGATATTTAACCTAAAGAAGAGGAGACTTAGAGAGGGCTGTGATCACTGTCTTCAAGTAATTAAAGGATTGTAATGTTGAAAAGGGATTAGATTTGTTGTGTGTAGCACCAGGGGCAGAACAAGGAGTAATGGGTAAAAAGAAGCACATTTAGGTTTTACATGAGGAAGAACTTCCAAACAATTATAATTATCCTGTGACTCTCCCTGATATCTCTCTCTTGCCTTTAGTTACCACTTCTAAATTCATGGGATCTATCTTCTTCTATCTAAGCTCTTGTTCCTGATTTTATTCTTGATGCATTCAGACTCCTTAAGGTCCTCATCCTCTCTAGGACTCCACCCTTCACCTAGTCCCAGAGCAAACAGTAGGACCTCATGCTCGCCTTCAGAGTTACACAGCCATCATTGTTGTTTCAAAGCAGTTCCTACAGGTATTTGTTACATGACTATCCTTAAGACATGCAGTTACAGTGAGACATAATAAATCCAATCCCAGCTCTGTATGCACTACTATTTAGCAAAGAGAATTTCCTTAATTTAAGACAGATTCTGAATGACAGGGAGAAGTCATCCTTACCTAATGAGATGAAGTTTCTATAGTTCTCCAGCATCACATCCTTGTACAGGTTCCTCTGAGTGGGGTTCAGTTGTCCCCACTCCTCCTGGGTGAAGTTTGCAGCTACATCCTTGAATGTCACCGAGTCCTGAAACAAACACATTCTTGCTCACCCATAAAACTCTTCCTATCTAATGGGAAAGTGTGAAAATAAGAGCATTTGGAGGGACTAAATGGAGAGATAGAGTAGTTCTGATGACTTTAATACTATAGAATGTGAAAGGAGGCATAAGCATATGACCTGTCAAAAATAGGTCTTAGTCCCATATCACCATAGCTATAGAATAGGAACCTACTGAAGAAAAACACAAGAGTAAAGGATATTTTTTATGATGGCCCACATCTACCAGGATGGGGCCAGTTTCTTAATGATGAAGAACTAGATTTTTGGTTTCTGGAGGGGAAACAGCTGAGCAGAGAAACTCGGGTTCCATGATAAGGAAAAGAACGTTCTAGCCAGTGAGAAGATATCTCAGGGAAGAGTGAGGAAGGTCAATTCACCTGCCACCTGGCTGTCAGGAACAAGGTGGCCATTGCTTCCAAGTCTGCACAACCAACTTAGAGAAGAGGCTGCATCTCAAAAGCACAGGCTGGGGAAGGAGAAAGGCAATATGAGGGAGAAGAGCAATGTGCTGGGGCTCCCAGAGTGACCAGGTTAAAAAGTCTCTGAACTCCTCAATCTCCTTCAAAGAGGAAGTCAGAAAGAGCATGGACAAAGCAGCTCCTCTCCTTCCAAGGACCAGAAGAGAAGACCTCACATATTGCTCCTCAGAATCTTCTTTCTCTTCAATATACTTTGAGCATATTGCAAGAAACAAATGACTGTTTCTGAATCAGGAAACCTTGTTTGAATAAACAGCTCAACCACATTTGTGATCTGGAACATAACATTCTCTCTATTCCTTATTATTTGCTTTCTCCTCCAATGAAGCTTCCACATATAACAGACAAGGTTTCTTATCTCCATGTCATTACTTCTATAGTACTGGTCCCCACTAAGAGAGAGCATCAGAGTAGAGAACACTTTTTTTTATACTGGGCAGGCAAATCACTTAAACTCTCTGGGCCTCAGTTTCCTTATCTGTAAAATGAAGGTTTGGACAAGATGGTATCTAAAGTCCCTTCTAGTTCTAAATCTACAATTTTGTTATCCAGGTTGCCTCTCTGATACTAATGTCTTCTATCTGTAAAACTCCTTTAAGGAAGGAATTCTTCCCTACCTCAGATAATATATACATATATATATATATATATATACACATAGTAATGAATTATGAAAACAGAATCAACAGCTTGGTAAAAGAGACACAAAAGGAGCAGAGCCAATATGGCAGAGTAAAAACAATAACTTGCTGGAGCTCCCACTCCAACCACCTCCAAAACCTGTTAAAAAATGACTCTAAACAAATTTTAGAGCTATAGAATCCACAAAGTGACAGAGAGAAACAAATCTCTCACTGAAGGCAGCCTGGCAGGCCAACAGGAAGGGTCTATTGCACCAGCTGGGAGCTGAGCACAGTCCCACATGAGCTGCACCAGTCCAGACTTCCAGCCCAGACTGGCCAGAGCAGACTTCACAAGAGTGAATCACTGACATCTGTGGCAGTTTCCAGATTTCTCAACCCATAAATGCCAAAGAGAAAATAAAAGGTCAATAGGGAACTCTCTTGGAACTGGGTGAGAGAAGAACATGGTCTGACCCCTGTCCCTGGGGCAAGAAGTGGTGGCCGCACACAGCTACATCATGGCTACCTCTGGAGTTCTTGGCCTGCAGATTGTAGGGTGAACAAGCAACCATTCAGAGGATAATTGCTATTGCTTTGACCTGCTTGGATCTGCAGGTGGTAGTCCTGGGGTGAGGAATACTAGCGTTCCAGAGCTTGTGGTGGTTGTAGAGATAGCTGCCTCTTCATACCTCTGACAACAGCTCTGACAACACTGCGAAAACCCCAGAAATTTGGGACACAGCTCTCTCCACTCTGGAAGTAGAGTTCTACCACGGCAAAGAGTGCAAAAGTCAAGTAATTAGCTGGCAAGATGAACAAACAGAGGAAGTACAATCAGACCATAGAATCTTTTTTGGGTGACAAAAAGGATCAAAACATGGAACCAGAAGAAGACAACAAAGTCAAAACTGCTGCATCAAAGAAAAATATGAACTGGTCACAAGCCATGGAGCAACTGAAGAAGGAGTTTGAAAATCAAGTAAGAGAAGTAGAGGAAAAATTGGGAAGAGAAATGAGAATGATGCAAGAAAATCATGAAAAGCAAGTCAACAGCTTTGATTCAAGAAAATAACACCTTAAAAAATAGACTAACTCAAATGGCAAAAGAGGCCCAAAAAGCCAATGAGGAGAAGAAGGCTTTAAAAAGTTGAACTGCCTAGATGGAAAAGAAATTTCAAAAACTCACTAAAGAGAATAATTCCTTCAAAATTACATTGGAGCAAATGGAAGCTAATGACTTTATGAGAAATCAAGATACTATAAAACAGATCCAAACAAATGAAAAAATTGAAGGCAATGTGAAACATCTCATTGGAAAAACCACTGACCTGGAAAATAGATCCAGGACAGATAATTTAAAAACTACTGGACTGCCTGAAAGCCATGATCAAAAAAAAGAGCCTAGAAGTCATCCTTCAAGAAATTCTCAAGGGAAATTGCCCTGATATTCTAGAACCAGAGGGCACAATAAAAATTGAAAGAATTCACTGATCACCTCTTGAAAAAGATCCCAAAAAGAACACCTAGGAATATTATAGCCAAATTCCAGAGTTCCCAGGTCAAGGAGAAAATATTACAAGCAGTCAGGAAGAAACAATTTGAGTATTGTGGAAACAATCAGGATAACACAAGATCTAGCAGCTTCTACATTAAGGGATCAAAGGGCTTGGAATAAGATATTTCAGAGGTCAAAGGAGCTAGGATTAAAACCAAGAATCACCTACCCAGCAAAACTGAGTATAATGCTTCATGGGAAAATATGGTCATTCAATGAAATAGAGGACTTTTGAGCATTCTTGATAAAAAAAAAAAACCAGAGCTGAACAGAAAATTTGACTTTCAAATACAAAAAGCAAGAGAAGCATGAGAAGGTAAACAGGAAAATGAATTCATAAGGAACTTATTAAAGTTGAACTATTTACATTCCTACATGGAAAAATGATAATTGTAACTCATGAGACTTTTCTCAGTGTGAGGATAGTTGAAGGGAATATATATGTATATACACATATATATGTATGTATAGAAGGGTGTGTATGTGTGTGTGTATCAATATATATGTGAGTGTGTGTATATGTACATGTATACATAGACAGAGAGAACAGGATGAGTTGAATATGAAGGGATGGTATCTAAAAAATAAAATTAAGAGGCGAGAGAGGAATATATTAGGAGAAGGAGAAAGAGAGAGATAGAATAGGGCAAATTATCTTATATGAAAGAGGCAAGAAAAAACTGTTACAATGGAGGGGAAGAGCAGGAAGGCGAAAGGGAATGGATCAACCTCACTCTCAGTGAATTTGGCTTAAGGAGGGAATAACATACGCACTCAATTGGGTATCTTACCCTATAGGAAAGTAGGGGGGAAGGGGATAACAGGGGGGATGATAGAAGGGAGGGCAGATTGGGAGAGAGGGTAGTTAGAAGCAAACACTTTTGAAAAGGGACAGGGTCAAAGTAGAAAATAGAATAAGTGGGGGGCAGGATAGGATGGAGGGAAATATAGTTAGTCTTTCACAGTATAATTACTATGGAAATGTTTTGTGTAACTACACATGTACAACCTATGTTGAATTGCTTGTCTTCCTCGGGGTGGGGGTGAGGAGGGA
>CM053581.1:122799691-122845630 GCA_028627135.1 Pseudochirops cupreus | reverse complement strand
TTTTTTTTACATGCAACTGGGAAATAAAATATACAAGCACTGGGGTATAGAAATCCATCTTGCCCTACTAGAAAGTTAGGGGTGGATGGGAGAGGATATAAAAGGGAGGGGGGAAGGGATATTCAGTAGGTTTGCTATCTTGGGGTGGCAGGTAGGGGAAAGATGGTGAGAAAGTCTGTAACTCAAAATCTTATAGAAATGAATGTTGAAAACTAAAAATAAATAAATAAATTGAAAAAAAGAGACACAAAAGGTACTGAAAAAACACTCTTCAAAAATCAGAATGGGCCAAATGGCAAAAGAGGTACAAAAAATATCATGAAAGTAACTCCTTAAAAATGTAAATGGCTCAAGTGAAAGTTAATGACTCCACGAGACTTCAAGAAAGAATAAAACATAGTCAAAAGACTGAAAAAAATTAGGAGAAAATGTGAAGTATCTCATAGGAAAAATAACCGCCCTGGAAAATAGATTAAGGACAGACAATTTAAGAATTATTGGACTACCTGAAAATAAATTTTAGCAAAACCAGGATCTGCTAGAACATGCCTAAAGTTCATTGCTGGCAACCCCATCACTGAAGTTCTGCACCTATTTTCATGAAGATTGTTCTGGGCACCTTGTCTTGTCCTCGTCTCTCACTCTTCTGTTACTGGTCAGCAGTATAGGGTGTTTGAGATGTTCAGGAAGTACTAGCACCTCTAGTATGAGGGCTTGCTAAGCCCTTTTCAGGGCTGCTCATCCACCTTTGATGTTATCCACCTGGCACCCAACTGTCATCTGTAGCTCCAAGAAACTATAGTATTGCAGCAGCCATACATACAGTGTTAAAATCTTTTCAACAGACAGTCTAAACCACGTTGAGGGTAAGCAACAGGTCTACCCTAGGCATGTGAAAACTTCACCCAGCAGAATGGGTGACTCCAGGCCTAGCACTCATCTACTGCTCCACCTGGCTGCCCAACACAGTGACCAGTCACAATTCCAAAGGACTGATGATGAAATATGCTACCTCAAGATAGAGAAGTGATGGATTTGTCATGTAGATTAATACTTATGTTCTTTTCCTTCTTTTTGTTTTTGGAGTTTTTTTTTTTTGGACATAGCTAATGCAGGAATTGTATTAGCAATTGTTTTGCATGACTATGCATATTTTAAGATTTTTTCTTGCCTTCTCAATAGGTAGAGAAAGGAAAGAATTTGGAATTGAAAATAAAACTGAATTTTAAATTTTTAAAAAAGTATTAATTAGAGGGTGTGATAAAGGAGGCAATCTGTTAGACAAAAATAGGATGCAATGGGATCACTTGTACATGTGGAGGAATTTGCTTAGGCAAGAAGGGTCACCTTTTCATGTAAGTGGGTGAAACGGGATGGATGGTGGCAGAAGGAATAAGAGATGCAAGAGAAGGATGAGAAGTTGCTCAGTTATGGATTCAATTTTTCAGTGAAATATGAGGCATAGTTTTCATTTGACAAGGTGGAAGGAGAGGGAATTCACAGAAGGTCTGGAGAAGGATAAACAGTTTGGAAAGGCCACTGTGGTGAGTGGGTTAGTGAATCAATTATGAAGATATAAAAGGATTACCTACCAGCAATGAGAACCTAATTGAGATTACGTAAAACAAATCTGTAGTCAGTAGAGTCTTGTGATTTTCTCTAGCTTTGTTCAGTAGTACAAGAGTAGGAGTGAAGGCAATGAAGAATGGAAGTAATCCAAGGCTCAGCCTTAGGAGGGCATAATCAGCAATAGGATAATAGGGCAAAAATCTCAAGACAGAAGCATAGAGTTGAATTGGTTCGCCAAGGGGTCAAAATTGGGAAGAGAGTTGATGTTAGAGTAATGGCTTGGGGGAAACGCTAAGGAGTAGAGGAATTGGAGGTCACAGTGAAGACAAAAGGGTTAGGGATCACAAAGCAGAAGAAGAGATGGACTGACAATAAATTATAATCAAGGAAATTTCAGAATAAATGAAATACTTATGGGCATGATGGCAAGGTCAAGTATATGATGATGTGGTGGTGAAGTAGGGTAGAATAGGTCATGGGAACTAAGTAAATTAAGAAACTGGGAGCATTTGAGGGAGTATCAATGTGTATGTCAAAGTCTTCTAGTATTGCAGCAGGAGCTGGGGAAAGACTGAGTCCTGAACTGAACTCAATGAGAAAAGGAGTGTCCTGGAACTCAGGAGATAATAACTGCCAGAATCTTGTTTGGGTGATATAGACTGAGCATCAGAGGAAGAGAGGTTAATGAGTGATGGTGGCAGAGGGAGAGCAAGGAGAAGTCCAACTTCCCCACTATACCAATGAGTTTGGGTGTAGACAAACAATGAAACCAGTGAAAAAGTAGCCAAGGAAGCAGTATCGTCAGGAGGGAGCCAGGTTTCAGAGAGTACAAGATCAAAGCAGTGAAAAAGAAAAAAGTTTAAGAAGAAAGCCAGCTTTATGTTTACTTTTGTTTTTTTGATGCTTAGCTGTGGAGCAACCATTTCAGAGAACATAGTGGGAGGGACAGCTAGCTTTAGAGTAGGATGTTGAAGGGTTTGGGTTTAGGAGGATGGCAATAGCACTCATGGGAGATGGAGAACATGGTTTGAAAAATGACAAGGGAGAATCATTGTGGTGGGAAAGGTGTGAGAGGTGGAAGTATGTTAGTAATTGAAGAATGAATTCAGATAGGCCACCCACCCTCAGGGTGCAGTCTTCCTGCAGAGTTGGGCAGCAGTCATGTATAGCCAGAAACCTGGAAATGGGGGTTGGTGGGAGACACAGGTGAGGCAACCAGGTCGGTGGCATCATAGGAAGCAGGAGAGAGTGCCGTTTTAGGTATCCTATCATCATATTTGCCTTCTAGCATTTAAGTGTCAGTTTCTTAGTATGCACAATACTTATAATGTTGGAACTTTTCCTTTGCTTATTAATTCCTTTAAACAGTTTTGTTTAGGTTTCCTGGTAGCCCTCATTACTTTTTTTTGGTGTCTCTCTTGATATTTTTAGAGAAATACTGAGATTGGTTCTCTTTCAACCTGTTATTCTTCCATCGGTAGAGAAAGTTACTTACCAAGAACTCTATCCACCAATGAAATCACAGGTCCAATGAAACCAAACCAAACCAAACCAAACCACCATGTTACTCTGCCCCCTTCCTCTAAGTTCCCATTCTGGTATGTGTACCCTTTGGATTAGGCTCTCATAGGAACTTCAGCCATTCATGGATTTTTGGAAGAGAGAACTTAAAGTTATATTTTATATCTAGAGTGTCTGAAGCCTGGTTCACAACTATATATAGATCACGTGCCCAATGACTTTGCCAGTAAAACATAAAGCAGTTTAATAACAAAGGCAGCTAGGTGGCACAGTGAATAGCGCACTAGTCCTAGAGTCAAGAAGAACCAAGTTCACACTTAATCTTAACTACCTGTGTAACTGGGCAATTCACTTAGTCTCTATCTACCTTAGTTTCTCATCTATAAAATGGGGATAAATAATAACATCTACCTTCCAAAGTTGTTATAAGAATAAAATGAGATAGTTGTAAAGTGTTTTGTAAACCTTAAAGTATTCTATAAATGCTACTTATTATTATTATTGCTAATAATAAAATAACCTAAAGGAGAAATAACTTTAAAAACATTTAAGCTAAGACCAATTTTAAATCTTTATTAGTTCTTGTCCCACCTTGATGCTTACATATTTAACAAAATGAAAAGTATGAGTGAAGTATTCCCTCAATTTATGACATTCCCCGAGTTAATCTTTGACATAACGTCGCTGATGTTGGATGACAGATGACTTGCTACTGAAAACTTTCCCACATAAACTGCAAAAATAAGGCTTCTCTCCAGTATGAATTAACTGATGCCTAGTAAGGTTACGTTTCAGAGTGAACGCTTTTCCACATTCATCACATTCATATGGCTTTTCTTCCTTATGAGTTCTCTGATGTTGAGTAAGGGCTAATTGGTCAAAGAAGGCTTTCTCACATTCATTACATTCATAAGCCTTCTCTCCAGTATGTGTTAGCTGGTGTCGGGCAAGATTACTTTTCTGACTGAAAAATTTCCTACATTCATCACATTCATAGGGTTTTTCTCCAATATGTATTCGTTGATGTCTAGTAAGGGTACTTTTCAGGGTGAAAGCTTTCCCACATTCATCACATTCATAGGGTTTCTCTCCAGTATGAATTCGTTCATGTTCAGTAAGGGATGATTGTTTAGACAAAGCTTTTCCACATTTATTACATTTGTAATGTTTCACTCCTTTATGAGTTCTCTGATGTTGAGTAAGGCCTGATCGATCAAAGAAGGCTTTCCCACATTCATTGCATTCATAACCCTTCTCTCCAGTATGTATTAGCTGGTGTCGAGTAAGATTACATTTCCACCTGAAGACTTTCCCACATTCATAACATTCATAGGGACTTCCTCCATTATGAATTATCTGATGTAGGGTAGCAGAAGAGCAATTAAAGACTTTTTTATATTTATAGGGCTTCTCTGCAGTGTGAATTATCTGATGTTGAATAAGAGATGGGTTATCAAAGAAGGTTTTTCCATATTCATTGTATTCACAGACGCTTTCCTGAGTGGGGTTTTGTTGGCAGACAATTGGTACTTGTTTGACATCTCTCTCAGGAGAAAGAAATTCCTTCCCTGTCTCCTCTTTAGAGTTTTGCCTCTTCTCCAACTGATTATCAGGGACATGGACTATTCCAAACATCGGAATTGATTCCTGATTTTCAAGCCTACTCTCCCAGTCTGAAACAAAGAGAAAACACAGATGGAATCTATTCTGTTGTCTGGATAAAAAATAACATACCATAGTGGAAAGAGGATAATGGAGTGGAAAATAACGATCACTAGGCATTCACACTACTGTTGCTTCTCCAAAAACCTGGGGAAAATCTAGGAAATCATGATCAGCAGATAGAAATGGGAGGAGGAAGGCTAGGTAACAAAGTGAGTAGAGGATATGCTATAGTGTGCTAATTATAAGTGTGCTAATCAGAATAATAGATTAAGTGAAGAGATGGTGATGAGTAAGAATATCAAGAAATGAATATGAAAAAGGATGGAATCTGGGAAAATTAAACTTCAGTGAGTAAGAAAGGGTGGTCCCTAGAAAGAGAGAAGAAGTGCTGGCATATGGCAAAAGATACTCATGAAAACGTAAGAAAAGGAATTAGTTAAGAAAAAGGTGATACTCCAACTGAGAAAACAGGAAAGACAGCTTTCCCCCATGAGTCCATGCCAATAACAATCTTATTAGGTCTCTGGGTCTACTAGGCTCTCACTAAATTGATAGACTATAACTTCCAACAAATCCTATATTTCCAGTTTTCTCTCTCTTACCTGGAGAAATGATTTTCAGCATGTGTCTCTCTCTAGTTCTCTGTAGTTTATGTATCCATGGCTCTTTCCCTTGCTCCAAATGGAAGATCACTTGAGGTTTAGAAATGGAAAGCCCTGTTTGTGAAGAAGGAAAAAATAATAGCTCACCCTTATATAGCCTTTTAAGGTTTGCCAAGTGCTTTATTTACATCCATGGTGCTATCTACTCCCCACAATCTATGAGTAAGTATTATGCCTATCATAATCCCCATTTCATAAATGAGGGACATGAGGGTTAGGGAATTAAATCGTCTTATGGTCACAGAGCTACTGACCAAGGGACACAGAAATGTTGCAAATGTCAAGTCTTTTGATGTAGATCCACTCATACATACTCATTTGTCCTTGACCACCTGTCAGACTTTCATATCACACCCAAGTCCCATGCACCACTGTTACACCCACTCAAGCTGTTGGCAGCATTGTCTATACCAGGAAGAAAAATTCCCCCAGACCATTATATTGAAAATATGGACAATGAGTGCACATGAGCTTATATCTAATCTCTCCTGAGGTGGAAGCCTTCAGGAGCACTGATTTCTCTAGCCTTCCATCTCTAATGGCATGACAATCCCCCATCACCCCACAAACCACAATGAATTCCAACATTCCCTCCCTGCACTCATTCAGTGGAAAACCCTGTCTCATATATTTTACAAAAGAAATTGAGGCCATTCACTGTGAGATCTCTTCCTTTCTTTCTCATCTCCTATCATTCAAGTGCCTTCTATCACTATCACATCCTTCATACTGGTCCTACGTGATGAGGTGGTCTTACTTTTTTCCAAGGCTATCCCTTCTCCCTGGTAAAATAGCCTTATTCCATCCCATCTCCTCTAACAGATTGCCTTCTTTGCCATCCTCATTCTGTCACTTTCTTTTCAATCTCATTCTGTTTATTGGCTCCTTCCCTACTGCCTACAAATATACTCATGTCTCCTTCATCCTAAAAAAGGATCTTTGATCCTTCCATCCCCACTATCATCCTATATTTCTTCTGCTCTTTGTAGCTAAATTCATCCAAAAGTAATTAACAGTGCCTCCATTTTCTCTCCTCTCTTTTTCTTCTTAACTCCTTAGAATCTGACTTCTTACCTTACCATTAAACCAAAACTGCTCTTTGTAAAGTTAACAATAATCTCTTAATTGTCAAATCCAGTGGCTTCCTTTTTATTTCTCCTCACTACAGCTTTGACTCTTTTGATCATTTTGTCCTCCTTGATAACTCTCTTCTCTCTAGGTTTTTGGGATACTACTCTCTCCTGATTCTCCTCCTGTCTGTCTGACCATTCCTTCTCAGTCTCTTTTGCTGGACCTTTATGTAGATCATGCCCTTCAATGACAGAGTTCTACTCAATCTCACCAGCTCCCATAGATTTAATTAGAATCTCTATGCTGATGATTCTCATATCTAGCTATACTGCTGCAACCTCTCTGCTGACCTCCAATCTCATGTTTCCATCTGCCTTTCAGACATCTCAGACAGGATGTCCAGTAGACACCTTCAACTCAATGTGCCCCAAACTGAATCCATTTACTTTCCCACTAAATGCCCTCCCACGTCCCCTCCCACAAACACATCGCCTTGGCCTACAAACACACACACACCTATTACTGTAGAGGGCAAGACCATCCTCCCACACGTCTTAGGCTCACAACCTAGGAGTCATCCTGGACTCCTCACTATCTCTCATCCCCCATTTCCAATCTGTTGCTAAGGCCTATTGATTTCACCTTTGCAATATCCCTTGAATGTGCCCCTTTCTCCCCTCTGACTGCCACCACTCTATTACAGGCCCTCATCATTTTGCTGTGAGAAATTATTCATTTGGACCCTTACTCCATTCCAATCTGTATTAATCAGTTTGATATTTTACATAAATTATATGGGAGTAATTAGATAAGATAGGTTCTTATGGTAGGCCTTTATAATGGGCCTCAAACTTTAATGTAATGTTTGCTTCTTGTTTACCAGTTAAACTCACTTGCACAACCACGAGAATGCAGACAAAAATATCTCCATCCTGTTTTACTCAAATTCCATGTCCAAACCCAGTATAGGTGGGATGCCTTGATGCTATGGAAAGTCCCTCAACTTATTTCTTTACTTCCAGACTATTCTTTCTCGTCCAACATGAGCAGGTAACCACCTTAAGACCATTTAGTCTGTGGAGATGTCCCATGCCTCACGCACCCCGTGATCCCCCTGCTGATGTGACTTTTGGCCCTCTAGAGCAAGATTTATCAACCAATAAGATTCTGTATTTTGCTTCTTTTGCATATTTGGGTATCAAACCCTATAAAAACAAGGTCCTGGAAGAAGGGGGCATCTCATAATGTAAGGAAGATCTGAGGTCCACTTCAGTAAAGAGGACCATGTACCTTTTAATAAAATGATATTGATTCAGCTCTGCCTCAGTGATTTTTCTTATAGATTGGGCAATTATAAGCCCCACATCACACCTGGATTATTGTAATAGCCTAGTGGTGGGTCTGCCTGCCTCAAGTCCCTCCCCACTTCAATCCAATCTCCATTCAGTTGTCAAAATAGTTTTCCTAAAGTGTAGGTCCAATCATGTCACTCTCCTACTCAATAAACTCAAGCAGCGCCCTATCATGTCCAGGCTCACATACGAAATCCTCTGTTTGTCATTCAAAGTCCTTCATAACCTACTCCCACCTTTGTCTCTCACCTTTCCAATCTTCTTACGCCTTACTCCCTGATACAATGCATACTCTGATCCAGTGACATTGGTCTCTTGGCTATTCCACAAACAACATTCTATCTCTTGGCTCCAGTCATTTTCTCTGGTTCTCCTGCAGGCTTAGAATGCTTTCCTTCCTCATTTCTGCCTACTGCCTTCCATGGCTTCCTTTAAGTCTCAACTAAATCAGACAAAGCAAAAGCAAAAATAGAACTAATTAAAAGAGATAATCAGGGAAACTACAGCTTGCTATAAGGTACCATAGACAATGAAGTAATATTAATACTGAAGCTATATGCACCAAATGGCATAGCATCCAAATTCTTAAAGAAAAAGTTAAATGAGTTACAGAAGGAAAAAGAGAGTAAAATTATACCAATGGGGGAACATCAATTTACCCCTTTCAGAGCTAGATAAGCCTAACCATAAAATAAATCAGAAAGAAGTTAAGGGGAAGAATAGAATTTTAGAAAAGTTAGATATGACAGACTTCTAAAAAAAACTGAATGAGAATAAAAAGGAGTATACCTTTTTCTCAGCTGTACACAATACCTTCAGAAAAACTGGCTATGTATGAAAGCATAAAAAGCTCACAAATAAATGCAGAAAAGAAGAAATATTAAATGTACCCCTTTCTGATCATAATGTAATAAACATTACATTCAATAAAGGGCCCTGGAAGCATAGATTAAAGATTAGTTGAATACTAAATAATCTAAGCCTAAAAAATGAGTCGGTCAAAGAACAAATCATAAAAACAATTAATTAAACAATTAAAGTTACCTCTAATTAAATGAGACAACCTACCAAAATTTGCTGGATGCAGCCAAAGTAGTACTTAGGGGAAAATGTATATCTCTAAATGCATGCATCAATAAAAGAGAGAAAATGCAGATTAACTGGGCATGCAGAAAAAAAAACTAGAAAAAAATACATGTAAAATCTCCAATTAAATACCAAAATAGAATTCCTGAAAATCAAAGGAGAGATTAATAAAACTGAAAGTAAAAAAAAAATTGAACTAATGAATAAAACTAGAAACTAGTTTTCTTGGTGGGGGGGAAACCGATAAAATTGATGAAACATTGGTTAATTTGATTTTTAAAAATAAATAAGGAAATCAAATTTCCAGTACAAAAAGTTAAAAGGGTGACTGTGCCATCAATTAAGATTTAATTAGAACAATTATTAGGAACTATTTTGTACAATTATATGCCAATAAAACTGACAATCCAAGTGAAATAGATGAATATTTACCAAAATACAAATTTCTCAGATTAACAGGACAGGAAATAGAACACTTAAATAACTCATCTTAGAAAAAGAAATTGAACAAGTCATAGATGAACTCCCTAAAAAAAATCCCCAGTACCCGACGGATTGACAAGTGAAGTCTTCGAATCACTTAAGGAACAATTAATTCCACTATAATGTAAACTATTTGGAAAAAAAAAATGGATAAAGGAGGGGCAGATGGTGGTGCAGAACACTGGCCCTGGAGTCAGGAGGTCTTGAGTTCAAATGTGACCTCAGACACTTAACACTTACTAACTGTATGTGACCTTGGGCAAGTCATTTAACTCCAACTACCATACCACCTTCCCCCCTCCAAAAAGCAAAAAAAAAAAAAAAATGGATAAAGGAGTCCAACCAAATTTTCTTCATGACACAAATAGAGTGCTGATACCTAAAACAGGAAGAGCAAAACAGAAAGAAAACTATAGACAAATTTCTGTAATTAATATTGATGCAAAACAAATTTTAAATACTAGCAAGGAGATTATAGCAATATATATTACAAAGATCATACACTGTGAGCAGGTAGGATTTATAGCAGGAATACAGGGTTGGTTCAATATTGGGAAAAATATAAGCATAATTAACAAAAGCAAAAGGAATCAATCATAGATACACAAAAAGCTTTTGACAAAATATAACACCCATTCCTATTAAAAACACTAAAAAGCACAGAAATAAATGGAGCCTTTCTTAAAATGATAAGCAGTATCTATTTAAAACAAAGAATAAGTATTATCTGTAGTGGGGATAAACTAGAAGCCTTCTCCATAAGATCAAGGGTGAAGCAAGGATATCCATTATCACTACTATTATTCAATATTGTACTTTAAGTGCTAGCTATAGCAATGAAATAAGAGAAAGAAATTGAAGAAATAAGAATACGCAATGAGGAAATAAAACTACCACTCTTTACAAATGATATGATAGTATACTTAGAGAACTCTAGAGAATCAACTAAAAAACTAGTGGAAACAATGAATAACTTTAATAAAGTTTCAGGATTATAAAATAATCCCATATAAATCATCACCATTTCTATGCAATACCAACAAAGTCCAGCAGGAAGAGATAGAGAAATTTCATTTAAAATAACTGCAGACAGTATCAAATACTTGGGATTCTACCTGCCAAGACATAACCAGGAGCTATATGAACACAATTACAAAACACTTTTCACGCAAATAGAGACAGATCTAAACAATGGGGAAGAATATTAATTGCTCATGGATAGGCTGAGACAATGTAAGAAAAATGACAATAGTTTCTAAATTAATTTACTTATTCAGTGCCATGTTAATCAAATGACCAAAGATTTAAATTCTAGAGCTAGAGAAAAATAAAGACAAAATCATCTGGAAGAACAAAAGATCAAGAATATCAAGGGAGTCAATAAAAAAATGTGAAGGACGGTGGCCTAGTGGTTTCAGATTTCAAACTATATCACAAATTTGTGTTTATAAAAACAATATGGTACTGGCTAAAAGCGGGGGACCAATGGGATAGATTAGGTATACAATACAGAGTGGTAAAAGGCCATAGTAATCCACTGTTTGTTAAACCCAAAGATGCAAACATTTGAGGCAAGAACTCACCATTTGACAAAAACTGCTAAGAAAACTAGAACGCAGTCTGGCAGAAATTAGGCACACTCCAACACTTCACACTGTACAACAAGATAAGGCCAAAATAGGTATATGATTTAGACATGAAACGTGGTATCATAAGCAAGTTAGGGCAGCATGGAAAAATTTACCTGTCAGATCCATGGCTAAGAAAAGAGTTTATGGAGAGAGTCTGTTCATGGGAAGTATGGATAATTTTGATTATATGAAATTTAAAAGTTTTTGTACAAACAAAACTAATGCAGCCAAAACTAGAAGGAAATCAGGAAATGAGGGGCGAAATTTTTACAACAATTGCTTAAATATGTTGGTAACTGAGCCAAATTTATAAAAATAAGAGTCCTTTCCCAATTGATAAATGGTGAAAGGATATGAACAGGCAGTTTCAGAAGAAGAAATCAAAGTTATCAATAGTCACATGGAAAAATGCTCTAACTCACTATTGATTAGAGAAACTCAAATTAAAACAACTCTGAGATACCAACTCAGACCTATCAGGTAAACAACATAACAAAAATGGGAAATGATAAATGTTGGAGGAGATGTGGGAAAATAAGTACACTAATGAATTATTGATGGAGTTGTAAACTGCTCCCACCATTCTGGAGAACAATTTGGAACCATCCTCAAAGGGCTAGAAAACTGTGCATGCCCTTTGACTTGGCAATACCTCTATTAGACCTGCATCATAAGAAGATCAAAGGAAAAGGAAAAGAATCTATAATATAGATTCTATATGTACAAAAATATTTAGAGCAACTCTTTTTATGGTGACAAAGAACTGGAAATTGAGGAGAAGCCTATGAATTCAAAATGACTGAACAAGTTGTGGTAAATGATTGTGATGGGATATTGCTGTGCTATAAGAAATGATGAAGAAGATGGTTAGAGAAAAACCTGGGAAGACTTATATGAACTGAGCAAAATGAGGTGAGCAGAACCAGGCGAACACTGTACATAGTAACAATAATATTGTGAGGATGATCAACTACAAAAGACACAACTAATCTGATCAATACAATGATCCACTATAATTCCAAAAGACTCTTGATGAAAAATGCTATCCACCTCTAGAGAGAGAACTGATGAATTCTGAATGCAGATTGAAGTAGATTGTTTTGCACTTTCTTAATTTTTCTTTTTCCTTTTTTTTTCCTTTGCAACATGGCTAATATAGAAATATGTTTTGCATGACTTCACATGTATAATGGTGATATCATATTGCTTGCCTTCTCAGTGGATAAGGGAGGGGCTGGAGGAAAGGAAAGAATTTGGAACTCAAAATTTATTTATTTGTATTTTATTTTATTAAACTGGACCTCAAAATTAAAAAAAAAAGTTAAAATCCTAACCTCTATTAGGAAGCCTTTCCTAACCTCTAGTTCTAGTGCCTTTCCCCTCCTAATTATTTCCTATTTATCTTGTATATAGTTTGCATATATTTTTTGCTTGTTGTCTCTTACATTAGAGAGTGAGCTCCTTGAGGGCAGCCTAGCTTTTGTGCCTTTTTGTATCCCCAGCTTAGCATAGTGCCTGACATAAAGTAGGCACTTAATAAATGCTTACAGACTGACTGACATCTTGTCCCTCTTTTGTGCACTGAGTCTTTTAACTATCTGTATACTTACTACCCATTTTCCAGTTTCAATTTTACTGATAACACTAGTACTTTATTCTTGCTTTTCATAAATAGTTAATAATTGCTTCAAATACTAACTCCACAGCAAGCAAAATAATAGTAAGTACTGCAACAGTTACCACTGTCAGAGAATAATCTCCCTGCACTTTTATGGGGAGGGGTGAGGAACTAGTTAACTACTGTAGACAGATAGCTTCACACGCTACACTTTCCCTGGGCACCCAAATACCTGACACCAGAATTGACAACACTAACACTCTTGCTCTGTAAAGAATGGAAACAGGTTCACATGATATTAGAGCCAGAATGACCTTAGAGATCACTCATCCTCCTTATCTGACAGGTGAAGAATGCAAGGTTGTGTTTGGGGGTGACGTGACTGGCCCATGATCACATGGCTGAGAGGTGGAAGAGCTGAGATTTGATTACAGCAGAAGAGCAAATGACAAGAGAAACCAGGGGGACAATAAGGAAGAAAGCTCAGGGTTATCTTCTAAGAAAATAGTCATTCGCACTTAAATCCTACATAAAATACCTGGACTTAGGGAAGTCACCGGTGCAGGACAGTCCAGTTAAGCTGCCTATTTTTCAACTCTATAAAGGCAAAATTTGCTCAATATAACAGGGAGTATAAATGCCTCATCTTGGGGCCCAAATATTAGAAATCTCTGGTTTGAAGCTTAAGTTGGAATACAGCTGAGCAATTTAGAGGTTCCACAGCTATTCTCTGATTCACCAGAAGCCCAGAATTGAAGTGGTGGGACCTTGCCCATTTGTCCCACTGGTATCAGTCCTTGCTTGGTTCCCTTCCTTGTTATGAGGCCCCTTCAGTTCAGTCATCTTTCCCCTTATCTTTATTAATGACACTAAGTCCTTTCTTGGTTCCAGCCCATGCAGGGTTACTCCCTAGCAGGTAATTGAATGGTGATGAATAAGGGTAATGAGAAGAGTGACCTTATGTTCATCAATATGTCAGCATCCCATTTTGATTAAAAATTCTGGTTCACAGTGAATCATGCGGTCTGTATTGAGGATGAAGCTTCAAGTCAGATCCCCTGGATTCAAGGCTGATGCCTTCAACTGGCAGAGTCTAGAATGCAGGAGAGAAAATACTACTTCACCTTCTGTGATGAAGAAGGAAAACCTTCCTGCCCTGTTAGATCCTAACAAGATGGCAGCTCATAACGACCAGTAACATTTGAACTCAAGGAGGGGGCGGTGTTTCAGAAAGGTTTGAGAATGGAGGGACTGGGAAGAGGGGCTTTACTCTAGTCTCTTATGGTTGGCCATTTCCTGACCTAGCTCTCTCTGCTCTGGGAGGACAGCTTTGGGAAACAAAGGAAATCTTCAACTCTTCAGTCTCTCTGGGTCTTAATCACCTGATTTAAAAATTAAGGGGTTAGAGTACATGACTTCTCTGGTTCATTTTGGCTTTACATATATGATTCTATGAGCCTATGATCTTCTGTCGGCAGAGGCAGATAGAAGACTAATCTTTCTGGCAGAGAAAGACATGACATTGGTCTTTTTCTCTAATTTCCTCTGTCCAGCCCTCTGCTAGGTACCAAAAAGTTGATGTGTCCTCATATGAAGGATCTACCAATGGTATTCATGGTCAATCTGTTGATATTCTCCTCTAAAGGTACAATTGTGTGTCAGTTTTAGGATTATTGTTACAAAAAATTGTGAGTTACTCAAAGAGGCACTGGCCCCCAGCCTTGCTTTCTTGACCCACTAATTCTTAATTTAATACCTGACTCTCATACTTGCCTCCTACTTCCCTTTCAGTGTCTACCCCTCTTCTCCTCACCTCCTAAATCAAAGTTTTCTCTCCATTTACCTCTTCTATTTGTTTTTATTCTTGAGATATATCTTAAAAATTCTTATATTATATGTGTATATATATATAATAATAGTAATAATAATTGTATACATATGTGTATATATATACATATATATATACATATGTATACAATTATTATTACTATTATTAACTACATCCAACTGGAACTTAAGATACACAGGCACTCTGGAAGGGAGATCCATCCTCCCCTTCGGAAAGTTAGAGGACTGATGGGGGAGGACATAGGAGGGATTAGAATTGGGGGAGGGGTTATACAAGGGGATGGCTGTTTTGGGGGGGGGAAGATGGGGAGAAAATTTGTAACTCAAAATCTCATGGAAATGAATGATGTAAACTAAAATAAACAAAATTTAAAAAACATTCTTATATTATCCAGGACCTCATACTTTATTTGGTCCCACCTATGGTGACCTTCACAGTTATATAGCAGTCACTGTAGCGTCAAAACAGTTCCTATTGGCATGTTTCATGACCATATTTAGACACAATAAAACAAGTAACTCTATTCTCATCTGCATTCACTTCCATTGAGTGAACAGAAGCATTTTAATATACTGCAGATACTGAATCACAGGTGAAAGTCATTCTTACCCAGTGAAACAAGGTTCCCATAGTTCTCCAGCATCACATCCCTGTAAAGGTCTCTCTGAAAAGGGCTCAGTTGCTCCCATTCCTCTCGGGTGAAATTCACAGCAACATCCTTGAATGTTACTGATTCCTGAAATATAAACATTCTTACTGGACTCTTTCATCCTGAAGAGAAAGGTAAAATTTAAAACATCTTGAGAAATAGATGGGATGTACAATGGTCCTGAAAATATTAGACCTGGAGTAATATGGGATAGGAAATAAAATGGAGATATGTGCCTATCCTTGAACCTTTCTAAGTAAGAGCCCTAATCATCTAGAGAGTATTCCATAAAACACACCCATTAGGATGGAACCCATCCTCTTAAAGAAGTTGCCATACTCCAAAAACATGACTGCATTTCAGGGAAGAAAGAGAAAAACTCAATTCACCTGGTATCTGACTGTCAGGAATACAGCTGCTATCCCTTCCTTTTCTGTATTCCATTCTTGAAGAAAGGCAGATTCCTGAGAATATTGGGCTAGAAGGGGGAAAAAAAAAAGTGAAATGAGTCTCGGAGGGCCCAGACTCCCAAGGGTGGAAATCTCTATAGATTATTAGTTATCTCTCTATCTCTAAATAACTTTAAAAGGTAGGTCTAGCATAAAAGCTCTGCACTTTCCCAGGATCAAAGATAAAGGCTACTATTACCTGACACCTGACTTTGTCCCTTTGCTTCTAGAATGTTTCAGATCT
Organism: Pseudochirops cupreus; assembly: GCA_028627135.1. Classification (NCBI taxonomy): domain Eukaryota; kingdom Metazoa; phylum Chordata; class Mammalia; order Diprotodontia; family Pseudocheiridae; genus Pseudochirops; species Pseudochirops cupreus. The sequence continues at coordinate 122,829,781 of CM053581.1, read as the reverse complement.
GTGTTTCCAATTCAGAAAATATAGTTTGACTATAACAACTGTGTCTTTATGTCATCTGGGATTTAATGCTTAATCTCTCTGATTCATTTAATCTTTGCCTTTAATGAAGGAAAATATGCCCATTTTCTTCCACAACCCACTTCATATATAAAGAATCAACTCTAACTTCCTTAAAGCGGTCTTAGAATGTAAGGAGTAATATGGTATAGTGGGAAAAACAAAGGACAAGAAATCAGGAAACCTGGCTCTAGTTCTAGAATTAATTACCCATATGACCAAAGGAAAATAACTTAATGTCTCATTCACTATCCTTTTTTTATTTTTTATTTTTGGTGGTGGGGAGGGAAAGGGGGGAAACAGCAGGAAAGAGAAGAGGGAAGCAGGGCACTTGTCCAACCTTGTCACTTAACTGGTATAGGAATGCAGATTGGCAACTTCTCTGCAGGTTACAGTCTTAGAGCATTATCTGCAGGACTGAGAGATTGTGACTTGTCCAGGGTAACACTGACATTATGTGTCAGAAGCTGAGACTTAAATCTAGGTCTTTCTGAATTTGAGACTGATTCTCTATCCACCGCAGCTCCCAGTCTCTCTGTCTACTATCTATAAAATAGGAATACCACCAGATGAGAGCACACATTAACAATTCCATAAACCACTAAGGAAGATCAGTTTCATTACTTCAGAGTAAATCATCTCATAACCTGCTTACTTCACAGCATTATTATTTTATTAAGATCATATGAGATTAGAAATGGGAAAGTACATAAAATATATTGTGCTAGACTTTTAATAGTAATGAATTCTTACTACCACTCATTCCATATCTTGGATACATATTTAGGACAAAAATTGTATATGTTTTTAGAAGGCTCTCTCTATATATATTTGTAAGGAAAAGGGATGAAGACATCTGTGCTCTTAAGGAGGCTGCCTGTTTTCTCCATCTCACACATAGGTGAAAACTACAAGATATGGTAGAAAAGTTTATGTTGAGGTGTAAATTATGCTTATTCAACAACACTAGGGACAACCCTAACCAAGTCATGGCCAGGTTCTTCTCCCCAATTCTCAATTTTTGGCCTTTCTCACCTCTGTCCCCAAACCTTTGGATCAAATTCTCCACCATAGTCACTGCTTTCTTACTGCTCTCTGGTTGTGCTCCCAACCAACTTCCTGGAGAGAACAGACAGGAATTGAATGAAATGAAGGGATGCTTTGACAATAATGAAATGAAGCAGACCTTCTCTGTGTGGAATTCTGAACTCAACCTTGGACCTCCAAGTTCCTGGAGTGGCTTCGGTGTCCACCAGTCCCTCTTGGACTGAAATGACCTGAAGGTCCGTTGAATGGGTTTTCTAGGTTGAACTCCTTATCCTGAATGTGGTCCTTTTTCTGGAACTTCAGATTCTCCTGCAGACAGAGGAACAGCAAAGGCACAGGTTCTTCAAAAGGAACTTTCTTTTTTGTAAGGGAGAGAAGACCAACCATCTCTTTTCCTGGCAGAGAGACACCCTCTTGCTACTGTAGACTGGATCACTCACTATAAGGTTAACAGGGATAGAATAAAGAACAAATCAACACTAGGAACTCAGCAACCACAACCTCTTATTTCAAACTCAAGGTCCTATTTTCAGGGAAAGCCAAGGCCCCTGAACATGCAAATAACCCAGAATACAATCACCAAGTAATAATGACACTATAATTTAATAATTATAGAGTTCCTAATGTTGGTTCAGATGCCAACACATAGATATAGAGATAAATAAACCTTTTTGATGTTTGTGAAGACATGCTGACATATTCAGTCTCTACCTTTATCCTAAGAAGTTATACAAACTCTATCCACCCACCAACCACCCCCAAAGCCAAACTCCCAAATTTGGATCAGATCCAAAGGCATGCATTTGTTTTAAAATAAAAATTTAGTGATGTCTTTTATTCTTACATTGAACAAATTTTCCCCTGAATACCTCTCTCCTCCCAGAGAAATATACCATATAACAAATGATTTTTTTAAGAATAAAAGGAAAAAATTCACCCAAACTGATCAGTACATTAAAAAACCTCATAATATATATGCATGTTCCATACTCCATGTATATTTCCCTCCCACCTCTCAAAGAAACAGAACAATGTATCTTCTCATATCACTTCTTTGGGACCAAGATTATTCTTCATAGTTTCAAAATATGTATCTTCCATTGTTTTGTGGTTGTTGTTCCTTCTATTTACATTGATGTAATTATTGTGTGTATTGTCTTCCTAGCTCTGATTAATTCACTTTGTATCAGTTCATGTTAGTTTTCCATGATTCTCTGTATTCATGTTAGTTGTTTCTTATAGCACAATAATATTCCATTACATTCATGCACCACAATTTGTTTAGCCATTTTCCAATCAGTGAAAATCTATCTACTTTGTTTCTGATTCTTTGCTATAACAAAAAATGATGCAACATATAGGCATACATAAAGTCTTTCTTTTTGGCAATTACCTTGCTGGGGTATGTGCATAGTAATGGAATCTCTGGGTAAAATGTAATGGTTATTTTAGTCACTTTATTTGCATAATCCTAAATTATTTTCCAAAATGACTGAACAAACTCTCATGCCAACTAACCATGCATAAATGTACCTGTTCTTCCACAACCTCCACAACACTATTCTTATCATTTGTCATCTTTGACATTTTAAAGATTATGAGGTAAAATTAAAAAGTTATTTGATCTACATTTCTCTTAGTATCTGTGACCTGGAACATTCTTTCATATGTTTATCTATAGTTTGAAGTTCTCCTTTTGAGATCTGTCGATAATTGTTCACTGATCTACCAGAGAATGGCTTTCATCCTTTTATATTTCTTCTGCTTATTTAAATTTGCCTATTCTTTTGCCTAAACCCTTATCTAGGGATTTCTTTTCCCATTGACTTTTTCCCTTTTTATCCTAGATGTATTAATTCTGTTTATGCAAATTTTTCTCAATTTCATGTAATTAAATTTATTTTATCTTTTGCAGTTATCTCTATCCATTGTTTAGTTAAGGATTTATCTCCTGTCTATTCTCTATCAAAGATATATGATCTGCTTCTCTTCTAAAAATTTTTATGGTATGATTTTTAATATTTAGATGATGTATCCATTTTGAATTTATTATAGAAAATAATGTAAGAAGCTAGTCCAAACTTAATTTCTGCCAGAATGATTTCCTATCAAGTAGTGAGCTCTTTCCTAAATAATTTATTTTTTTTTGTCAAGCCCTAGATTACTGAGTTCTATCATTTTAAAATTTTTCTTTGTCTAGTCAATTCTACTATTATTTAACCAATAACAAATGGTTTTAATGATTGCTGCTTTTTAAGAGTTTGAGGTCATACATTTACTTTAAACCCTATATTCTTCCCCTAACCACAACTTTATTTAGAATAGTACCTAGTTTCAAACTTTATTTATGGAAAAAGAAATCTCTTCATAGAATTCCATTTCTACCTATGTCTCATCCTTTCTTTCAATCTCAGAGGGGAGAGGTAACCTTTTCTAAAACCAATTACTAGAATCCATCCTCTCCTACCTCCTTCTAGTATCCATGTTCCCAAATTTTCTCCTCCCTCTTTAGCTTTTTCAACATCTCCTTCTGTATAAATTTACATTGGATTCATGCAAATAAATCTGAAGGCACTTTACAGCATTATTATTCAGTCTGTATCTCCATCTTGTCTACAAGTACAGCATCATTGACTTCATCAGAACCTCTGCCAAAATCTAGATAATTATTGTCAAAGCATCCCTTCAATGTACATATTTAGTAATCCTTTCAAAAGAAAAATGACATTAGTGTTGTACTCCATTCTATCTGGGGGAGTCAGAGAAGCCTTGAAAAAGGAGATAGCACCTATGCTGGGCCTCAATGAAAGGACTTTCTTGGTTCTCCTAACTCTCTGAAGATTCTCTTTCTTTCCCATCTCTTCCCACTCCTTACAAGGCACTACTGTCTTAGTCTGCTGCACGTCTCTCTTAACAAGGCTACCCACTGTCATTTACCAGTGTCTAGTTATAAATTTCCATGTTGGTTACAAAATCTATCCCCAACTTTGCGTTCTCCTTGAAGGATATTGAAATTCTGATTCCCTTGAACTACTAACAAAAGACCAATCTTTAGTCCTTGATTGCTACCATGTTCAGTTTTCTCTCACTGAGTATTATTAGAAAAAAAGATGGAGGATCACTAAATTGGCAAGATAGCAGGGTAGTTGTAGAAGTCAGAAATACATACCAAAACTACAGTAATGAAAACGGAATCAAGCTGAGACAGAAACCCCATACAAAGAAACAGTGTTATGAAAGCAGTGCTAGACAGCTGAAATGCTGAAAGTGTTCACTGTTTTTACCAGGCCTCCAAGACTACCCTGCATTTTGGGCATAGCCAGAACAAGCTGCCTCACAAGCTTATGTCCCAGGGTATGATGGTAGTGGCCCCCAACCCAGCAGCTCCTGGCAGTGACTTATAACCTCACTCCATAAAGGGCAGAAAAAAATCCAATGTTGTCCACCTATGGAAAGAAAAAGGTGTAAAAAAAATTTTTTTTAATTTAGGAGGGGGAAGAGGATAGTACAAAAGAGATAGCAACCCAAATCCAGATAGAGAAAAGAGGGTTTCTGTGCTCAAAAAAAGGGCTCTAGGAATCTACCAGAAGTCAATCCTTTCTCCTATTGGTTAATCTTGGCAGGATCTAGCTGGGCCCCTAATTTGAGAAGACTGAGAACACCCTATTTGAGGAGACTTTCGTAGAAGAAATCTTACAACAATGGTGGAAAGAGGAGGTGGCAAACAGTGACAAGAAAATCCAAAGACATGCTACTGGGAATACAAGAAAAAAACCAAAATATAAAACCTCCAAAAGAAAAAGTTTAGGCACAAGACTGGCTCCAAAGAAGAAAAAATGAAAGGTGAGGCACATAAATCCAAAAGGAAAAATATATTTTTTTAAGGACAGATAACAAATGCCATATTTTTAAATAAAATGAACCAAAAACACGCAATGAAAAAGAACTTTCTCCCAAAATGATGGTGAACAGATCAATTCACACGCCAATATTCCATTCATGATAAAAAAAAAATACACCAGCCCTAAAAATAATCAAGAAATTAAAAAAAAAGCTACAGTGAGTTCCTTTATCTAGCCCAGGTCTGCACAAGGAGAGAGAGGACTGAAAACTTACAGCACTTGGGAAAAGGTCCAGCTAGAAAAGCAGGGGTGAGCCCAGTGCTAAGAAGTTGTGAATTTGACTGACTTCTAAGAGAAACGCAAATTAAACAACCTTAAGGTTTCACCTGACACCCAGCAAACTGGCAAAGAAGACAAAAGACAGTAAGAGTCAATACTGAAGAGACTTTTGGAATGTTGAGGTTTAGGGGCGTTGGGACCCCAAAATAGCGACAGACGGGTCCTGCCCAAATGAATTCAACCCAAACTTTCTTTCAGCCAAAGACAAGGTTTATTAAAACACTGGTCAAGGTGGGCGTGATTCTAAAAATCCGAAATATTGGCCAGACTGAATGTGAACCATTGGCTGAGCACCTTATTAGAGGAAAGATGGATCATAGACACAGAAGATTGTGGGAACAGAAGAGGTCTAGATAGAATTAAGGGAATAGCTCTCTAGGGTGGGGCCAGATGCAGACGATGAAATGGTAGCTAATTAACTGGGAAGGGCCAATTGCCCCAGACAAAGGCCAGGAACCTGGGCCATATGGGAAAGTCCAGGGACTTTTCCTTTTTGGGGTCTAGATTCCAAAGACATGGTCTTTTCCTTTTGGGGGTTCAGATCCCATCCCGATCAGGAACACATGCACACTATTAATGGAGTTATGTACTGGTTCAACTATTCTGGAAAACAATTTGGAATTATATGGGGGGAAAAGTCACTAAATAATTAATAGACTTCAACCCAGAGCTCCCACAGCTGAGTGCATACTTTGGGCAGTCAGAAGGCTGAAAGTTCCCATATTAATCAAAATATTCAAAGCAGCACTTTTTGTGTTAGGAACGAACTGAAAACAAAATGCGCACCTCTCTACTGAGGAACAGCAAGACAAATTGTGATGAGTAAATGTCATGGATTATAGTCCTCTAAAAAACAGTATTCATGAGGCATTCAGAAAAATAAGGGGAAAATATGTATCATTAGGTTGTGAGTTCAAAGGTAGGGACTGTCTTTTGCCTTTTTTTAATCCCCAGCACTTAGCACGTTGCCTGGCACATAGTAAGTGCTTAATAAATGTTTATTGATATTTATAGCAGCTCTTTATGTGGTGGCAAAGAATTGGAAATTGAGAGGATACTCATCAATCAAGGAATGGCTGAACAAGTTGTGATATGTGAATGTAATGGAATATTATTGTTCTACAAGAAATGACCAGCAGAGATTTCAGAAAAACCTGGAAAGACTTATATGCAAAGTGAAGTGAGCTAAACCAGGAGAACATCGTACACAGTATCAGCAACATTGTTCAGTGCTCAACTATGACTGATTTCTCTCTTCCCAGTAATACAATGATCCAAGACAACTCCATAAATGGTTAGTGACTGACTAACTGAATTTATGCAGAGTGAATTAAGTAGAATCAGGAAGACAATATAAACCATGAGAAAAGCAATATAAGGAAAAGAACAATAAGAGGAAACTGAATGTTCGATGATTATAAAAGCTCATCTTGGCACTGGTGGGGAGATGAGGAATTACATCTCTCTCCTTTCACTGGAAGAGTGGGAGCCTGCATAGGTAGAGGTTAGCACTGACAGAGGAGGCTGATGTGTTGGTGGGCTTTGCTGAACTGTTTGCTCCGCCTTTGTTGCAAAGGAAGGATATACTATGGGAGGGAGTGTTATGGTGTAGAAATAGTTAAGAAATATTTTCTGATGTTAGTGGTCAGCCTGGTGAAACTCTATGGTATACAGCCAAGTGAAACTCTATGATAAGTAGCCAAGTGAAACTCTATGAACCTGGGAAGCCTCCCTAGAGTGATTTATCTGTACCTGGGAGGCTGGGAAGCCTCCCTAAACCAATTTCTCTGTACCTGGGAGGCTGGCCTAGGATAATCTATCTTTCCCTTAGCTTACCCCCTCCGTTTTCCTTTGTAACCACTTGTTTGCATCTATATGACAAATTGCTTAGCAGCAAATGATGTTAGTTAGATACACAAACCTAATGAAATGTATAAAAGATTCTACATCTCTGAACTTGGGGCTACTCCTCCTTTAATTGGCATGGAGTAGCCCCCGCTGGTAAATTAAAGCTTCTCAAAACTTTTTAATTCGGACTCTATGGTCACTTTGTTAAGACTCGTCAAATCAAACCATTTCAGGAGGAGGCGATTTATCAAGCAATCAATCAATCAGCAAGCATGTATTTAGGCCCTGGGTATACAAATATAAAGAATTAAAACAAATGGATCAATAACAAAAAAGTCATAGACTTGAACTGACCCTAATGTACACTCTGCCTCCAAATGGGCCTTCCTCTAAATTGGAGTGGGGGAGGGAGGGGGTGTTAGGTCCTTGCACCTTCCCATCCCCTCCAAAAAAAGGATGGAGAACAAGTGTCACAAGGGGCTGGGCTTCTGTTTGATGGGGAGGAGGTTCGGGGGGTCTCCATTCCATGGGGCAGAGATAGCACTAGGAGTCTGAAGATCTGGATGCGAATCCCTAGACTTCCTCCCCTTCTGTCTGTTGACCCGGCTGCTTCCCTCAGGCCACACACATATGGACACATGAGGACACACATACAGACACATACAGACACACACGCACATTTTTACCACCGTCCCACCTAAGACGGTGCTCCTGATCGTCAAGTCCCAAGCTGAAGGACGCCTGCTCACACGCCATGGCCCCATAAGAACTCTACTTCCCGGTAGCCTCAGCAGGTTCCCTGCCCCAGGTTCCTAAGGGTCTTGAAGGCCTTGCCATGTCGAAAGGTCTTCTGGGAAATTGAGTCCGAGTGCTCGTACCCCGGGACTCCAGTTTCTCTGGGAAATGTGGTGTAGGATTTCCGTCTGCGCAGGCTCAGCGAGGATCCTGGGCAGAGGCAGCTCCAGAGGCAGGAGGAACGGATCGGGATTGTAGAGGAGATGATGAGCGGGGCGGGGTGGGGGGGGCGGGGAGGAAGAGTCGGTCACCTTGCATGCAGAAAAGACCAGTGTTTTCCGAGTTAGTTACTGGAGCTGTCCTCCTGCCGGGAAGGAGGGCTGTTCGATCTTCTGGTCCACCCCTGGCATTTACGGATGGGGAGACTGAAGCCCAGAGATAGCTAGAGGGGACGTGACTGCCAGAAGGACTTATAGTCAATTGCAGAGTCCGGGCCTGAAGCCGGGACTGGCCCCGGGATGTCCAGGGAAGGGGAGGAGCCCGGAGTCCCCTGGGGCCATGACCCGTTCCAGTCACACGCATAATTTAATCTGTAGAGGAAAGGAGTCACCAAATCAATCTGAATCTTAAGGTCTTGGGTTTTGCTTTGTGGTTCACAGCGTCCACCCCAACCAGTATCAAATTAATAATCAAAGTGGTCATCACAAAAACTTTCCACTGAAATGCGAATTAAGACGTTGCAATAGATCTAGAACCAAAATGATTTAGCAAAGTGCAGGAGTCAGTATGAGTAAATACCAATTAGACCACTTGCCGTCCCAGGCATGCTTCTAGCGGTTCACTATCTCATCACCTTTTATCTTGTTCCTTGCACTTGTGCCACGGTTCCTCCTTTTCATCCACTCTAACTGATATCTTGCCTTATTTCAAGACCTAGTTCAAGCTTCGTCTTCCATGAGCCCCCTGGTTATGTCAGCCAAAAATGATCGAGACTTCATCTGATCTAGACTCTGTGTGTGTGTGTGTGTGTGTGTGTGTGTGTGTGTGTGTGTGTGTCCCTTCCTCCTTCCCTTTTTTCTTTCTTTCTTAGATTATTGAAATCTTTTGTACATCGACCAAATTTCCCTTAAATCTCTTTCCTGCTGCTCCCATAGTCATTCCTTATGAACAACAACAACCAAAAACAATTCACAAAGGGGATAAAAAGAAGAGAAAAAATTCAAAACCGATCAGTACATTGAAAAATCTGATAATATGTGCAAAACTCCATACCATACAGACCTGGAGCTCTACAAAGGAGCCAGAAGAGGTATTTTCTCATATTTTATCTTTGGGACGAAACCACTCTTTACAATTTCACAAAACTCATATTTGTTTTGTGGTTGGTTTTTTGGTCTACTTATATTGTCTGCATTATGCATATCATTTTTCTTGATTTTGATTACTTCATTTTGCATCATTTCATTTAAGTTTTTCCATTATTTTTGGAGTTTTTATATTTGTTGATTCTTACAGCACAATAATGTTCCATTACATTCCTATGGTTAGTCATTCCCCAATCAGTGAACATTTTTTCCCAGTTTTTGTTTTTTGTTTTTGCTACCACAAAAAAGTACTGCTATATTTTGCAAAAGCTTCAGGTACATCATTTCATTTGATACTCACAGGTATTATTACTCCCTCCACTTTGTTTTTTTCTTTTTTTTTGGAGGGGGGAAAGCAGGGCAATTGGGGTTAAGTGACTTGCCCAAGGTCACACAGCTAATTAGCGTTAAGTGTCTGAGGCCACATTTGAACTCAGATCCTCCTGACTCCAGGGCAAGGTGCTCTATTTACTGAGCCATCTAGCCGCCCCACTCCCTCCATTTTCAATCAAAATTTTTTGGATTCCACTCTTCCATCATCATTCCCTTCCACTCCTCACTCCCCATTCCCCACTGTCCCACGGACAAGTAAATTGCCAGGAAACTCATCATTACAGACATTGCTTCAACTTTGGTACTATCATGAAATGATATAGGGCCCAAATCCTTGTGATTAGATGGAAGGAGTATTTCTGTTATAGGCCACTTCAGCAAGAGGAAGAGGGGTATATGTAGATAGAAAGAGCTAGAGTAGAGGTTCTTAGCTTTTATTGTGTCATAGACCCTTTCTGCAGTCTAATGAAGCCTATAGATCCTTTCTCAAAATAATGTTTTTAAAAGCACGAAATAAAATATGTCATATTACAAAGTAAACCAATAATATTGAAACATAATTATCGAATTAAAAAACAAGTTTATAGACCCCAGCTTAAGAACCCCTGAGATAGAAGCACTGACGACTCTACAGGATAGAGTGTTCATCTGATTAATTCATAACTGGGGTATTCAAAAGTGTTTCAGAATTGCTCGCCCTAAATTAAAGCATCCAGATTCCTTTATCTACTGTAAACCATGGCACATAAGCTAAGTGGCTCAGGCAGTTGATTGGTGTAGGTCTGAATAGCTGACCTTGGAAAGAGCTTCATCTCCCTGGACAAAATTAATATGGGGAACCAAACGCTGGAAGAGAAGTGAATATACATTTCTTTGTACCCTTCCTGTATGACTATATCCACATGATTCGTACATTGTTCAATAAACTTTGTAGTTAGATCAACTTAAGGTAAACGATGCAGTAACTTTGTTCCTTGAACTCCTAAACCTACGTCTTAGAGAAAAAGGGAACTTAGGATCCCCTCTGAGTATACGGTGATTTGGTGGTGGGGATTGTTTATTATAAATATAATTTTGTGGTTACCATAGTCAAAGAATCATGTAACCACAAATGGCTTATCACTTCAGGCTTCTCTGAGGAAGGTTGTGGAAGTGGCAGGAGAAGAGATGGAGACATGAGTCCAAAAAGAAGAAAATTGTGCAGGTGGCTTGAAGTGGTTTGGGCTAGTGTAGTATATCAGAAATTGAATTTGGGGAGGATAAATTTGGCAAATTTGGGGAGAAATTAAGGAAAATTTGAAGGAGAGCAATCTCTAGGCTCAGTTACTGCTCCATAGTCTATTTCTAGGTTATAAGAGTAACAAGATCAAGGACAATTAAAGACAACATAAAAGATTAGGGAGGGCTATGGAGAGGAATACAAAAAGATAAACTGAAGAAGGATAAAAAGTTGGGGAGACACAGCAGAGAGTAAGAAGAGATCAATGGAACAAAGAGAGGGTTAAGTAAATTGGTTGGATGGTTTAGTAAGTGGGGCAAATTGTGTAAAGTCTTAACTTTAAAATGAAGAATTTTAAAGAGTTTTAACCAGATGATTAGAGTTGAAGTGTAAACACTCCCAAATAGTTTTAAGAATCAAAGCTGAAGGGGTAGCTAGGTGGCACAGTGAATAGAGCACTAGCCCTGAAGTCAGGAGGACCTGAGTTCAAATCCGGCCTCAGATACTTAACACTAGCCATGTGACCTTAGGCAAGTCACTTAATCCCAATTGCCCTACAAAAAAAAAAATCAAAGCTGAAAATCTATTATGAAAAGGAGAAATTGTACAGTGATTTGCATTGAGTGTGTCATGCTTGTATTTCTCTCATAGTCCAGTGGTCATTATCAATGTTCTAAATATAAGAAGATCTCCCCCCTGAGGAAGGGAAGGGATTGGAAGAATACTTCTCCACACTCCACGTTGTAAGGGAGAATAAGAGTTATTTAAGAGAATGGAGGTAAAGGTTCAATGAAGAAAAAGACTGGAGGAGGGGAAACTTGATCTTTGTCAGGATAATGGAGAAGAAGTGTTACACGGAGGAGAAAGGGAAGGGAAAGTCCAATGAAAGCTCAAAAAAAAAAGATCCAAGGTGGCAGAGTCAACCAAAAATGGAAGATGACTACTGTTAGAGGGGCTTTGGAAAAACAGATACATTAATGCATTTTTCATAGACCTGTGACTTGGTCCAATCATTCTGGAAAGTTACAGTATTTTGAGCTATGTTGAAAAAGCTATTAAATTGTGTGTACCTTTCAATCCAACATAGTAGACCTATACCCAAGAAGCAAAGAAAGAAGAAAAAGACTCATATAGTAGTTTTTTGTTTTGTAATGGCAAATAAGGGAGTGTACATGAATTGGAGAATGGTTTAACAAATTACGATATTTGAACAAAATAGCAAACTATTGTGCCATAAGAAAAATTTTAAAAAGAAAAAGTAGAGGTGGTTTAAGAGAAACATGAAAGACTTGTATGAACTGAGAGAATAAAGTGACTCGAACCAGGAGGACGTTATACAGTAACAGGTACATTGTAAAGAGAAACTACTAAAAGATTTAAGAACTCTGATCAATGCAATGAGTCCAGAGGACAAATGATGAAGAATTACTACCCACATCTTGATAAAGAGGTGGTAGGTTCAAGACGCAGAAAAAGACACACCTTCTTATGAGCTAACATGATAATTTGTTTTGCTTGAGATGCATATTTATTACAAGGGTTTGTTTTGTTATTGTTTTAAGGCAAAGGATTTAGGAGAGAAATGTTTAGTCAAAAAAAATGTTTTTTTAATGGATTTGAGGTTGTCCTAAAGTGAAGATAGTTGGATGCTCTAAGAGTAGAACCATGGAAACTATTAAGTGAAAGATTTTCTGGAAGATTGGTAGTAGTTGGTGATCAGGGGTACTGAGACAGCTATTGGTCACCCTGATAACAGGAAGCTCTGGTGCCTTCTATATATCCACAGCATAGCAGAGAACCTCCAAGACTTACCATAATGAATGAGAATTACCCACCTCTGATGTTTCACATGGGCACAAATAGAACCACCAGAAGAAACCTAAAAGAACATTGTCAACAATTACTAAGTCTCGGGCAAAAAAACCTGAAGATCACAGGGGCACAAGTTAAATTTTCTTCACTATTGCCCATTGAAGACAAGGGATAATAGAGAAAATTTAATTGTGAAATAAACAGCTGGCTAAGAAGGTGGTACTTGAGAAAAAGATTTGAATTTTTGGATCATGTATTATAATGCAGGTAATCCTGGCCAGAGCTAGAGTGCACCTAACAAATGTGGCTAAAACTGTATTTACCAGATGTCTTTCAAATCAAAGGGATTTTACACTAAAGAAGATTGCCTGTGTATATCTCCCAAGTCAAATGCCACAGAGAGTGGTTACAGAGAAGGAAGTAACTGGGACACCAACAGGTTCTTAGCCTGAGATAAATGAACTTTTAAAAAATGAATTTTGATAACCATATTTCAGTATAATGTTTCTTTTGCAACCATTTTTGGCGGGGGAAGGGGAGACTTGACCTATTTCACCAAGGCTTGAGGTGCCCAATATTTCTCAGCATGGAAGCCTTAACCTGATATTTTTCCATCATGGGCTGGTTTGTCCCCTGATCACTTTTAGCTGTACTGCAGCAAATAAATCCCCAACTCAAGCAAATCCACCAGCCTCAGCCTCCAACAGTAGTGGAGATTACAGGCATGTGTCACCATAACTGACTTCCTTGATAATCCTATTTCATCTTTTGAAACATTACTCTGAGAAAGACCCCATGATGCACACAAAAAAGGTTAAGAATCCCTGAGCTATGGCATTAAGATGAATCTAATATGATATTCAATAGAGATAAATGAGAATTCTTGCACTTAGATACCAAACAATTACCAACTTCATAATATGGGGATAGACACGAATAAAAGTGTTCTGAAAAAGATCTGGGCATTTCAGTGGATTGCAAGCTCAGTTTCAGTCAGTAGTGTGATTTAACAGCCAGTGAAACTAATGTGATATTTGGTTCCATTTAAGAGGGACATGGCTTGTAGGAATAAGGAGGTTACAATCTCACTGCACTCTGCTGTCATCAGACTTCATCTGGAATATTGTGTTCAGTTCTAACCACCACTTGGTTTAAGAAAGACACTGATAAACTGGAGAACTTAAAATGACAGCCAACATGAAGGGACTTGAATTTATACATACGAGAATCAGTTGAAAGAAGAGGGCATGCTTAGCTTGGAGAAGATGAGTTGGGGGTACATTATAATTATCTTTAAGTATGTGAAGGGCTGTCATGTAGAGAAGGGACTTGTTCTATTTGGCCCTAAAAGAGAGAACTAGGAACAATGGGTACAAGTTGAAACAAAGGGATAAATTTAGACTTAAATTCAGGAAAAACTGTCCAATAATGTTAGCTGGTGTCTCAAAGAAGACAGGACTATCTAGAAAAGCGGTGAGTTTTGCCTCCTTAGAGGTCTTCAAGTAATAGTTGGATGACCACTTTTTGGGTACATTATAGTATAGATTCCTTTCATGCATAGATTGGATTAGATGGCTAAGTCTCCTGCAACTCACAAAATCTGTGAAAATATCAGGAATTAAAATTGGAGGCCATATAAAGGGTAATGAAAACACATGAAGGAGATAGTGAACTTTAACATTTTAATGACATCAAATTATGTAATAAAACCTTTCTATAAGATACTGTCACAGACATGAATTACAAGTGGGGAGGTCATGTAGAACGTACAAAAGATAACAGTTGGGCATCTTTCTGCTGCATTGGTGCCCACGTCAAGAGACCTAGAGGAAGCCCCCATCGTTTGGGTTGGGCCTTGGATAAAGATTATTTATAAAAAAGACTTGAACACATTTCAGAAAGGAATGTAAGGCATATAGGGATGATGATCTGAATTATTGGACAGAACACTCACATTAATGGGATAAGATATCCACTGAAGTAATAAAATACTAACCTGTATAAATTTAATCAATAAAAACATTCAAATAAAGAATGTATATTTTCTTAAAATAAGATTGGATATGAAACTTTAAACATAGTTTAAAAATACTCAAAATGCGTACATTAAAAAGATATCAAAATAGTTTTGTTTCCATTCCTCTCTGTTAAAATTTTTATGGATTTTGTTGTAACTGTTATATACACATCTTGGTCAGGATCTAAAAAATTTTGGTTTTTCTTTCTTTTCTAAGCAGTACTTTATGTCTTCTGATACTTCGTGTTCTTCATATCTGACACTTCTGATACTGCAATAATAGTACCGTATGTTAATATACTAAATTTCCCAATGCACTATGAATAGTTTTGTAGAGACAGACCTTTCTTTTCCTCCTCCTCTTCCCCCCACCCCCCTTGTCTACCATATATAACATTTTTAGGGTATAGTTCTGGTACTAGAAAGACTAAATAAAAAGGTATAAAGTTTTGTAGATATTATGTAATGCTTTCAAAAAGAGGCACCAATTCATGGGTCTATCAGTAGTGTTAGGGTATACTTGTATTTTAGCAGCCTTTCCAACACTGAATTTTAACCTTTTAAAACCACCATTGCAAACATTATTGGCTTAGGCGAAGTACATATGAAAATATTTGTTTTAGGTAACCAATCTCGTGCAAACTTGACTCTTTAGTATTTAACCAAAGTGATAAACTTAACTGAGGTTTTGCCTAAGATATCATATTCTCACAGTTACTCTCTGGCATAACGTCGCTGATGTTGGATGACTGATGCTTTGCTACAAAAAGTTTTCCCACACACACTGCATAAATAGGGTTTCAATCCAGAATGGGTTTTTTGATGTCGAGTAAGTGACGGAAAGTCAAAGAAGGTTTTTCCACATTTGTCACATCCAAAGGACTTCGCTTGAGTATGGATCCTCTGATGCAGAGAAAGGGATGTATGCCTAGCAAAGGTTTTCCCACATTCATCACATTCAAAGGGTTTTTCTCCAGTATGAATTCTTTCATGAACCATAAGGGATGAAGGGTTTAAGAATGGTTTCCCACATTCACTACATTTATAGGGACTGTCTCCTGTATGAGTCATATGATGTCTCATAATAGCACTTCTATGTCTGAAAGCTTTTCCACATTCATTACATTTATAAGGTTTCTCTCCAGTATGAATTCGTTCATGTTCAGTAAGGGATGAATGTTTAGAGAAGGCTTTTCCACACTCACCACATTCATAGGGCTTCTCTCCAGTATGAATTCGTTTATGGGAAGTAAGATAAGAATGGTTCAAGAAAGATTTTCCACATTCCTTACATTTATAAGGCTTTTTTCCTGTATGTGTTAGCAGATGTCGTGTTAGATTGCACTTCCAGCTAAAGACTTTTCCACATTCATGACATGCATAGGGACTCTCTCCAGTACGACTTCTCTGATGTTGAGTAATAGATGAGCAGTCAATAGCTTGCCCACATTGAGCGTATTCTTGGTCTTGCTCTTTAGTGGTGTTTTGGGGGGGAATAATTAATAGTTCCCTAGAATCTCTCTCATGTGAGTTTTCCTTCTTCCTGTCCAATGTGCCATCAGGTACACAAACTCCTCTACATGCAGAGTCTACTGCTAATATTTCTAATGATTCTACTTCTGAAATTTTCTGCTTTGAAGATGTCTTCTGGGTCTCACAACTCTTCCAGTCTGAAACCAAGAGAAAACACAACTATAATCTGTTCTCTGTGTCTTAAAAAAAGAAAAAGAAAAAGTTCCAGCTGAAAGGATAATGAAATTGAAAATAATGCCCCAAAACACCTAGATAGGCAGAATACAGGATGCAAGAAACAAAAATGTGTATTAGGTACCTTGTTCATTAAGAAGCTTGAGAAAAGTGACTAGCTCCTTAAGTAAAGTGAGCAGCAAATATGAAATCCAAGTCTGTGGGAAAAGTCACCAGAGCAGAGTAGAGTTCAATAAGTAGAAAGGGTAGACAATGAATTATATGATGGAATCCAGAAAAATTAACTTTCAGTCAGTAAGGAAGGTGGTGCCAGGAGAAGGCAAATTGAGAAGAATTGCTAGTAGAGAGTAAAAGACATATGAAAAGGGAAGAAGAGAAATCAGAACTGAGGAAAAGATGATACTTTTTACCATGAGAAAGAAAGGAGACACAGCTTTCCTGCCTGGGTTGCTCATGGCAATAACAGCTGCAGTAGGCCTTGAGACCAGTGAGAATAGTGACCTATCACCAAACTGCTAGGCTGGACTTCCAGTGATTTCTTTATTTCTGGTTCTCAATCACTCACCTAAAGAAGAATTTTTTGGCAACTCTCTTTCTTTAGCTCTTGGCAAATCAAGTAACCACGGCTCTTTGCCTTGTTCCAACTGGAAGATCACATCAGGTTTAGATATGGGAAGTCCTATTAGTGAAAGGAAGTCAGTATCAGCCAACATTTATAAAGATGATAATATTATTGGCAAATCCTTTACATACACTGTCACAATGTTAGTATAAACCCATGAAGTCAATATGATAGGCATTATTACCCCCACTTTAGAAATGTGGAAACTGAGGCTCATGGAAGCTAAGTGACTTAGTCATGGTCACAGAGCTTTGTCCAAAAACACAGAACTGTCCCAGAAGTCACCAGTCCTAAGTCACACTACCTTTCTGTAGCTCACCCTATCCTCCAACACAGACACACTCATATACACTCATTGACTCTTTATAATATCTGGGTCTTTCTATTCCCTCACAAGCTCTGTGAAATATTTTTATGATCACTGATGTGGCATTAGCACTACAGCACCAGCAGGGACCCAGACCATCCCACTGAAAACACACTCCATGTTTTCATACACCTCTGAGTCCCTCAGCTCCCTATCTGGAGGTAGACACAATGTTTCACTAGGAATCCTTTGGAATTGTGGTGGGTCCTTGCATTAATCAGAACTCCAAAGTCTTTTAATGTTGATTATTTTTACAATGTTTCTATGTAAATTGTTCTCTTGGTTCTGCTCACTGTTTGATAGTGTCCACTGAAGTTCCTTCTCTTGCTATGGTTTTTTTCTTTATTTTCTCAGGTTCAGCTTCCAGGTATTCTGATATTGAGTACCTAAAAGAACTTGAGAATACTGGTCTTCAATTAATGTAGGTGGTTCCCCTTCTTCCCCCCAAAAAGTTTCTCTCTTTTAGCAGGTTCCATAATATCATTGCTAGGGCTTGTGTTCATAGAGGCCTTACAGCTCTTCATTTTCTTGAGTCTAGTCACCTCCTCGTCACCAGTTCTAAGTCATTCTACCTTTCTGTAGCTCACCTATCCTCCAATACAGGTTTTAGAATAAAAAGTTTCTCTTCTACTTAGGACACATGTCCAAAATACTAAAAAAAAAAAAAAAAAGCACAACAAAACAAAATACACAGATAATGCAGTCAACTCTACCACCTTTTAAAATCTGGGTTTCCCCCTTCCACCCAGAACTCAGGAAATTCTATTTTTTTTTCCTCTGCCCATTGTCCCATTTTCTGTAGTATTGGCCTACTGCCTTCACTGTATACCTTAATGCCTACTGGATGTTCTGTTCTCCCATCATTCTGAGCTATTCCAAGAACCTCTGCTCCATGCTCTTGTTTTCCCACCCTGCCAGTTTTTGAATCAACAGGTGACTCCCTTTGAGTCCTCACTCCTACCCTTTTAAATCCAAGAGTTTCTTGTATCCTGTACCTGCTCCTCTACTTTTCTTATTCTGGAGACTCAGATCTCTCAAAAAGGTCTCTAGAAATCCTGCCTTTCCCTGGTCCCTGGGCAAACAGAAAGACTTCATTGTTACCTTCAGTTATATCCCAGCACAGCAAGGTTTCAAAGTAGTTGCTCCAAGTATCTCTTACGTGACCACACGTCACACTTAAGTCACAGTGAAACAGAAATATCTCCAGGCACATCTCTGTACTCATTCTCAGTTAACAGGAATGTTTTAAGATAGGACCACATACTAGATCACAGGGTGGAAGCCTATCTTACCCAATGAAATGAGGTTTCTATAGTTCTCCAGCATCACATCCTTGTACAGGTCCCTCTGAGTAGGGCTCAGTTGTCCCCACTCCTCCTTGCTAAAGTTCACGGCTACATCCTTGAATGTTACTGATTCCTAAAATCCAAAGACATTCTTGCTCAGCCATGGAAGCCATAACCCCAGGGAAAGGGGAAAAATCAAAAACATTTGGGTAGACAGAGGGGATTGATAGGAAGTGGTTCTGGCAATGTTAAAGGCTCTGGGTACTGTGGAATAAGGGGAAAAGTAGAAGTCTATGACCTAAAGTAGAAGGACATCTTGACTCTGTGTCAGTCACTGTGCCTATCACTGGGCCCTACCGAAGAAGGGCTTCATTAATGAGATAGTCTTCACATCCCATCTGGGTAGAGAAGATCCATGGAGAGTGGAGAAAGCTGCCATACCCTAGAAATTGTGACAACATTTCAGGGGAGAAGAGAAAAACCCCATTCACCTGGTACCTGACAGCCAGGAACACTGGCATCATTCCCTCCTCTTCTGTCCTTTTCCTCTTACAAAAAGGCAGAATCCTGAGAACTGGGGGCTGGGGAAGAAAGGAAAGAGACAATGAGGGGAGTGCGGTCTTGTTTTATGGTGATTCAATAAACTACTTATGAAATTCATTTTTCATTATTTCCTAGTAAAACATTTTACACATTATACCCTATCTATGTCACATAATTCTTGGTTAAGTCCTATGAAATAAGAGATGGGAAAGCATGCAAAACATATGACAGACTTTTAATGGTAAGGAATTTTAGCTGTTGCTCATTTCATTTCACAGATATAAAGATTTAAGAAGGAAAGGGAAGAAACCTCTAAGGAGATCTCTCCAGGTTTTTGGATTTCAGGACAATGAATGGATTATGCTCTTAACAGCAGCAGTCTGTTTTTTCTCAGCCTTTACCTTTCATCCTATGATTATAGACAGTGAGCTAAATCTCAGCTGAACAGTTCAGAGGTTCCACAGCTACTACTAATTTTCTCTGATGGATACCAGAGCTATTGTATTGGTGAAGTCTTCCCCTCTGTATCAGTGAAAATAGTCCTTGCCTGGCATCTTTATAAGGCCCCCTTAGCTGAATCATTCTTGGCAATATGATAATTTACAACCAGGTCTCTTTATAGCTACACAAATGAAGGAAAGATGGTGTTATTAAATAAGCCACTCTTCCCCTCTGTGGTTCCAACCAATGCAGGGATGGTCTCTATTGAGTAATGGGTTTAAAGGATTTGCCTTCAGTGAAAATGAAAGGAGAGGAGAAAACTAGAGGACATGATATAGAAGTCCTATGATGTGAAAATTGGGAAAATCAAATTGATTCTGTTATTGATTCTATTCTGTATTACTGCCAACATTTTTGTAATTGCCTAAGTCATATTTCATTTGTCTCAGAGTTAAGTTTAGAAATTCAACTTTCCTGTAAATGAATAATTTTCTCTTAGTCAAATTTAGAAGTTCAGTTCTCCTGCTAGTCACTGTTCTATTCTTGCCTTAAGGAAATCTGTTAACCTTGAAGGAAGCAGGTGATCACCAGGGAATCTGGTCTGTTATCCAAGGGAGTCTGGTCCACTATGCTGAAACTGTATTTGCAGGTGGACTCAAACAAGGAACATTAGTGACAGGACGGAAGGAGGGGTTGTTGCTAGCTGCTCATTCTTAATTTCCAGCCAATCATATTGTTCCTCAGGTCTGCGATGCTTCAGACTGTGTAAAGTAATCCCATTCTTTTCTTTATCATGCTACAAACTTTATAACCAATCATGGAGGAAAACATTTCCAATTTATGATGCTGTTTTCTAGTTTTTAGATATTCCTTCTTTTGTCTGTAAAAATGATCTGTTTGCCCTTATTTTGGGTCTTTTGGCTTGCTGAGGAGCAAGCTAGCTTGTTAGTGTTATCAGAAAACTGAACTTGCTTGGAACTTTGTGCCTCAGTTTACCTTAATTTCAATAGTAAAAGATAAATCTTCAAATATGCTCACTCAGTAAGAACAGGGAAAAACCATGATCTGGTTGTGGCCTTTTTCTTTTTTCCAAGTCTCCACTTTTTTTTTTTAACCACTCACCTCTATTTGGTAAAGGTCTCTGGGTCAAATTCTCCACCTTCTCACAGTTCTCTGGACATCATGCTTCCAATCCAACTCCTTGGGCATGATGGTGAGAAATTACCCTGGTACTGGAAGGAATGGAATTTTCTCTGTATGAATCTCTAGCTTCAAACATGGATATCCCATCTCCTGTAGTAGGTCCAGTGTCTGTCAAGGCCTTGGTCACTCCTGATGTTGAAACTATCTGAAGGTCCATCAAATGTGTCTTCTTGATTGTGTTTCTAAGCTGAACAGAATTCTCTTCAGGAACCCAAGTTTTCCCTGTAGAACAAGGAATTAAGGAATCTAGAGATCAACAAAGGCTCAGACTCTTGTCTGAATGGACTTTTGGGCAAGTAGAGGATGGGGGAATAGAGTATAAATATTCTTCTCCCTGACAAAGCACAAATCTGCTGCATCACTAGTTTTTATCAAGGACTGATATAGTGATAAAGGGGGAAAAATCAGCATTAAGGAAGTATAAACCAGAATTGCTTGGTCCAGACTCAAGAAACTTCATATAAAGAAAATCAAGGATCCAAAACACAGAAAGCACCTACAATATGAGCATAAGGAAGCAATGTGCACTACTGTTTGGCAAGCACGGCGTTCCACTGGGATTTTGTGTGTGTGTGTGTGTGTGTGTGTGTGTGTGTGTGTGTGTATGTGTGTGTATGTGGAGGCAATCGGGGTTAAGTGACTTTCCCAAGTTAGTACGTGTCTGAGGCCAAATTTGAACTCAGGTCCTCCTGACTCCAGGGCCAGTGTTCTATCCACTGTGCCACCTAGTTGTCCCCCACTGGGATTTTTCAGAAGCAAAATATTAGGATCCCAAATCTGTAGAAAATTGAAATTAAGAAATGCATAAGGTTAACTACATTTTTCAAGACTTGACATTTAAAAGCTACTAGTTGTTGATTAAAATAAAAATCTATCTGCTTATATTAACATACACTATATGTTATAACATTAGCTTTTTAATATATATGACAAGATGGAAATTAGCTTATTCTCATAAAACTACTATGTATCTTTGATAAATACTGCTCCTAAGTTGTCATTTTAATGTAAAAATCCCAGTTGGAGAGTAGGTACTGCCTTCTGTCTTTCTTTGTATCACCCAACTCTGTATACAAAGTTCCTGGAACAGAGTAGGTGTTTAATAAATGTTTATTGACTCATAACAGTATATGGTAATTACTCATAACAGTAACATGGTAATTATAAGGCAATAAGGTAGAACTTTCTTGTCTTTTCCATGAGAACTTTTCACAAGAGTTTGTAAGATTCAGACTTGTGTCAGACTGGTACCATTGGCTAATAGAAAGGAATCTCTAAAAGGCAACAATTCTCCAAACAATTGTTTGAATATTCAATAATAAAAATGTTTCTACTAGATCCAATTACTAAAAATAAAATGAGTGAATCAGTTAATTTGCTTCAATACCTACATGTGTCCACACACATGTATGAAACAAAGACCATACACTTAACACAGATATATGCACATATGTGAAACATACAAAAAGAGACACTCATTCCCTTTCATCCTCAGCAGGTAGACAAATTAAATCTCCTTGCCCTCACAAATACTGAGATATACACACTCTTTGATCCCTCAGTTTCATTACCTCTTACACCTTCACTTTCTATGGATGAATTTATAGATGAAATCATCCAGTTGCAATTCACCAGAGTACCATTTTACCTCAGAGAGATTGTATCTCTTTGGTCTGTGAGGAAGAGGTAATTGTTTAAGATACATTTTATTGATGTCTGATGCCTTTACTTCAGTCACTACTAGGGGAAACAATCTTCTTCTCTTTTTTAAAGCCAGCCTCCCTAAATCTGAATTTTATCACCTCCTATATCCTCTAACATTCAAGTCCCCAAATAATCATCCCCAACCTTTGCACCTCCAATCTCTTCTGCTGTATTTTTAATCCTATATGTAAACTTCATTGTTGAATCAAACTTTATATTTGTCCCTAATAAACTTCACCTTATTATATTTGGTTCTGGCCCATCAGGATTTTTTTTATCTTGATTCAGATTCAAAGAGATAGTCATCCTTACTATCTTTGTGCCATATGCAAGTTAGACGCCTATAATTTAGGCTTTTATCCAAGAATAAAGCAGCATGATACAATAGAAAAGACTTTAGATTTGGAGCCAGAGAACCTCAATTTGAATTCTAACTTTTTAACTGATTACATGTGAGATTTTGGGCAAATTACTTAACTTTACTGGGCTTCGATATCCTCATTTATAAAGGGAAAGAGATGGATCAGATGACCTCTGAGGTTCTTTGAAGCTATAAATCTATGATCCTATGTTAGGATCCTACAAATGATTAAAATGTTAAATGGCATAAACCAAGTGAAGATCCCTGGGGCACTCCACATCCTTCCAGGCCAAAGTCTCATTATTCTTTGTACCTGACCTTTGATGAACACTAATATTATACTGTCCAATCTTATCTTACTTATCTACCTTGTTCACAAGCATAATACATAGCACCTTTGCCAAAAGCTTTGCCAAAATTTAGGCAAACTATAACTTCAATACTCCCTTGATCTATCCATTTAAATTAACTTAGTCAAAAAAGAAAATGTGGTTAATATGGCATGAATCTGTCTAGGGGGATTGGGAAAAGCTTCAAGGCAGCACTTAAGCTGGGCCTTGAAGGAAAGATTTTCCTGGTTGTTGTTCTTAACTCTAGGAATATGTTCTCCCCACCCCTTTCTTTCCTTCTCCCACTCCTATCTATAGATGTCTCACAAAGGTTCTGTCTCTGCCTCCTACACTTTTCTCCATGTACAACTTCTATGGTTCTCTCACAGCTTCAAATATACTTTTCATGTTGAAGACTCCTAAATAATCTATATGCTCAACTCTAAACTCTCCAGGATAAAGAGAATTCTTCTGGGGGCCAGGATGGTAAGGAAGAAGCATGACCAAAGCATCTGGTTAGATATGCAGTTTAGGCAAGATTTCCAAGATACAATACAGTAAGTACAAGGTTACAGATACAGTTAGAGCTAAAGCCATCTCTATGAATGGAGGAGATCATAAAGGAAGAAATTATAAAAGGGGGCTGAAGGCAAAAGCCTCTATAGGGGAAATGAAAGGAGGGATAGGGGCCACAGAAGTAATCAGAGAAGCAGGAGGTAAGCCAGGACAGTGAATGTCATGAAAGAAAGCCAAGAGTAGAAAGTTTCTAGAGAGGGTGGTCACAAGTGTTACACAGTGAGAGACTTCAAGCAGAATGGTAAGTAAGAAAAGGACCTTGGACTTGGGAAATGGGAGGTATTTTTCCCAGACTTAATGGTACAGTTATTTTTATTATTTTATTACTAAACAGTCTTTCTTATTAGTAAATTAGTCTTATTAGTAAGTAGTCTTAATTCAGTTAACAAATAATCAGGAGCACCTTGTGACAGCTGTGTCCATTTAAATGTGTGTGGAGTAGGCAGTTCATTAATACAATGCTGCTAATACCAGTACCACCTCTCAGGAGATGGCAGTGATCAAGGATGAGGTAGTGTTGACAATGTCCAGATAGAAAATTTTTAAGCCATCTTAAGTCAAACTTATCAGCAATGCCTAAAACTGATTAACAGGAAATTGCCATAGGTGAGCAGACTTTTGATTGGAAGCCAGGAGACAAAGAGGATGGCAATGGGAGGAAGTGGAAAAAAGCACTGGAATTGGAATCAGAAGCTTAATGATTTAAGAGCTGTTTGATATGGGCAAGTTAATTTTGCCTCTCTAGGTCTCAGTTTCCTCTGTAAAATTTTGTGGTCCAATTCATGACAGGAAACACCACTGAATTTAGAGTCATAAGACCTGGATCAATCCTCACCTCTGCACCTTACTACCTGACTAATATTGTCCAAGTCATTTAACCTGTCTAGACGTCAGTTTCCTCATCTCTAATATTACAGGACTGCACTTGATGACTTACACATTCCCTTCTGGATCTCACTGTAGGAGCCTTCCAGATTTCATAGTTTATTCCATTAATTAAAAATACCTTTTATTAGCTTTTGTTCTTCCCTCATCTGTACTGACCAATACTTCCCTCTCTCCTCATGCCCCAATCAGAAAGCCAGGATTTATTACTTATTTATAAAGTAATTGAAGTGTTGCTTGGAAAAGTCATCGACCTGAACTGACCTCAAAGTTCATGTCCTCGGCTCCAAACAAGCTTTCGTGAAGAAGGGGGCTGGGGGGTACGGAGGGATTTTACGTCCCTCTTGCACCCTCCCCTCGGCAGCTATGAACCTTCCCCTCCCGCCCACCTCCAAAACAGGGGAGAATAACAGTCACCAGGGCTGGGTTTTTCTTCGGAAAAGGGGAGGGAGTCCTCGTCCCATGGGACAGAGACTGCAATAGGATTCTGAAGACGATGGTGAGAATCCAGCCATGCCTCGGATGCCGAGAGGTCAGGAATATACACTTTTTACACACACACACACACACACACACACACACACACACACACACCCGCGCGCGCGCTAGCTTGCTGACGTTTTTACCACCGTCCCACCGAAGCCAGTCCACAGAACCCAGGTCTCCAGATACCACAGTGAACAACGCCTCCGCACACGCTAACCACCCGCGCGCACTCTACTTCCCGGCAGCCTCAGCAGTTTCCCTGCCCCAGATTCCTAAGGGGTATAAGGGCGTTGAAACACTCAATGTCGAAAGGACTTCTGGGAACTTGAGTCCAAATCCCCGTGCCCCGGGACTCTACTTTCTCTGGGAAATGTAGTGTATGATTTCCATCTGCGCAGGCTCAGAGAGGGTCCTGGCCATAGGCCGCTAGTTCCCTGGAGCCGGAGAGTGTTTGAGGGGTAAGGAGACCCTACCTGGTGCCCAGTAGAAGGAGCCGGATTGGAGGGGAAGCGAAAGGCGAGGGCGGGAGTGGGGGTGGGGGCAGACTCGGTCACTATGGTAATTGTCACTTACGGCCAACGTCCTCTTGAGTTTGTTTCTGGAGCTGCCCTGCTAGGAACGGGTGCTGTCCTGTCATCTGATCCGCCCCTGGCTTTTATGGATGGAGAAACTGAGGCCCAGAGATAGCTAAGAGGGGAAGCAACTAGTAGAAGAACTTAAAGTTAGCGTCAGAGTCCGGACCTGAAACCGGGACTGGCCTGAGGTTGCCCAGGGAGGGAGAGGCCCGAATGGAGTCCCTTGGGGCCATAATCCTTTCCACCCTTAGATTCGTAAAAAACAAACAAACAAATAAATAAATAAAATAAACATTTTTCCTTTTATTTTCTGAACTTTGAAAAAACACCAAATAAAACGAGCATTTCCATATAAATGGTAATAGAGATAATTATAGAAGAAATTGAAACTATTATGTCACCACACTACCATGGTTTCTGAACTGCCTCCTCTCTCAGTACATAGATTAAGACCACCTTTTATCGCAGAACAACACTCACACACTTCTGCTTTGGCCCTTTGCTATTTGGTATTTTTATCAAATACCTATGTCTCATAATGCCAGTTCTATGTCGGAAATCTTTCCCACATTCACTGCATTTATAAGGCTTTTCTCCAGTATGAATCCTCTCATGTTCAGTGAGGGATGAATGTTTAGAGAAGGCTTTCTCACATTTATCACATTCATGGGGCTTCTCTCCAGTATCAGTTCTCTTATGAACACCAAGGGATGAGAGATTTAAGAATGGCTTGCCACATTCACTACGTTTATAGGGACTTTCTCCTGTGTGAATCAACTGATGTCTCATAAGGTCACTTTTATGTCTGAAAGCTTGCCCACATTCGTTACATTCATAAGGCTTCTCTCCAGTATGAATTCTCTCATATTCAGTAAGAGATGAATGTTTAGAGAAAGCTTTTCCACATTCACATTCATATGGCTTTTCTCCAGTATGAATTCGTCTATGTATAGTAAGATATGAATAGTTTAAGAAGGCTTTCCCACAATCTTCACATACATAAGGTTTCTCTCCAGTATGTGCTACCTGGTGTCGAGTAAGATTACATTTCCAACTAAACAATTTCCCACATTCCTTACATTCAAAGGGACTCTCCCTAGTGTGACTTCTCTGATGTTGAGAAAAACATGAACAGTCAAAGAAGAATTTCCCACATGTGTGGCATTCATGTCCTCCATCCTTAGTGGGGTTTTCTTGATAGGTGATTAACACTTGACTAGAATCTCTCTCATGGGAAAAGGATGTTTTCCCATGTCTTGCCTTCAGAGTTTTCTTTCTTTCCATCCAATGTGCATTCAGGTACATAAACTCCACCAAACATAAGGTCTAAAGGAACCATTACTATCCCTGGTGAGTCTGTTTCTTCAGGAATGTTTGGCTTTGGAGATGACTTCTGAGGCGACTGGAGATGACTTCTCCCGGTCTGAAACCAAAAAAAAAATGACAAATAAGAATTTTTTGTTTGTGGGAAGAAAGGAAAATGTTGTTGAAAGAGAATAATGAAATTGAAAGCCATGACAGTGAGACAAATGGGCAGTATGTAATTTAGAGAGAACCATAGGATCAAAGATTTAGAGATGGAGGGGAACTTAAGACGTCATTGAATCCAAACTCTTTATTTTATAGCAGTTATATGCTCAGTTACAAAACTAGTTAATAAGGATCTGAGGGAGGATTCAAAACCAGGTCTTCCTGACTCCAATTCCAAGGCCCTATCTACTATGCCAACCTGCCTCTTGATAAGGAAGTTAGCTCACTAAGGAAGTTGGAAGAGATCAGCTAGCTCATTAAGTAAGCTGATCAGAGGACCCATCTAAGAGTATACTAAGGCTCAACAAAGAAATAAGTTATATGGAAGAAATGCTAATGAGTAGGAAGTCAAGGATTAAACAGGATATAGGATGAAATTTGGGAAAATGAACTTTCAATGAATAGAGAATGATCACCCCAGGAAAGGTAAGGAAGGAAGAAGAGCTAGTAGGTTGTAAAGGATAGACATGAAAAGGGAAGAAGATTCATAATGGGAGAAATGGCAATTCTTCACTTTAAGAAAAAAAGGAAAGCTAGCTTTCTGTTCTGGGTTGTTAACGGCAATAACATTTGCAGCAGTTCTTAAGACCACTGAAAATAACCCCTTTTCACCAAACTGCTAAGCTGTAGTTTCAGTGATTTCTATATTTCTGATTCATAATCCCTCACCTGAAGAACTTTTTGGCAATTCTTGTTCTTTAATTCTTGGTAGATTAAGAATCCAAGGCTCTTTGCCTTGTTCTAACTGGAAGATCACATCAGGTTTGGATATGGAAAACCCTGTTTGTGGGGAAAGAAATATTAATATTAGCCAACATTTATGTGGCACTTTTATCTTTGCAAATGCTTTACATATATTGTCATCAACCCTGTAAGACAAGTACTACAAGTATTATCTCCATTTTCCAGTCAAAGAAACTGGTTTAGAGATTATGACCATCCTTCCCCTAGTAAGAGTTATTGGTCTAAGGACAAAGAATTGTCTTAGGAGTCACTAGTCTACACAGACCCACTCATACACAGATTCATTAGCACTTTATAACTTGTTGGTCTTTCTACTCATTCCTTACATTTTGTGTGCAATACTTTCATACTAGAGTGATGGAGATGACATTTCATGTCCCAGTAGGAAAATATCTCTAGATCATCACACACTGAAAACATTCTCATTATCAGACTCTGAGGTACCTCTATTATCCCATGGTTTGGCTACCTTCATGTTCATGAGGCTCTCAGATGTTCATCTGAGTTGGGGTGGTAGCCCAACAGTCACAGAGTTCCAACATAGAATTAATCTCATGCCTCTTCCATGCATACACCCATTCTTAGCTCTTTGCTGTACCAACTGTCCATTCTCTTTTCAAACTCTTGAAAACAAAGAATTTTGTTTCTAATTTCTTCATGAATCAAATTCTACACGTTTCTGCATGTTGCCCATTCCTATTGGTCAAATAAGGGAACGTTCTGACAGTTAAAAAAAGAAACAAACTTTAAACTATTAGGGAGCGATAATCAAAAATATATGTGATTATATAACCCTTTGCCTTCCCCTAAGTATCTGGCTCCTTTACGCTGGTAATGTCTATTCTAATACTTTTCCCTCAAAAGCAGAGAATGAAAACATAGACTCATATCATATTAGATCTGGAATGTTACAGATCACTGAGTTCTTGGAGGTAAAGGAAGGTAAAACCGAGGGAAGTGAACTGACTTGCTCATGATCATATGGCTAATAAGTGACAATGCTGAGACTTGAACCCAGGTATCAGGACTCTTCTTTTGAGAACACCAAGCTGCCTCCTTTTCCACAAAGGAAACTACAGGAAAATCCAGAGAGAAGGAAGGGATTTCTGAGGGCAGTTCATGCTTCATATTTCCAGAAAGCAGCTATCTGCATTAAGATATTACATGAAAAGTCTTGACCTGCAGAAGCAGAGGACAGGGAAGATATAGCTTTATGACCAGAACCGTGAAGTTGCCTGTTTTCAACTCTATGAAGAACAGAACTTTCACCTTGTATTAGAATTGAAATGCCCTTTCTTAGTCTTAATGATATTAGAATTCTTTGGTCAGAACCATAAACCAATGAGCAATTCAGAAGTTTGATAACTATTACTAATTCTTTTTGATAGACTGTTATGGTCAAGAAATAGTTAAGAAATATTTTCTGAAGTTAGTAAACAGCCTAGTGAAACTCTATGGTATACAGTCAAGTGAAACTTTATGATAATTAGGCAAGTGAAACTCTATGAACCTGGGAAGCCTCGCTAGAGTGATGTATCTTAACCTGGGAGGCCGGCCTAGGGTAATCTATCTTTTCCTTGCTCAGTCGCCATGCCCTGTGCCCCTCTGCTTACCTTGTAGACCCCCTCCGCTTTCCTTAGTAACCACTTGTTTGTATCTATATGACAACCTGCTTAGTAACAAATTGTGTTAGTTAGATATGTAAACCTAATGAAACGTGTAAAAGGTTCTCCACCCCCGAACTCGAGGCTGCTCCCTCTTTAATTGGCATGGAGTAGCCCCAGCTGGTAAATTAAAGCTCCTTAAAACTTTTTAATTCCGACTCTGTGGTCACTTTTTTAAGACTCGTCAAGTCATGTCATTTCATTTGGAGGCCCCAGCGAGATGGCCTTTGGCCATCTCCAGTGACTACCTTTCCATCTGCGAGGGGGACTGGGCGAGGAAAGTGATTCAGGGGGCGGCTGCTGAGTGATGTTCCTCAGCCCCGAATCTATTTCCTTGCTCTGAGTAGAGCTGCAGATTGGAAAGATTTCATTTATTGCATTAATAATTGGAAGGTAAGGAGCTCTGGTTTCTGTGCAGCTCTCTCTCTCTCTCTCTCTCTCTCTCTCTCTCTCT
>CM053581.1:122778703-122799191 GCA_028627135.1 Pseudochirops cupreus | reverse complement strand
AGCCAGCCCCAGGGTGAGGAGGTGAAGAAAGAATCTGGCAACAGATGCTGCCTAGAAGCCCAGCCCTTCACCAGCTTTTCACCTACAGGCCTGATGGGTGTCTTTGGCATCATCACACACCTGGGGAATGTGGGCAGGGGAACTATCCCAGGCCATTCAATCAACCAACTTTGTTTGCCCACAAGTAGCAAAACCTCCCTGCACCTCCAAAATCCAATCCTGAGTCACTGTCCTATCTCCAACAGACAAATAAGAGAGGTGACTCAAACTGGGTCAGGTTCCCAAGTGTTGGAGTACCTTTGTACTGTAAAAATCTCCATGTGTGCCTCTGCTCAGACCTGCAATTGGCATCCTCCAACAAAAATAACACTGGGGGACGTGCAGGCAGTTTGTGTCCTCTCCCCTTCCTACGCTACCATTGAATTTGATAGGAACCAAGGGTCATCAAGCTTTGAGCTCCTGACAATACCTGGATGGCATGTACCACTGGCCTCAATCCCTGCATTCCCATCCACGTTTTAGCAGACTCTAACTAACCTGAAATGTGTATTTTGATCCATGTCCTACCCCAAGATTTCTTTTACTCCAGGGAAGGGGGGCCATGAGCATTTTGGCTTGTCTGCCAGAGCAAGAAAGGCCCCCATCCTAGTTCCCCTTCTGGTGGAATTAGGTATTGCTGGATCCACTATTGTAGGCACAGCAGCTCTAGTTACAGGGAAGTTTTAGTACGCTGCCTTGCACACCCAGGTGGATCAAAAATAGTAAAGAGATACTGGGAGGACGGGGACCAACTGATTGGAGTCCCTATATAATTGGTCCCCCTGATTGACCTCCCTTGTTACAGCATTAGCTAGCCCCCTTGCCCTTCTACTCCTGAGTCTCCTCATTGGCCCTTGCCTCATTAATGCTCTCCTAAGCTATGTATGTAGATGGGTTCAGTCTATAAAGTTATTGGTCCTACGTACACACTACACACCCATGAATAACCAAGAATCTATGATTTGATTCTTTCCTAAAGAAAAGGGAAGAATGTTATGGTCAAGAAATAGTTAAGAAATATTTTCTGAAATTAGTAAATAGCCTAGTGAAACTTTATGGTATACAACCAAGTGAAACTTTATGATAATTAGCCAAGTGAAACTCTATGAACCTGGGAAGCCTCCCTAGAGTGATTAATCTTTACCTGGGAGGCCGGCCTAGGGTAATCTATCTTTTCCTTGCTCAGTCGCCATGCCCTGTGCCCCTCCACTTACCTTGTAGACCCCCTCCGCTCACCCCCTCTGCTTTCCTTAGTAACCACTTGTTTTTATCTATATGACAACCTGCTTAGTAACAAATTGTGTTAGTTAGATATGTAAACACAATGAAATGTATAAAAGGTTCTCCACCCCTGAACTTGAGGCTGCTCCCTCTTTAATTGGCATGGAGTAGCCCCAGCTGGTAAATTAAAGCTCCTTAAAACTTTTTAATTCGGACTCTGTGGTCACTTTGTTAAGACTCGTCAAGTCATGTCATTTCAGGACCAGTACCACAGAAATGGCAGACAAACCCTTCCACATCCACATCACTCACAGCACCACTCCTTGCCTGGCTCCCTTCCTTTTTATGAAGCCTCTTCAGTTCAGCCATCCAGGGCAATATGATAGTTAACAATTGTTACCAAGTCACCTTATAGCTATATGAAGGGGAGAAAGGTCATGGTATAAAATAATCCACTCTTCTCATGCTTGGAAATGGCAAGTAATGGAATGAAGGGGGTTGCCATCTGTTCACAATGGCTCAAGAAGACTTTGAGTCCAAATCCCATCCCTAGTGAGTTAGTCAATCAACAAGTAATTTATTTAGCACCTACTACGTGCCATAAATTGTGCTAGGTGCTAGAGATACTAAGAAAAAGAAAAGAAAAGAAGCAGTGCCTGTTCTCAAGAAACTTACAACATAGACACACATTATCCATTTCAGCTATACTTGTAGTGTGCCTGAAGGAGAGTAATGGGCAAGAAAACTAGAAAGGTAGGTTAGGGTTTGGTAATAAGGACTTTAAATGACAAACAGAGGAGTTCACATTAGACCCTAGAGGGATTCCTATGATCCCAGAAAAAACAAAAAACAAACTTGTTCTAGGTCATAAAGTAGAAGAACTGGGATTTGACTCCCAGTCTTCCGGTTTGAAATTAGTGCTCTTGGGGCGGCTAGGTGGCTCAGTGAATAGAGCACAGGCCCTAGAGTCAGGAGGATCTGAGTTCAAATCTGGCCTTAGACACTTAACAAAAAATTAGCCATGTGACCTTGGGCAAGTCACTTAACCACAATTGTCCTGCCCTCCCCCCTCCAAAAAGCAAAAAAAAAAAGAGAGAGAGAGAGAGAGAAAAGAATGAAATTAGGGCTCTTTCCAAGTTGCCAAGTTGTCTACCCACATTTGAATTCTTTGACTTGATACTAGTGATGCAAAAAAAAAAAACCCAAAAGCAAAAGAAGTAATTCCTTCTCTTCTCCTATCCTTTCATCCCCTCCCCAGCCTTCTTGAAGGGTGATCAATTCCTTCAGTTGTACATACCCACTGGCTGGAGTCCAAGGTGATTCCAGGTCAGTAGTCCTCTCCAGTGATATTGATGCCTGTCCTCAGAGATTGTGTAGGTCCATTCAAAGACTTTTTTTTTTTTACCTCCAGCATGAAAACCACTTTCTTAGTTTTATCTTTACCCTGGTAGTAAGGTTATCATCTTCCAAAATTTTTAGCTTTTAAAAAAGTTTTTTTAAATGACTATGGAAGATTCAGAATTCAAAAGATTCAAAATAGCATTGACTTGGTTCTCTTTTCTGAGGAAACCCATCAGCAGCCTCCAGTCTCTCAGGGTTGAGGCACCACTGAGGAGTATTAGAGAAGACAGCTCACCTCTGAAAGAATCTGGTCATGTAGACTGGATGAATGGGACGGCCATCTTTTATGAATATAGTCAGACCCTCTTGATTCCAAGCTGATTTCCTCATTTTCACAATTTAAAATGCAGGACAGAAGATACGGCTTCATCTACTGTGATGAATAGGTTTAAATCCTATCAAGCAGGTGTATAAACAGTAGCAAGCAAACTGATTTTACAAGAAGTAGTAAGCAGGGCTTCAGAAAAGTCTTTTGGAAGTCTGTACTTTTGACACTGAACTGACTTTGCAATCTGGAGGTCAGAGCGGAGGGGACCACAAGGGTGCCTCAATCTCTCTGCAGTAGAGGAGGATGGCTAGCAGACTACTCTTTCTGTCAGCCAGAGGTGAGACTGGCAATTTTTTGTTTTGTCTCTTTTTCTCTATGTGTATGTATTAAGAGCTGGAGGGAAAATGTCATTGATGGGTGGGCACAGAGCAGCTATCAATTGTTTTATGATCCCCCCCTTTTAGAGGAGAATAATTGTGTTCCAGTTTTACAATTGCTATTAAG
Organism: Pseudochirops cupreus; assembly: GCA_028627135.1. Lineage (NCBI taxonomy): Eukaryota > Metazoa > Chordata > Mammalia > Diprotodontia > Pseudocheiridae > Pseudochirops > Pseudochirops cupreus. The sequence continues at coordinate 122,795,758 of CM053581.1, read as the reverse complement.
AATTCCATATAAGATGGGCATTTATTTTCCTTCTAGTTCTGTGCTACTGCAAAAAATACTGTTATAGATATTCTGATGTATATGGGATCTTTGAGTTTTTCAGGTCAAAAGATACAGACATCCTAGTCATTTCATTAGTATAATTTCACATTACTTTACAGGATAACCAGATTAATTCACACTTCTACCAACAGTGTATTATCATGTCTGTCTTTCCACAATCCCTCCAATTGATGCTTTTCATCTTGGACTAATTTCTAGATGTGTTTTTACCTCACAGCATTCCAAAAGGTAAAAGCTATAGCCATATGGCCATAGTAACTTAGCCTGAAAGTCTGAGTATAATTCTATAGGGGAAAAAAAATTAACCTTTAATGAAACATAAAAGTGTTAAGCATTCCTGATGAAAAGAAGAGAATTTAGTAGGTACTTTAAAATGCATACACAAGACTCAAGTGAAACCTAGAAAAGTAAGCTGATTTGAGCAACTGGAAGGGGCTATGTGATAAAATGCTAACATCATAATAGGAGAAAAAGAAACAAATGCCCCATCAGAACTTTTATTTCTTCAAAGGGTATTAAGCAAGTTAATTATGATAAACAGAGGACCTGGGGATAGAGTAGTACTGTTCTGAGCGTCTTAACAAGGAGGAACAAAAAAGAATGGCAAAATTAATATACTACTAGAGAAAAGAAGAAGAAGGGAGCAGAATGTACTATTTCTCCTAATTGGGGGTTCATTATATGAGTCATACTTCAGAGTTTTAGACACTATTACTCTCTATGTGCTTAATGATCCTTAAAAAGCAACATGGTATGTTTTTTACTGAGTGAAAATACTGAGTAAAGGTACTCTCAGGACTGTCTAGGCATTGGCCATTAGAACCCCTGGAAACTGAACCCCACAATAGAAAGGCATGATTTTGTTTAAGAGAGAGCAGGTTAGTAGGGCTATCAAGCACATGGACTACAAGGGGAAATTATTCACTAGTAAAAATCTCCAGCAGTCTCTGTGTGTGCCTCTGTTACATTGTTTCCTTAGATGCTCTTGTCTTTACTTTCTTTAGTCCCAACTTTGTTACCAGTCATGGGTAATACTACCTTCCTGTATTCTATCCCCATCTGGATTTTAGAATAAAAGGTTTCTTCTCCATTCAGAAGCCAAGATCCCCTTTATCATTTAGCCTGGAAAATACTGAGACAATACCTTTTTGAGTTCCCCCTCCCTCTGGACTTAGGAAAGTCCATTTTTCTTCTCTTGGCTTTTTCCCCATAGTCCATGGCACTGGCTTCATTGTACACCCTAACGCCTACTGGATGTTCTGTTCTCCCATCATTCTGAGCTGTTCCAAGGCTCCATGCCCTTATTTTCCCACCCTGCCAGTCTTTGACTCAACAGGTGACTCCTTTTGAGTCCTCACTCTTATCCTTTTAAATCCAAGAACTTCTTGTACCCTGTACCTGCTCCTCTACTTTTCTTATTATAGAGACTCAGATCTCTCAAAAAGGTCTCTAGGAATCCCGCCTTTCCCTGGTCCCTACGCAAACAGAAAGACTTCATTGTTACCTTCAGTTATATCCCAGCACAGCAAGGTTTCAAAGTAGTTGCTCCAAGTATCTCTTACGTGACCACACGTCACACTTAGTCACAGTGAAACAGAAATATCTCCAGGCACATCTCTGTACTCATTCTCAGTTAACAGGAATGTTTTAAGGTAGGACCACATACTAGATCATAGGGTGGAAGCCTCTCTTACCCAATGAAATGAGGTGTCTATAGTTCTCCAGCATCACATCCTTGTACAGGTCTCTCTGAGTAGGGCTCAGTTGTTTCCACTCCTCCTGGCTAAAGTTCATGACTACATCCTTGAATGTTACTGATTCCTAAAATCCAAAGACATTCTTGCTCAGCCATGGAAGCCATAACCCCAGGGAAAGGGGAAAAATTAAAAACATTTGGGTAGACAGAGGGGATTGATAGGAAGTGGTTCTGGCAATGTTAAAGGCTCTGGGTACCGTGGGGTAAGGGGAAAAGTAGAAGTCCATGACCTAAAGTAGAAGGACACCTTGACTGTGTGTCACTGTGCCTCTCACTGGGCCCTACTGAGGAAGGGCTTCATTAATGAGATAGTCTTCACATCCCATCTGGGTAGAGAAGATCCATGGAGAGTGGAGAAAGCTGCCATACCCTGGAAATTGTGACATTTCAGAGGAGAGAGAAAAACCTCATTCACCTGGTACCTGACAGCCAGGAACACTGGCATAATTCACTCCTCTTCTGTCCTTTTCCTCTTACAAAAAGGCAGAGTCCTGAGAACTGGGGGCTGGGGAAGAAAGGAAAGAGACAATGAGGGAATCTGGTCTTGTTCTAGAGCTACCCGTGTCACCAGGCTGGTAATTCTAAATACCAGCTGGTATTTTTTTCCCCTTACACCTACACAGTCTAGAAATAAGGAGTTTAAAGAGATGCTAGTGCGCCCTTTCCTTGGGTCAAAGACAAAGGCCATTGCTCCCTGATACTTTAACTGTCCCTTGTAGAGTATCATAGGGACTTGATCCATTTCTGATTCAGAAAACATGACTTGAATCAACAGTTATGTCCACAAGTGATCCGGAACAAAACAGTCCATGGCTCTAATTCATTTATCTGCTCCGCATTGTGTTTTCAGTAGGGCCTGTGATTTCATTGTTATGAGATGGCGGTGAGGAAACTCCCTCTACCAATGCAAATTGGCACCTGCTAGGCAACTTATAGCCTGAAAGAGTAACCTGGGGACACTAGGAGGATAGAAGCCTTGTTCAGGGTCATACAGTCAGCTTGGGTCAGATGTAAGCTTTGCACCCTTGTTTTCTGACTCTGGCTAGGTATCTATCACTCGGTTATGCTGCTTCTCCACTGACACAGCTCCCTCAGTGAAGAACAACATCTGCCTCTCCTCTTCTGCACTCACTTCATAAGTAAAGCTTCAACATTCTAACTTCTTTAAAGTGGCCTTCGGATAGAAGACAGTATCAGAGAGTGGCATGACATAAAAACATTGAAATCAGGGCCAACTCAAGACCAGGTCACAGCCACCTTCTCCTCAGCTCTCCATTTTTGACTACTGTCATCTCTGTCCTTAAGCCTTTGGGTACCACGGTCACTACTTTCTCACTGTTCTTTGGATACTGTATTTCCACTCAAATCCTGGAGCATGATAGTCAGGAATTCCTCTGGTACTGGAAGCAGCATAACTTTCTCTGTATAAATACCAGTTCTCAACCATGGTTAGATATATTCCTGGAGAGTTCAATGTCTGCCAAGACCTTGTTCCCTCTTGGTACAAACATTATGTGAAGGCTGCTAAATGTATCTTCAGTGATTTGATGCCTGGCCCTGGATTGCAGTCCTTATCTTCTGCACCCACATTTTCCCAGAGAACTTGGTTTTAAAACATCTGAAGAACTGCAAAGAGACAGGCTCTCTCTACCTTGGACTTTTGGGTAGGTAAAGAGAAGGGAAGAGAGGAGTAGAATGATCTCACTTCCTAGCAGAAAGCCAATCTGCTTGAATCCCACAGCCGCTGGATCATTGTACTTTCTGTCAAGTCCTGCCAGAAGCAAAAAGATGGAGGAAGATCAGTGTCAAAGATCTATCCTTAAGGCTCTGCATGCAAAGAAAGCCAAGGGATCCTAAACACAGAAAATAATCCAGTATATGGGCATCTGAGAGCAAAATGGCCCTGTTATTTCATAAGCATTGTGGTCCCAATGTTGCTTCCTAATACAAAGAGTCCAAATACTGACACAATCCCTACTTCCATCATAAAACTTTACACAAACCAAGACCTTCCCAATCAGAGTCAAATTCTTAGATCTGGATGAGATACAGAGATATACATTCTCTTTAAACCTTCTATTCCCTTAAATTAGATCAGCCAGTAGCAATTTTTCACATTCCTATTTTTACCTCAAAGACTCTATGTACACTTTCATTCTTTCATTTGGTCTGCAATGGGAGGAAAGAGTGAGAGGAGACTAAAACTATGTTTTATTGAGTGAGGCCTTTTCCTTTTATATCACTGTACAGGCAGAAAAAATCCTACCAAATGCCCACCCAAAAGGTCCAGCTTTTGTAGCTCCTGATGTCATCCTAAGTGTCCATTATCCCTCTCTTTGTTGCCTCTGTAAATCTTATAAACTCATTATCTCTGCTTTTATCCAAGTAATGAAGCATTGTAGTACAATGGAAAACAAAAAAAAAGAAAAACAACAAACCTCTGATTCTGAGCTGAGAACCTCAGTTCAAATCCTGATCCTTGTACTTACTACCTCTTTAACCTTGGACAAACCTTTCTAGGTCTCATTTATAAGTTTGTTCATCTATAAGTTAAGGAGGTTGACCTCTGAGGTCCTTTCTGGTTGTCAATCTATGATCGTATGTTAATGTTAACTAATTAAAACATTAAACAGGACAGACCAAGTATAGATCCTTGAGATACTCCAATGGAGATTTCCTTTCAGAAAAACATGCAACCATTCATTTGTGAAGCCACTTCAAAACTCTTTGCATTCAACCATTTGGCTAGGTTTGAACTCATCCAGACCACATTTGTCTATCCTGTCCACAAATGTGCTAAAGTATAGCACATCAAAGACTTTAACAAATGCTTTGCTTTGTAGATAATCTATATTTGTGTCATTTCTTTGATTTATGTATTTAGTTTTCCTGTCAAAAAGGAAATGAGGTTGGTCTGGCACAGGGGTGGGAAACCTTTAGCCTCCAGGCCACATGTGGCCCTCTAGGTCCTTAAGTGTGTCCCTTTGACTGAATCCAAACTTCATAAACAAATCCCCTAAATAAAAGGATTTGTTTTGTAAAACTTGGACTTAGTCAAAAGGCTGCACCCAAGGACCTAGAAGGACACATGTGGCTCGAGGCCAGAGGTTCCCCACCCCTGGTCTGGCATGACCTGGTCTATCTGGAGGAATCAGGGAAAGGCTTCAAGGAGGAGGTGGCACCTAAGCTGACCCTGAAGGAAGGACTTTCCTCGTGGTTGTTCCTAGCTCTTTAAAGAGACCTCCTTTTCCTCTCCTTCTTCTTGTCTGTGGATGTCTCACAAGGCTCTGTTCTCAGTCTGCTGAGAATACATTTCTCTATATACACATCTCAATACAATACAGTAAGCTTACATACTTTCATGGCTTCAATTACACCTTCTATACTGATGAATTTTAAGTAACCTATATTTTCCTTGGGAATGAGAAATAACTTTAAACCCTCTGGCAACACAAATTCTCTAAATTCTAAACTCTTAGAGAAGGATGAGGAGAACTCCGTAAGGGCCCAGAATTATAGGGAAGACTTCCTATTGGAGAGTAAAGAATGAACAAACATGTGATTACCGATGCTTTAGGAAGGACTTCAGAGCCAAAGGTATAGTGATAGCTAAAGCTATGTGAATGGATGAGATCTTGAAGGAAGAAAAGATAAGAGAAAACTGAAGACAGAACCTTGGTGGAGCACACATTTTGGGGAGGCAGAAGGAGGAAAAGAGGCACAGAAATGATCAGAGAGGTAAGGGGTAAACCAGGATGGTGTAACATCCTAAAAGAAAGTTAAGAGAATAGAAAGTTTCTGGGAACTGGTGGTGTCAAATGCTAAGAGAGCTCAAATAGAAAGCAAAGTGAGAAAAGGCCACTGGATTTAGGAAACGGGAGCCATTTTTCACAGATTTAGTGATACAGTTAATTTTTGTTTAATAGATAATCTTACACTCTGTTAAAAAACTAGTAGTAGCACCTTATTTGTGACCGCTGAGTTCACTTACATGGGCCTAAGGTAGCATTTCACTGAGACAATCTTACTAATTACCTAGTGCTACGTCAGAGTTAATGGTATTGAGCAAGAATAAGGTAGTGCTGACGTTTCCTAGGCAGAAGTGTTAAAACATCATTAGAACTACCTGCAAAAGAAGAAAGGTAGACAAATAAGAGAAGCATCTGAGATCAAAAGAGAAGGGGTCAATGGAGAACTAACATGTCATAAAAGGAGAAATGCAAATTATTTACAACCATATGAAGGAATGCTGGAAATCATTAATTAAATAAACACAAATCAAACAACTCCAAGGTTTCATCTCACTCCAAACTGGAAAAGATGAGAAAAGTTGGGACTAGTCCAGGGGAACCTGCAGCCTCAAGGCCACATGTGGCCCTCTAGGTCCTCAAGTGCAGCCCTTTGACTGAATCTAAACTTCACCCCCTTAGTAAAAGGATATGTTTGGCACAACTTGGACTCAGCCAAAAGGCCGCACCCAAGGACCTAGAGTCACGTGTGGCCTGGAGGCAGCAGGTTCCCCATCCCTGCCCTAGTCAGTGCTGGAAGAGATTGTGGAGAGATAGGCACACTGATGCATTTTGGCAGAATATTCATACAATTACTCCAGAATGACTATATCAGACAAAAAAAAGAGACAAAAATGCCCATGCCCTTTGACCCATAGAGTCTACTTTTCGTTATAAACCTCAAGAAGGTCACTGAAAGAAAGACTCCATAATATATTTCAAAATATTTATGAAACTTTTTGTGGCGGCAAAGAATTGGAAGCGAAGTAGATGCCTGTGGGCTGAAGAATGGCTAAATAAACTGTAGCAAATGAATGTAATGGAATATACTGGGCTATAAGAAATGACTAATGTGATAAACACAGGGAAACATGGAAAGAATTACATAAGGGACATAAGTAGAGCCAGAAAAACAAAACAGCAAATGATTTAGGCAAAGCAAATGTAAAGAACAACCACAAAACAAGTGAAACTGAACATTGCAAAATTATCAAGACCAAGCTTATTGCCGAAGAAGGGAAGACTTCCGCATGTAATGTCAGAGTCTGGGGGATACACTGATTGGTTTTGCTGATTGCTTTTTTCTCTTCCAAAAATATTCTTTCTTCTACAGGATGGCTGTCTGGCAAAGGAGAAGGATAGACACACAGAGAGATCTAGGTGATATAAAACAAAAGGTATTAGTAAGAATCTATCATTTTTTAAAAATAATTTTAAAAGAATTTGTCTCTAACTTCTAAATTTCTAATTAGTAAGTAAATTCAGAGATGGGTAGAATCTTGGTAGGAAGAAGTGAGATGAGAGGGAGACAGCATCAAAACATAGAGAAAAAATTGGATTTTGAGTCAGAAGTAACCCACAGCATGTGACCATGTGACAATAGGCAAGCTGACTGACATTTCCTGGCCTCAGTTTATTCCTCTGTAAAATAAGAGCATGTGATTTCACAATCTCTCAAAGAAGTCCGATCTCACTTGTGATTAGCTCTAAGTGTTAGGAAGTTTCTCTTGACATAAAATCTGAATTTGTCTATTTGTAATTTTCACCCACTACTTCTGACTCCAGCTTCTAGGACAAACCGAACAAGTTTAATCCCTCTCTCACACAAGTCCTTCAAATGCTAGATGACCTCTGTGTTTATTTCTGGCTCTAAATGTAGGCTCTGAGGATTTAAAAGGTCCTTTCCAGATTTTCTTTTTGATTGTAAACTTAACATCTCAAGATCTACAGAACAGGAAAGAGGGGCAGAGCCAAAATGGCAGAGTGACAGGAAGCAATGCAGTGAGCTCTTCTTCACAAACTCTTCCCAACAAATTTAGACAATGCACTAGACTGAATCCTGATGGGAAATCCAGAAAAAGTCACAGTGAGTCCTTTGTCTCACCCACTTTGACATAGGGAGAGAGGAAAGTTTTTGGATACTGAAGAGAGAGTCAGACCAACAGTATGCTGTTATGCTTGGAGCTCTAGTGCCCAGGGAGAGACCATTCACTAGGGCAAAAAGGTCTCGGCCTCAGACTGGGAAATCTCCAGACATACACCAGGGCACTGCAGTGAGGGCAAGTGCTTTGTCCTCCCCCCCCCCAGCTTTGTCATTCATAATCCAGTCCTAGGTCACAGATACAGGGCTGAATGCCTTGGGCAGTGTACGGAAAAAGGGGTAAGTTCCGAAGCTAATAGCAGCAGCAGCAGAGCTCATGCCTCAGGTGCAAAGCAGAGATGTATTTCAAATGTCTAGTCTAGCCTAGAGAGGAGTAACCAGGGTAGGAATCCCAGACCAAAGAGAAGCCTGGATTCTGCTACCCTGAACCAACAGCTTTCCAGTTGGCTGACAGGGACAGAGTCCAGCAGCATTTATTTACTCTTGTTCAGACCCAAACTCACACCAGGAACTTGCAGAGTTCAAATTTGAAGGGCAGTGATCAGGCCTTGCCAGGGCAATCAGACCACTTAGAGAGCACTGAAAGCTTGCAATCCTCAGTCTATCCCTGAGATCCTGGATTAACATAACACTCAGTACCCCAAAAAGCAGCAACAGGTCCACAAAGTCCAGCCCTAACATGTCTCAAGTGAGGATGTAGGCTGGAAGAATGGGCAAATGTAAAAAGAACCTCATAATGAGCTATTAGAGTGGCAGGGACATTCAAGAAACAAACAAGAAAGAGAATGACTCTAAAACATCTACAAGCCAATACTTAAGTGAACAACCCAACTTGAGCACAAACTCAACTAGAATTCTTGGAAGAAATGAAGGAAAACTTGGAATGAACCAAAGAGAAGTCAACGATTCCATGGGATAACAATAAATACTAAAATAAAGTTCAAAGGTTAAAAAAAAGAGAAGAAAATGTAAGGTTATCTCATAGGAAAAAAGAAACAACAAACCTGGAAAAAAGATCAAGAAGAAAAAGTTAAAGAATCACTGGACTACATGAATGCTGTGACTAAAAATAACATTTCAAGAAATCTTAAAAGAAAACTGCCCACATCTTTTAGAACCCGAAGGCAAGGAAGAAACAGAAAGTATCCACAGGCCACCTCCTAAAAGAAACCCCAAAATGAAAAACCCCAGGAAAAAAATTGCCAAAATTCAGATCTTTCAGGTCAAAGAAAAAAAATATTGTAAGCAGCCAGGGAAAAAGAATTCAAGCACTGAGAAGCCACAGAGAAGATCGTACAAGATTTAGTCACCGCTAAAAAGAAGAAAACTTGGAATATGATACTCCAGAAAGCAAAGGATATTGGTTTATAGTCAAAAATTACTTACCTAGCCAAACTGAGTACAACGTGACAGGGTGGAAAAACGGATCTTAGTGAAATAGTGGGCTTCCAAGCATTCTTGATGAAAAGACCAAGTCTGTGAAGTACAAACACAGGAGTGAAGAAAAATATAAAAAGGTAAACGTGAATGAACAATGATAACACACTAAACAAGGATAAACTGCTTACATTCAAATAGGATACATGCCATCACCATCACAGGTCACAGAGGGAGTTCAATTAGGCAAAGCCAGAGAATACTCTGTTGTGTCGTGATGACATTAAGAATGGAAAGAGAAGAAAGTAGAATACACTGAGGAAGAGGGAAAGGGAAAAGAAGTTTAGGGAAAATTATTTCACGTAATGGGCTGCACAAGTAGACACCTATACGAACAAGAAGAAGAGGATGGAGGGGAGCAGCTGACAGTTACTGAACCACGTTCTTACCTAAATTGATCAAAAGAGAAAGAAAACATACACGTAGAGATGGGTAGAAACATGTATTTCAGGGCAGCTAGGTGGCACAATGAATAGAGCACCATCTCTGGAGTCAGGAGGACCTGAGTTCAAATGTGACCTCAGACACTTGACACTTACTAGTTGTGTGACCTTGGGCAAGTCACTTAATCCCAATTGCCCTGCCTTCCTCCCCACCCAAAAAATAGAAAAAAAAAGAAACATTTCACTGAATAGGGAAATAGAAGGGAAAAGGGGAGAATGGGGGAAGGCAGTTAGAAGTTGTATGGCCCAGCAACCAGCTGAATAAAAGAGAGACGGGGATATATTCAACAGTCTGTTTATTACAGAACCATTTCATACAGAGCCAAGATACAAGAAAATCATAAGGCTTATTATATTCCCTATAGCAGAAGTTCTTACATAAGCAGAATGCAAGGGCCCTCCTTTAGAACCGACCACTCCCTAGCCCAGCCCAAGGCTAACTATTCATTAAGACTTCATCCTAGGACCACGTCCAGAGGCAAAAACAAACAGGAGTCCCAAACAAGACTTGCTAATTAACTACCCTGAAACTTCTTTAGTTATTCATAGAACCAATGAAAGCATCCATCCAACAAGATTATACTCTTCCTGTACATCTGCCTAGTGACCTCATAGAAGAGGGGAGCATTTCCTTAATGGAGTCAGGGGACCCCTGAAAGTCTGGTCTACTACACTAAGGTATATAGGCCTGGAGACATGCTCTGCACATCCCAATGATTATCCTCATGTAAATCTTGTAGTACCTGCCTCATACTCGATTTGGTCAGTGTTTTGTCACTTGAAAATATGACAAAGAAGCCATCTGCTGAGTAGCACAAGCCCAAGGATAGAGGGATCCCTGGGACCTTCCATTAAAGACCACACTCCATGTTGACAATGACTCACTAGAAACGATTCTTTTCAATCCAATCAATTCTTTCCAAGTCCATGTAACTATTCTCATGTAGTCCATATCTCATCTCATTAAGCATCATAGCATGACAGATTATCAAAACTAGCATAGAGAATGGAGTTGAGATTACACTGGTATAGGGAACCCCCCTGCATGAGGAAACTCCTTCCATCAATGCAAACTAGTCCCTTGCCTGCAAAGAAGAGCGCTGCCTAAAGTACTGAAACCTTGGCTTCCCCAGGGTCCACTATGTGTCACAGGTAGGACTTGGATCTACATCTTCTTGGCTCTGAGGCCAGCTATCTGCTATGCACTGTGCATGCTATTATGCACTTGCCAAAATTATTCATTAAAGATTTTCTGTTAAGCCAGTTCACATTTGTTAACTGGAGGAAAAGGGTTCATAAAATATAGGAAGATAATTTTATTAAAAATGTTCGCAGATTATGCAAATAAGGGAAAATTCAGAAGATTTGGTAAGGAATTCAGAACAAAAAAAATAAAGAATATGCTACATATTGAAGGAGGGATTTTAGGTCATTGGTTGGAAAACCTAAAGCACTATTTCACAATTCAGTATAAAATCAAGTCACTTGTGTTCATCTTAAGGGCTTTGGTTATTCCAAGGAACTTAGAACATACTTTCACATTTAATTTGGTCCCAGAGTATGGTTTTAGAGGATACATTTGGAGGCATTAGTATACCATGAGTTGCAAGTTTATAATTAAGTTACAACTTGTAATTCTAGTAATGAGATCTTGGTATGTCTGCAATGAGCTGGTCCAGCTATGATGGTCATAATGCATTCCATAATGTCTGGAGACTTCTGCTAGCTTGCTGTGAAAACTCATTAGGCTAGGTAAAGTCTGTGCAAGGATTGCTCTTTCAGGGGTGGTGACTAAATTACTACAAAATCACTCATTTAGAAATTGATGTTAATGTACAGAATTTGGTCAATTTCTTCTTTCAAATCATTCCTTTAGGTCCTAACATAACACTAATTCAGCATCAAAAATATTTTGCAATTCCCAAATTTGTTCAGCTCACTTATTAAAACCATACAGTTAATTTTGGGAGGTAGCATGGTACACTGAAAAGAGGTCTGGATTAAGAATGACAAATCCTGGGCTCCAAACCGTCCACTAATTTGGTTGTGTGGTCTTGGGCAAATCAGATCTGTTCCCAGGTCTCCAAGAGTATCCTGTGAAGTCTGGCCACTTATCTGGAATTCCCTTTAAAGAGTTTTCTGTAAAATTTTGATTTGACATAGCCCTTTTATTTTTTGATTTGAGATCCAGATTTCATTCAGTATCTTAATTTGTGGGTAATCCCAACATCCATTACAGGATAGTTATCAAATGTCTATCTTACTATTCCCCCTCTGGAGCTTCTATAAATCCCACAACCTTGCTATTCACTAAATCTTTTTTTGAAGATGATGGAGAGGAAGAACTTGGAAGGAAAAAGGTCTTTGTTTTTTCTACTAACACCGAGGGAGATTTTCCGGCTGGTTTGAAACTGCATAGGAGAGGGGACTGTTGGACCATCACATAGATCCTACCTCAACTCCAAACTATCAAGCCTACTGCCACTCAGTGGCCAAGTCAAAATTACACTGACAAATACAAAAACATCAGAGCTTTATTTGTAGAGGTAAGCTGGTTGTGGACTAGAGGCAGGCGAATACAGACTATAACTGCAAGTGATGGTCTCCACACCAACTTCTAAAACAACAGAATGAAAAAATTCTTGTTTCAAAAGAGCTAGTTTGAGACTGTCATTAGTAGAAGGAAAAACACTCACTGAGATTTGAAATGAATTCACATACTAGAAAACCACAGCCCAAACTTAAACCTGGAATGTAACAGATAATATTCTAACTGAATTTGCCTAAAGCCTTGGAAGTTGTTTTTTATAATGTTTTCTAGTCATCTACCATTGGGACTCACCTTCACAGTCAAATATACAAGTGTTAAAGAGTGCAACAAAAGCTATTATTTTGGGGCCCAAGTATCAAACTAGTAACTACTGTCAATTTATTTTGGATTATATGAAATCCTCACTCAAGTTCAGCATAAAGTAAAAAAAATTGAAAAAAAAAAGAGCTGTAAAAGTAAGTTGTATCCCAGAAAGGCAAAAGCAGGTAGAACTTCCAATGTTAGTAAAACTAGACCCAACATTCTGTGAAAGTTATACATACACACGTGGGCACATTTGGTATTACAAGGCTTCTCTGAAACAAACAAAATCGGTGTACAGCATTTGGTGAGAATTTCTCTGGGTCAAAGGGTGTGATTTTTCCTAATGCTATTTGAAACATCTCATTCATAGAGTAAACAGACCAATGCTGCAGAAGAGTTGTCAACTATATATACATATATATTTTTAACATCAGATAAACTTATAAAAAATCACTTATAAAAATATTTACAAAGAAAAAAACCTTTTTTACATTTTTAGTAAGATTTGCATGTCTTTGAAAACTATTTGTACACTAAACAGAAAAGTAAAAAACATTTATGTAAAACAATCTCACAAAGAAAATATTTGCATTTCAAATTAATACAAATGTACTGTACTTTATATACAAGTGTGTGTTATGGTGTTAAATAAACTTGGGAATTCATGTGTTCTGATTTTACTCTGCAGAATCAGAGTTGGAGAAATAATCATCTTGTTCTTCATCAAAATTCAATTTTGTTGTATGGCTGAAGAGTTTTCCAATATCAGATTTAATTCCTGTAATCAGAAGAATTTTAAGGAAAAAGATGAACATTTTATGTGAGTGAATGAAATGGAATAAATGAAAATATTTTAAATAAATGTGACAATACAACATTTCTAAGAAATATACTGATAAATCTGTCAAATTGAGAACAACAAATGACAGTTAATTCAAATACAAGATTGTACTATAGATCTGTGCCATAAACAGAAAAAAATATAGATCCCAGAATCAAAGGATTTCAGAATTAGAAGTGACATAAAAAGTCATTTTTAGCCCAACCCATTTCTGACCAAAATTCCCCTCTCTACAACATATCTAATAAGAGGTCGTCCAGTCTTTGCCCAAAGAATTCCTGAGTCTTGAGGGAACCCATTCCACTTCTAAAGAACTCTAATTAGATTTGATCGAAAGTTAGATCAAGATCTTTTTGGAACCTGATGCTGTCAGCTAAAATGTTATCTAGCCCTCTTAGCTTTGTGTTAGTTGTAGATTTAAAATGCATTTTCAACAGAAATGTTAATTGGTATAGGAATAAATACTGATCCTTGGGAGGATTCCACTCCAGATTGCTAGGAAACCATTAATTTTAGTCTGGCCAGTCAAACAATTCCCAATCCACCTAAGTGTATTTTACCATTTCACACTAGAGGTACTAGTCTTCACTGAACATACCCTTTACCCCTACTATGGACTGGCCACATTGTCTGCAAATGTGCATGCTTGCCAAGAAGACTATTTTATGGAGAACCCACACTGAGCAAGCGCTCACATGGTGGTCAGAAGTGATAGGTATAAGGACACTCTCAAGGTCTCTCTTAAGAACTTCAGAACTGATTACGTGACGTGGGAGACACTGGCACAGGACCACTCAGCATGGTGTGCCCACATCAGAGAAAGAGCTGTGCTCTATGAGCAAAGTAGAATTGAAGTAGCTCAAAAATAAATGTGAGATGTGCAGATTTAGAGAATCCACCCCAACTGTCCACATGGACTATTTGTGCCTGACCTGTGGCAGAGAGAATTGAATTCATATTGGTCTGACCTGCCACAGTCAGATGCAGTGTAACTTGACTCTTAACATGGTGATGTCATTTTGGTCCTCTTCGAGAATGAAAGACAACTATTTTACCATGTAGTTCACATTTCTCTCACCATCTTTTCCACGAGAATAGTATGAGAGACTGTCAAATGCATGGCAGAAATCTAGGTAAACTACAAGATCCCCTCGATTACCCAGAGACTAGTAATAACTCTCAAAAAATAAGGTTAAGTTATGCAAGCTCTTGGTGATCCTCACTTCCTAGGCACGAATCATTCCTTTAATAACGCAGTCTAAAATTTTGCCAGGAATCCAAGCCAAACTTACTAACTGATCTACAGTTTGTAGCCTCCATTCTCTTCCTTTTTGAAAACCAGGACTTTTGCTCTTCTCAAATCCTGTTGTACCTGTTTCTCCATCATCTTTCAAAGCTCACTAATTCAAGAGTAACATTTTCAAGTTTTTTCACTATCTTGAGATGTAATTCATCTGGGTTTGAAGATTTCAAGCCATCATGGGTAGTTTGATACTCTCTTACTATGTCCCTACTTATTTTAAATATCAACTCCTTGTCATCCATTTTTCTTCTGTCCTTTATAGTCTAAAGGTCATTCTCCTCGTCAAGGAAAATAGAAGCAAAGCAAAAGTTAAGTGACTTTCATCCATTATCATTATTCATTCCATCAACTCTGAGCAGTGGTCCTATCCCTTTGTTTTGATCCTCACTTTTTTCCCAACATATGTAAAAAACAAAACAAAAACTCCTTAATATTCTTAACTTTCCCTATCAGCTTGAAATTATTCTGAGCTCTGGCATGCTTGACACTCTTCACAAGGCAATGTTGCAAGCATGGTAAGATGTCATGAAGTATATTCGTCTTAAGCGTATCTATTTAAAGGTTATTAAAACTTCACTTCTTAGGAAGGAAGAAGCACTAAATGCTAATTTAGTCCTTCTTTCATACAACACTGTACGAAATGTTACTGACCTTTGTTATACCGAGTTCTTCTAGATGTTGGAGTTGTAAAATCAGATGCAATCTAAAAAAGAATCACAAAAGCTCAGAAGTGGATAGAAACAGAGGCCTCTAACCCAACTTGTACCCAAATAGGAATGCCTTCTAACACATACCCAACCAAGAATTTTTTGCATAAAAACCACTAGTGAATGGGAAACCTGAGGCAGCTTATTCAATTTTTTATTTTATTTTTAATAATTCCCTCCAACAGGAATTGGTTTTCATCTTAATTATATAGTACACTTTGCTAAATTTACTATGACAAATAATATAAAGGTGATTATACTGGCACTCATAGTACTGCTCAATCCACTAAGTTAACTGGTGCCTTAGAAGAGTCAATTCAGCTACGACACATTAACTTCATTCACTAGGAACTTGCTGAATTTATTATTTTAATGATGGTTTGAAGAAAGAGTAATAAAATAAATTTCAAAAAAAAGGTTAATATCTTAAGAGTAAGAAGCTGCTGGTATAGGGCACTCCATTGGGGATTAGCTCCTCAAAGTCTCTGCCAATATAAAATAGTATTTGTAAGAGATGGGAAAATAGGAGTCTAAGGTGTCAAGGTTTAGTACACTCTCAGTAATTATAAGGCATTTTAGGTAAAATTAAGTCTAAAAGTAGTCTGTGTAGTTCTAGAATCACAACGTTTTAGAACTTGAAAAGTCCTTTGAAATCAATGAGGCCAAGCCTTTCATTTTATATGAGAAAGCAAAAGGTCAGAAAGTGATCTGCCAAGGTGGTGGCAGATTGGAGGTCACACTGAGAGTCAATGGCAAAGCCAGGCCTAAGACTCAGACTTACCTAACTTCCATTTCAGTGTTTTCTCTATCATACATGACGCTGATTCTCAGCTTAAGTGAACAGTAGCCATATTTTTTACTTATCAAAACACAAGTTTTCATTTTTCACAGAAAAAAAGGTAAAAAAAATTTCAGAAAAATTCTGAGTTTTGTCTGCTTCTTAAAGTATGATTATGGCTTTCTTTTTTGATATGCTAAAGAAGCTCAACCAGTCTCAAATTGGCTTCAAAACTAACTATGCCATGAGTGTCACTCGTGATCACAATAAAGCTGGTCTCTCTGAATCCCACAGCACATAAGATAGGATGAATGAATGAAGATTAATATTAATAAGAATTAAAACGTTACCGCTTTCTTCCTGATGTTGGCCCACACCATACCACCATGACTTTTATTCTCCTTTTGCATTTGAAACACGTATTTATCACAATCTTTCCTGCGAAAATACAAATTAGCATTTCACATGAACACAGATAATTCATGAGGTCTAATTAGTTACAGAGCAACGGTCAAATTGACATGAATTTTAAATTGTGTTCAGTCTAGAAAAAAAATTTTCTCTTTATTTTTATAAAAGCAAAATATTCTTAAGCCCACAAACTAAATGTTTGTTATGGGAATCTGAAGATCTTCCCTGCCCCTTGGCCCTTTGCTTAAGTGGCTTAAGTGACTCTGAGAACCTTCCCAGATTTGAAAGTATACTCTGTCCCCTAATAGGCTGAATGTGGTCACATGGAGCTTGTGGCAGGAGGCTTGTTGCTTTGTGATTGGGCAGTGGGTCAAGAAGGCTGTGACATTCTCCAATCCACGAGAAGGCTATATACACCCTGATGTGAGTTTTTGCTTTGGGGCTCACTTTGAGAAGAGTTGTATGATTTGGCCAAATGAGACTCTGGGAAGCCGTTGAGCCACCCCCCCCCCCCTTTGAAAAACCCAGATGTTGATGCTTCGCTCCCTGGTAACTGAATACGTACGGATGTAA
>CM053581.1:122761883-122778203 GCA_028627135.1 Pseudochirops cupreus | reverse complement strand
GTAGCCAAGCTGACTTTAGTGGGAAGTATCTTTGTGTGCGTTTTGGAGTTCCAGGATTGGTTTAGAGTCCTATTTTATGGGTATTTTGGGGTGGCTATGTGAGAGCTGCGATGTGTTGCTGCTGCTACGCCGCCATCTTGGCTCCGCCCCTGTACCTATCTTTTTAAAAATCTAAATCAATGGCTCAGTTCCCTATGCCTTAGATACCTCCCCTTTTTCTTTCTTACTCGTTTCTGTTAGTGTCTTCAGATTTTCATTCCTGATAGCTTTCCTGTCTCACTTTGACCAATTTCTATAAAATTTTAGTTTTTTTGATCCTGACTATTCTTTCTCTTTGTACTTTCTAAAATTGAGGATACAGATCAAATGACACCTGGCTTTCCTCACTTACACTATCCCATGTACTAAAATAGAGTCATTAACTTCTCCTTTCAGTTCCCATTTTTTCTCTTGGCAGTCAGGTCCTTTTTTTTTTGTCTGTATTAAGTTCAGGTTCTCCATATTTATTTTCCTACCTTTGAAAAGATTAAAGTGTACTTAAGACAAGTTAAGAAATGTAGTAGCTGCTCTGGTTTTCATGAGAGAAAGCCATAGCAGATTTTCAAACAATTAAAGCATCATTTCTCATCATGCCCCATGTGAGGCTTGTAGTCTGTTTTTTGAACTTATCTATTTCCTCCTTCTATCCCAGTGGTCTATAGTATGCTAAGATGACAATATCCCTTCTCTTTTTCTCTCTGATCTTCACACAGATTCTGTTTTTCTTTTTCCTCTCTACTGTCTTTCCCCCACTCATATTCCTGCATGTCCTTGCATGAGTATATGTTAATATGCAATACCATAGTGTTCTCCTTTGATTTCTTCATTCTTAACAAAATGTATTCTTTCATAGCCTTAAGCCATAAATTTCACAGTCATGAATTTTATTCTACTAATTCTCAGTGATACCTATGATGTGGAATATGTTTTCTTATATAAGAATTTCTATTTCATCTTCCTTATTATATTCTTTGATAGTTTTATTACATATCAGTTATGACTGAGTTACTATTTTGTTCTTTTAAAAACTCAATAATAGAGAGAAAACTTGAATGTTAACTATGTAAAGTGTTTAATTTATAAATTTTTAAATTGTTTAAAGGGCACTTACTAAGAAAAAAAAATGCAAATTGGATCAACAAGAAACAGATAAATTTGTCTTTAAAACAAGAATGAAAAAAAGTAATACATCAGAAGAACTTGAAACAGAAATGGTCTCCAGAAGTGCCAGAACTACAAATACTACTTATGATGTTTCTGAAAACTACTCTGGTATACTTGGTTTTTTTCTTGTATGTTAAATTGACAAGAAGTATTGAACTTTTCTTAAAGTACAGATTATGGAAGTTTTTGAAACATTGCATTTACTAGAGTAATTTATCCTGTTTTTGAAAATCGTTTTACTGATAAAGAAATTACATAGTAATCTCTAGAACCCTTTGCAACCAGGATCATAATTTTTCTTCTGGTTTCTATTAGATAATAAATTCCAGGTAGCTCAGTAGATAAATCAAATAATCTTAATTCCAACAGAGCATGTAAATATATTACATTACCTAGAACAAAGAAAGTTATTCTGTCCATTTAAACCCTAAAACCTGGTCCAGACTTATATCAGAGCCATTAAAACGATTCATACCTATTGAAAAAGAGCAAACCCATTTTCTTTTTGGTAGTAATAAGAACATAATTTGACCTAATTTGGTCTAAAAAAATTACTGAAATTATTAGTCATACCAAACCTTTAAAGGTGCAGGACAGCTGCTATTGACTATGATAGCAGTTCTTGGTATATATCCCATTATCACTTATAGGAGAGAAAAGGATATTTATTTCCCTGTATAATTATCCTTCTTGATAGCCCATCTCCTTATTTTTCTGTTTTGACTCAGCAGTCATACTGCAAGCAGAGGCTTCTCTGAGACAGATGTACTTCATACCTTATAACAGCAGTTCTCAACCGCTGTGGGTTGCGACCCCTTTGGGGGTCTCCTAAGACCATTGGAAAACACATATTTCCGATGGTCTTAGGAACCGAGACACCACTCCTCTATTGTCTCCAGGCAGGTCCGCCCATATGCAGATATGCCCACATACTAGTATTAAAGGGTCCCAGCATTGGGAAGGTTGAGAATCACTGCCCTACAAGGTATAAAAGAAATAATTTGCATCCACTTGGTTGTCTTTCTAGCCTTTATCTGCTCTCAGGCTCCCTCCTAATTTCTCTGCATTAGAGATAACAGGTTTTTGGCACAGCCTGAACACTTCTACCTTCTGATGAGAGTGGAGTGATAAACTGTAATGATTGCACCAGTCTATTCCTGCTCTAAGCAGAAGGATTCTCACCCCCAAAATGAAGTATCATCTTTGCAATGTCATCTGTAAATCTTGCCCTCTTTAGGTCTAAAACTTCACTATCATCTCTCATTTAGAGATAAGTTTTTTTTAAGAAATCTGATACACAGTTGAAAGAAAGGAGAAATTTTGAATTAGAGTCTTGCCACTGACTGAATTTGTCATTCTTTAGTGAATGGAACTGAAAATCTCAAATATTAGGGAAGGTCATGGAAAGTGACTGGGAACTTCTACAATTCAGATGCTCACATCATCTCATCCATCTTCATATGCCCCCAGCCTGTTTAAACTGTCAGGCTGAGAAGAAAGATTTTTGCTTGATATCTTGGAACTAAAACCTTTATTTTGTCCGTTGTTACAAGCCAAGGCAGGCAGAAGTTTAGGTTGCCGCATAGAGAAGGGAGTTTTTATAGGGCAAGATAACTTTTGTGTGTGAGCTATTTTCTATAGATACTTATATAAAGTTTATAGTTATATACAAATTTAACTAAAATATAGTTATTTTTGGTTCCCCACCGATCAGCTGCATATTTGGTTCCCAACTGCTCAGCTGCTGACTTTGGATGCAGTGTCTTATGTTTCAGATTATCTTTTAATATTTGATTTCCCTTGGTGGTCTGAGACAGTTTGTACCTTTTGGTTATCCTTACACAAGGATTGGGGTAAAGGAGACCCCAAAAATAGGGACTTGATCTGTTATCTCCCATCTAATGGCATTACTCTTTTCAAAAAAGAGAAAATACAGTGTCCCACTCCCACTGCCAAGGGAAAAAATGACATGGAGAGAAAATGCCCTCACTGTTTCCAGTAATGAGGGTTGGGTAACAACATGAGAGGTAGAAATTTAAGCCTTATAGAAATGAGATCAAATCATAAAATTTTTCTTTTGCTTTTGTCACAGAGATAATCCATTTGGTGACAAGCTTTAAGTGTCTTGAAAAATACAGCAATTTAACTAAACTTGGGATTGTTCATTACATTTTAAATTTCTCCTCAGGATCTCGATTGCTTTTACCAGCCTAATGTTTTACAATGGGAGAATATATTTTTTACCTCTCCAAATTCTGTGATCACTTTCCTTTCTAACCATTTGACTCCAGTTTACTGTACTTGTAGTTTGACTGTGTGAGTCCTTTAAATACTGTTCTTGTCCTGCTAGCAGTGTTTATTAAGACATTTTTGTAACATTTGCCCAACATTTTATCATTTTCCAGTTTTATTCTTTGCTCTCCAACTCTTGAATTAGATTCTTTAAGCAGTTTCTCAGTGTGTAGGTTTTCGTAATTATTATGAGAGGTTTTTCCTCTAATACACCTTTCACATTTCCAAGTACAATTCCATGTTTAAGTAAACTTAATATTTATGTTTGATTTTGTTGACAACATAGTTACTATTGTATTAGACAACAAAATGAACAGATTTTAACATAAGCATTCCATGTACAAATAGAAATATAGGGGAAATAGATTTGTTAACTTTTTATTAAATTATTGCAGATGTAATACATTTGTGTAATACTTTCTAGGTTATAATGTGCTTTTTTACCATTTGCTTCTCATAACAACCCAGTGAGGAAAGATGATCAGTTATTATTGACCTCACTTTAAAGATGAGGACATTGATCCAATCCTCCACTTTGAATAACGTGTTATTGAATCTGGGGAAAAAGGTTAAAAATTCATAACTCTCAGTGCATGGAGTCGCCTTTTCCTTGGTGTTTTGAAAAAGAATGTTATAGACTGAACCTGCCCCATAAGATAAGTTGTCTAAAAGCTTTAAGAAGTTGTAAAGGATGGTATCTTATGATTTATTAGGAATAAATGAAGTTTCCTTTTACTCCAATGGCTTACTTTTATTCAATGACAGTTGATTTACTATATGTATTCATTTGATGTATCTTCTATTAGGAAGTGCATTATACATTAAAAATCTTATTGCTAACAAAATATTAATCCTTGTCCTCATAGAAATACCTACTGAGTGTAATGCTTTACGTAGAACTACAGAATTAAATGTGTTTCATACTGATCAGCATCATAAAGTACCTTTAAAATTGCAATGTGGTGAATGTAATAATTGTGATAATCAAATGAATGTGACTTTCCAAATTGGAGGAAAAAACTGCCTGCTTAAAGAGGTAATTTTTTTTCATACACTATTGTTTGATCTTCAAATGAGTAAAATAGACATCTGACTTCAATTGAATACTTAGTACTTTTTGTCCATGTTTGACTGTTTTAAGAATAGGAGATTGTCAGGATGAAGTATACTATGGAGTTTACATGTACTATTACCTGTTATGGTTTTTTGTAATCTAAAAATAGATTTTAAATTTCAGCCAGAGAAACTTCAGTTAACATATGTACTGAAAAGACTTTTCATATTATTAGCATAGCCTCATCTAAAAAACAATATTAAGGCAAAGATTCAGAGGATATAAGTATAATGAAGTACCAGAGTGTTAACCCCCATGATGTGGTTCACCCACCTTAGCAGTTTCCGGCTATTTATTTCTACGTTTTGTTACTCAGTAGGACCCAAGTTCTTAATCTTTTGTGTGTCCTGGACCCCTTTGTCAGTCTGATAAAACCTATGGAAGATCCCTCAAGAATGTTTTTAAATGGGTATAATAAAAACATAGGATTATGAAGTAAAGCAATTATGTTGAAATTCACTTATCAAAATACTTGTAAAAACAAGTTCATGGACCCCATGTTAAGAACCCTGCCCTAGGGAATCTGAGGTGCCATGTGATCAACTGGCTTTACTTCCACCTCATGGCTTCTCCTGCAAAAGGGAGGCAACCTTTAGAGTCGGCAACTTGCAAAGCAGGAGATGAAAGAGAAGCCGTTTCGGAGATAGAAAATTCCGAAGGACAGGAGTGGTTAGAAAATGATTTTGTTTGTTTGTTTGCTTCCTTCCACCAGGACATGTTGAGGGTAGACAATGTGACATTAGACTGTAGAAAACTCCTAATTTCCATGCCATATACGTAATTTTTAAAGTGTTTTGAGCTTTCTATTTAGGGTGGATACTGATAAGAGTTAATGATAGAAAGTTATTCCCTTCAATTTTGTTTTTAAGGAATCAACTTCAAAAAATGAAAGTAAACAGATGACTTCTCCAAAGAAAACCAAAAATCATGAAGCTAAAACAAATGAAACAATATTTAAAAGTCTAAAGAGAGGTAAAATTCCCCAGTATTTTTTTAATGAACCATGATATTTTGCTTGCTATATATTTTAAATCTATAGATCTAGAAAGTGACCATTTATAAATTGTCTAGGCCAAAATTATTCCTGAAATGTCTTAAGGATTCTCAATTCTTATTCTGTATTAATGGCTTTTTAAATTGTATAAAACATTTTATTTTATGTTTAATGCATTTTATTGATGCCTTTTCTTTATATCATAGCTATTTCACCTCTCTCCTCTAGATAGAACCGTCCCTTGCAACTAAAAAATTTTAATCAAAAACATCTGATATAGTGATTGTATTGACAATGTATACGGTATTTTTTCATAGTAGTCTCCCACCTCTCTGCTGTGAGAAGGGAGAAGAGTATATTTCGTTATAGTTTTTTCTGAGATATCAATTAGTTTTTCAGTTATTCAGAATTTTATTTCCTTTTGGTGTGATGTTTTCATTTACGTTGTTGTAAATGTTATATTGTTCTCTTGATTTGGCTTATTTCCCTCTGCAACAGTTCATACAAATCTTTCCGTATTTCTTTGAATTCCTTATATTTGTTATTTCTTACTATATAATATTCCATTACATTAGCCATTCCCCAGTAGATAGATTCCTAATTTGTTTCTAGTTGTTTCCTACCATAAAGATTGTTCCTATGAATATTTTTGGCATATGTTGGGCCTTTGTGACTATTTTTTTATACTTCCTTGGGGTTTGTTTCCAGTAGAAGAAGTAAACTAGACACATGTGCCAGAGTCTGCGCTAGTACCAAGAGACCCAACACAGTGAAGCTAAGCCTTGATACATATAGTTGTGGCTAGACAAAGAACCAAGCAGTGTGACCACAGCAGTGAGGTGTAATAGCAACAATGAGGCCAGTTTGCCTAGTGATAAAAAGTCTATTCATAGTAGGCTTCATGATCAGAATGTGGTTCTTAGAGTTTGTTATCTGAGTTTAGGGACCACCTGGAGGATGATTTGAGCCAGTTCTGTGATTTAGCTTCAGCAGAGGTCATCCAGATGGTGAGTGAAAAACACTCTTATGCCAAGCTCAAGTCACAGCTTGTTTGCTAGGCCTTAGCTCTGGAAAACAACGTGTCTCCTAATAGTAAGAAAACAGAGGAGTCAACTTGGTATGGGATCTTGACATTTGAATATCAGACTTTTATCAGTGATAGTTGATGCCAGTATTTTTCCTGCTCTCTAGTTTTTCTTCTAATTCCACCTTCATTGATTTAATTCATGCCAATTTGATGTAGTCTAAATAATTTATTTTATCTTACAATACTGACTGTGATTTATAGTATCAAAAAACAAGTTATTCTGAGGCAGTAAACCATTTGGATGTATTAAAAGTACTGGACAATTTCCCAGATGTGAAACAAATGGGCTATTATTTAGACAAAAAGAAAATAGTTACTGTGTAACTTGATAGTATGTATTTTCAGAATCAAGATTTTGTACAAATTTAGTTACCTGTTCTTTGAAATAAACTTTAGTGGCTTTATTTCTTACTACCCTTCAGTATTGTCCAAACAATCTGGCCATGTGTAAACTGCATTTTACTTTTGTCAATAAAATTCCTTTTCACATAATATGTAGGAGTACTTTTTATGTTCCATATAAATAAATAAAAGAAGGCACAGCATAATGATGCATAGTGAATTCATTACTTAAAAGTTTCTTCTTTTTCTTATGTTCCTCTGAATTTCAGATTATTGATAGATTGCTAAATTTTATTTCGCTTCTTTGACTCTAAGAGACAATGAAATAAATATTCCTGTGTTGCTCACTTCACTTACTATTTGATGAGCATACATAGAGCTACAGAGAAATTAAATTTTATTTTTACTAATTTAGAGCCACAAGCCTCTAAATAATGGTGTTAACACTCTTTAAAAGTTAAGTGGGGGCTTGTTTTAAAAAGCCTTAGGTATAGACTTACCCTAAACTGTTGTCTTTTGGGAAGGATATAGCAAACCAATTCTTAACCTGACAATTACAGTCAGTTTACATAGTCTGCAGTACTAAAGAACAGCAACATGGACAGATAATCCAAAAATCTTTTGTATACATTAATAGCAAGAAACTAAATTTAGTTTCCTCCTTATATATTTGTCTAACATTAAAGCCAGTTAGTCTTCACTGAGCACACACACCAAGTGATGGTTTCCTAAGGTGAAACGAAAGTGTCCTCCAAAGACCATGCTGTGATTTCAGCAGTGCTATTAGGAGAATGATCAAGAAGGGACAAGAATTACTGGTAGATGATGGAATCCCTGCTCAGAGATACTGAGACAATTGTTTGTCAAGTGGACATTAACAACAGAGAGGTCTTCGCAGGGTATGTATCCAACATGTTGGGAGAGAGAACTTCCCAAGACTTGTCTTCTGGTAATTCACATAGGCATAAACCATATTGCCAGAAGGAATCTAGAAAGTATATCTGAAGATTACAAAATCTTTGGCAAGAAATTCAACACCTAACGGGCAAAACTACTGTTTTCATCACCACTGCCAATCAAAGTTAAGGGTTTCAGAAAAAAGAGGCAAATTTATGAACAGCTAGTTAAGAATATGATATCTGAGTAGAGGATTTCACCACAGCTCAAATAAAAGAATAAAGGGCTCTTGGCTAGTTACATAGTTTACCTGACAAGGGTTGATTTAAAAAAAACCACCAAGATTTACCTAGAGTCTTGCAAATCTAATTTAAAAAAAAGACTTTAAAATGAAAAGGAATGTGAGAGAAACCTCCCTCTATATAGCTACCAAGCTAGATACTTGGTACCTAGATAGGGAATTACTTCAATCCAGGAAGAATAGTAGTCAAAACACTCAGAAAGTCATCAAACACAAAATTCAAGAACCAGCAAAAAATATAAATTCAACCTCAGATTTTTACACATAAATACACATGATATGAGGAATAGGCAAAGTGAAATGGACATCCTAATGAAATGAAGCAAATCAGACCTCATTCATAGGTCTTACTGAAACGTGGTGGCATGGGACTCGTGACTGAAATATGGCACTGGAACAGTTTAGGGGAGTAAGTAAAGAAGAAGAAGAATGGAAGTAGCATTGTATATTAATAAGATATATTTGTATGAAGAGATCCAGGTAATAGGTCCACTGTAGCAGCCCCAGACCAAGCAGAGGAGCCTTCATTGCAATGCCAGGAAGCTGGTGTACTGTCACCCAGTGGACTGTGCATTGTCCCTGAGCACTGGGGGCCTTCAGCAGCTCCTTTGGCTTCAATGAACCACAGTGGGTCCCAGAGCTAGCCATGCCATCCAGAACTGAATAGGCATCAAACTATGGATGAGATTTGATGAGAGCAGAGTACAGCAGGAACTGTAATTTCCTTTTTTCTAGACCTTATGCTTCCCCAAATGCAGCTAAAGCTTGAGTTAGCTTTTTTGGCCGCCACGTTAAATGAACTGTTTTCTACTCCTACCTTGATTTTTGCAGCCTAAGTGTAGGACTTCACATTTTTCCTTAAATTGCATCCCATTAGATTTGGCCTGTCTTAGCCCCTTGAAATCTGTTTGGATCCTGACTGTCATCCACCGGATTAACTTGACAACTTTGCACCATCTGCAGTTTAATTAAGCATGTATTCTATGCCTTCCTTATTTTAGTTCAATTCAAAACTGGGGGAAAAAACCAAACCAACCAACCTTCCACAGCCCAGAAGAGTTTACATTCTCTCTCTAGGTGAAACATGTCCAAGATATATGCAAATGTGACATCAAATTTAATCCATGACCAGAGAGCATTATTGTCATTATTGCTGTGGGAAGTGCTTCTGTGATTAATGTAGCAAGAAAGCACCCTCACCCCAGATGTGCTTTGTGGACCCTGTACATCGGCAACAAGAGTGTGTACTCTTGTCTCAGGCAACTCAAAGTGCTCATAAATGGAGTGACTTTTTGATGTATGTAGCACTAGGAACCTCAGGGAAATCTGAAATGATGGTTTGTTGCCTTTCTCATAGTCAGAGATGCCTGTTTGGATATAGACGTTATGAAATTGAAATTGGTCAAATTTCGACTGTTTAAATACTGAGGAGGCAACATTCAACCTGCTGGTGTGCTTCTCTAGTACAAGTCAGGAGCTTAGGATATGACCTAGATGAAGTTCACTGCTAGCAAAAACTCCAGTTCTTAACAAAAAAGCAGTTACCTTGTTAGCAGCCATGCATAAGGCAACAGCCAAATTCCTCTTTGTTTTGTTTAATAATTTTTCCTCGATTAAATGTAAAAACAATTTTAACATTCCTTTTTTAAAAAAATTTTTGAGTTACAGATTCTCTCTTTTCTTTCCACCCCTGCCTCCTCATTGAGAAGGCAAGCCATTTAATATAGATTATACAGGTTCAGTAATGCAAAACATATTTCCAAATTAGTCATGTGAAAGGAAACAGACGAAAAAAAAGAAAAACTGAACAAGGAAAATAAAATTAAAAAAAAATATGCTTCAGTTTGCATTCAGACTCCTTCTTCAGAGGTGGATAGCATTTTTTATCATAACTTCTTTGAAATTGTCTTGCATTGCTGTATTGCTGAGAATAGCTAAGTCGTTTACAGTTGACCATCATAGTATTGCTGCTGCTGTGTACAGTGTTCTTCTGGTTCTTCTCACTTCACTCTACATCAGTTAATGGAAGTCTTTCCAGGTTCTTCTGAAATCTTCTTGCTTGTAATTTCTTATAGCACAATATCACAGTCATATACCACAATTTGTTTAGTCATTCCCTGATTAATGAACACTCCTCCTCCCCCCCCCCCCCCGCCATTTCCAATTCTTAGCCACCACAAAAAGCTGCTATAAATATTTTTGTACAAATAGATTCTGGTCCCCTTCCCTCTCCCCCCTCCCTTTTTAAAATCTCTTTGGGATACAGACCTTGTAGTGTGATATAGCTTAGTTAAAGGGTATACACAGTTCTATAGCCCTTTGGGAACAGTTCCAAATTGCTCCCCATAATTAAATCAATTTAATCAAATTAAATCAATTCCTACCTCTACCAACAGTGCATTAATTTCTCAAATTTCCCAAATCCCCTCAAACATTTGTCATTTTCCTTTTCTATCATATTAGCCAGATAGGTGTAAAGTAGTAGTTTAGAGTTGTTTAAATTTGTATTTCTCTAATCAGTAGTGATTTAGAACCTTTTTTTCCATATGACTATAGGTAGCTTTGATTACTTTTTCTGAAAACCACTTGTTCATATCCTTTAACCATTTATCAGTTGGAGAATGACTTGTATTCTTAAAATTTGACTCAGTTCTCTATCTGTAACTCAAAAATGTACTCTATGTACTCTCCTTTCAACCTATCCCCAAAAATGTTTTGCTTCTGACTACTGCCTTTTCCAACCTGCGCTCCCTTCTATCAGCCTTTCCCCAGCCCTTTCTTTTACCTCCTTCATCTCCTACTTTCCTGTAGAGTAAGTTAGATTTCTATACCTAACTAAGTGTGTGTATTATATCTTTGTTGAGCCAATTCCAACGAGAGTAAAGTTCAAGTGCTCTCCCCAATCTTCCTCACCATTGAAAAAGCTCTTTTGTGCCTCTTTTATGTGAGATAATTTACCCTGTTATACCTCTCCCTTCTCCATCCTCCCAGTGTGTTCCTTTCTCCTGAATTTACTTTTTAGATATCAGCCTATCATAGTCAGCTCATACCCGTGCCCTCTGTCTGTGTATACTCCTAACTGCCCTAATAATAATAAAGTTTTTAGGAGTTAAAAGTATCATCTTTTCATGTAGGAATGTAAACAGTTTAACTTTATTGGATCTCTTATGATTTCTCTCCTCTTTACCTTTTTAATGCTTCTCTTGAGTTGTATTTGGAAGTAAAATTTTCTGTTCAACTCTATCTTTTCATCAGGAATGATTGAAGGGCCTCTTATTTCATTAAATTTCATTTTTTTCCCCTGAAAGATTATTCTCAGTTTTGCTGGGAAATGATTCTTGGTTGTAATTCTAGGTCCTTTCCCTCTGGAAGACCATATTCTAAGCCCTCTGGTCCTTTAATGTAAAAGCTGCTGCATCTTGTATTATCCTGACTAAGCTCCGTGATGTTTGAATTGCTTCTTACTTAGTTGCTTGCAATATTTTCCTTTTGACCTGGGAACTCTGGAATTTGGCTATACTAATATTCCTGGGAGTTTTCATTTTAGGATCCCTTTCAGGGAAAAATTGGTAGATTCTTTCCATTTCTATTTTATCCTCTGATTCTAGAATATTTTCCTGATTTTGAAAATTTCTTGAAAGATGATGTTGAGCCTTTCAAATAGTCCAATAATTCTTAAATTATCTTGCCTCTATCTGTTTCCCAAGTCTGTTGTTTTTACAATGAGATATTTCACTTTTTTCCATTTTTTCATTGTTTTGATTTTGTTTTATTATTTCCTGATGTCTCATGCAGCCATTAGCTTCCATTTGACCAATTCTAATTTTTAAGGAATTGCTTTCTTGAATGAACTTTTGTATCTCCTTTTCCATTTGGCTAGTTCTGCGTTTTAAGGAATTCTTTTCTTCAGTGAATTTTTGTATATCTTTTTTTATTTGGCCAAGTCTGCTTTTTAAGGAGTTCTTCTCTTCAGTAGATTTTTGTACCTCTTTTATTATTTGACCTACTGTGTTTATTTTGTGCTTCTTTTACTAAACTGTTGACTCTTTTTTCATGATTTTCTTCCATGATTCTCATTGTGTTTCCCAATTTTTTCTCTTCTTTTATTTGATTTTTAAAATCCTCTTTGATGTCTTCCAGGAATTCCTTTTGGGCCTAAAACCTCATTTTTCTTTGAGGCTTTAAATGTAACTTTTAACTTTGTTGTATTATTCTGAATTTGTATTTTGATCTTTCCTGTCACTATAATAACTTTCTATGATCAAGGATTTTGTTGTTGCTCATTTTTCTAGCCCATTTCTTGATTTTTAACTTTATGTTAAAGTTGTGCTCTGCTCCTTGGGTGGAGGGAGCACTGTTCCAAGCTTCAGGTTTTTTGGACTATTCTTTTCAGAGGTAGTTCTGGGGATCTGTACGTTTTCAGTTCTTCTAAGGTGGTATGATCTAAGGATTGGTGTGTTTCCTACTCTCCTGGTCTGTGCTCTGGTATGTGAGTGACCTCAGGCACTTTTTTCTGACCTGGAACTGTGACCAGAGTCCCTGCACTCTTGTAGCCACAAGCTCTGGTGTGCTAGTGCTCCTCACTGCAGAACTGTGACACAGAACTGAGACTTCAATGCAAGTATGGGTCTTCCACTGTCTGCCAGCAAAGGGACTTCTATAATTTCCTTCTGACTAGTTGTCCAACCATGATCTCCAGATTCCGTTGTCTCTGAGGCCTGCTTCTGACTTGCCAGTTCTCTGGTGTTGCCTGCTCTGGATTGCACTCAATTCCAACTCTGCTGCAAGAGACCTTTCCTGCTGACCTTCTAAGTTGTCTGGAGCTGGAAAAATGTTTCACCTTAGTCCTTTTGTGGGTTTTGCTGCTCCAGAATGCATTTTGAGGCATTATTTTAAGGTTGCTAAGAGGAGAAGTTAGAAGGACTTTGGTAATTTCTTGACTTTCCTTAATAATAATTTCGTTCCTCCAGAATAGGAGGAACTCATGAAGACAACTGGTAGCCTATATCCCAATTCTTACCAAGAAGAAGAAACTGGTTTTGTTGACATATGAGTGGCAGGAACTGTGGGGAGAAATGATTATTCCTTCTGTAATTAATGATAGAGGAGAGTAAAACTAGGTATACATCCTTGACTTGAAAGGGCAGATTTCAAAGGATTTAGAAAAAAGATGGTTAGAGGCTCCCACATAGACTTAAGTTTCTATACGGAAAGTCAGTTCAGAAGGAAGTTTTATTTTATTCAAATTTAATGAACACCAAGAAAAAAAAACCCCATATAAAATAGAAGAGGAAAAGAGGCCACAAATCTCTACTATATACAGCTTGCTTTTAAAATAAATATATAATAAATTCAACATGTTACTTTCAGTTTGCTTATCTGTGGTTCCTTCTGACCCTTCAGTACATTTTTTAAAAATCCTTCAATAACTCTTTTTCACACATACACACACATTCTCTCTCTCTCTCTCTTTCTCTCTCTCTCTCTCTCTCTCTTTCCCCCCCCTCCCTCCCTCTCTCTCTCTCTTTCTCTTTCTTTCCCCCACATTCCCCCACCCCAACTCTATCACTAGTTGTCCAGGAGAAACTAATGACATTCTGAAGACACAGAAAGAAATAATTGCTGATGAGTAGAAAAAAGGGAGGAGTTGTCTAGAGACCACTATGTGTGCACAGGGAACTATGGACTAACATAGATTTTTTTTCTTTTTTGTTTGTTTTTGCTTTTTGGAGGGGGGAAGGTAGGGCAGTTGGGGTTAAGTGACTTGCCTTAGGTCACAAGGCTAGTTTTTTCTTTTGTGTTAAGTGTCTGAGGCCAGATTTGAACTCAAGTCCTCCTGACTCCAGAGCCGGTACTCTATTCACTGCGTCACCTAGCTGCCCCTAACATAGATTTTTTTAAAAGGTACGTCCAGAATATGGAAACAAAGGCAGGTAATAGAGAGTGAATTTAAAGGGGCCTGGTCCTCAACCATAGTTCCAGGAGAATTGTGATGAAATATGCTACCCACCTCCTGAGAGGGACACAGTACAGACTGAGACCTTTTTTAGACATGGCCAAAATGGGAATCTGTTTTTCTTAATTATTCATATTGTTATAAGGATGTCCTTTTTCTAGCAGAAGGGAAAGGAGAGGGACAGAAAATGTATTGTCTTTCCCTCTAAGTCCTCCCCCCACTCCTGCCTTTCCTGTTACTGTAGAGGGCAAAACTATCCTCCCAGTTCCTCAGGCTCACAACCTAGGAGTCATCCCCAACTCCTCACTCTCTCACCCTTCCTTATCCAATCTATTGCCAAGGCCTGTCAACTTCACCTTTGCAACATATCTGAAATACATGACATCCCCTTCTCCTCTGACACTGCCACCACTGGTATGGACCCTCATCACCTCATGCCTAGATTCCTGCAGCAGCCTGTTAGTGGGTCTGCTTGCCTCGAGGTCTCCATGCTCCAATCCATCCTCCATTCAACCACTTAAGTGATTTTCCTGAAGTTCGGGTCTGACCATCTCACTCTGTACTCAGTAAACTCCAGTTGCTCCCTTTTGTCTCCAAGATCAAATGGAAAATGCTCTGTTTACCTTCAAAGCCCTTCATAAACCAGCCCCTTTCTACCTTTCCAGTTTTCTTACACCTTACTCCCCACCATGTGCTCTTTGATCCAATGATAGTGACTTTCTTGCTATTTGTTCTACAAACAAGACGCTCCATCCCTTTTCTCTGGAAATTTTCTCTGCCTGTCTTTCATTCCTGGAATGTCCTCCTTCTTCAACTCCACCTACTGACTTCCTTGGCTTTCTTTTACGTCCCAACTTAAATCCCATCTTCTACTGGAAATCTTTTCTCATCCCTCTTAATTCTTGTGCCTTTTTCCTCTTTTAATTGAGTCTTTTTTCAGTCATGTTTGACTCTTCATGACCCCATTTAAAGTTTTTATGGCAAAGATACTGGAGCGGTTTGCCATTTAATTTTCCAACTCATTTTACAAATGAGAAAACTGAGGCAAATAAAATTAAGGGACTTGACCAGGATCACACAGCGAGTAAATATCTGAGGCCGGATCTGAATTTAGGAAGATGCCTTCCTGACTCTAGACCCAGTACTCTATCCACTACACCACCTAGCTGCCCATTCTTTGTTAATTATTTCCTTTTTATTCTGTACATAGTTTGCTTTGTATATATTTATTGCCTCCCTCTTTAGATCAAAGGTCCTTGAGGGCAGGGACTGTCTTTCAAATCCCCAGCACATAGTAGGGGCTTCATTTGATTTATTGATTGATTGATTGATTTTTGTTAGTTGAAGAAAAATTCAAGTGTTTTGAAAGCAGCATATTCCTAAAAGAATGGTTAGAATTTAAGGCTTAGGATGGGCTAAGACTGGAGAGGAATAAAATCACAGATGTGGAGTTTGTAAAACTAACTGATATAATTACTTTAATGTGTACAATACTTTAATGTAATTTCTTTTAAAATATTATATAATTTTTTAGTTATAGAACTTAGAGCTAGATCAAACTGGCTTTGATTTATATAATAATATTCCACATGGTTCATCATCAGAACCTGATGGGATTTTATCAATTGAAAATGACACTAAAGGAGATGAATTATCATCTGCCTTGCAGTTGCACCTTGAATACCTTCCCATCTGTTTTGCAATTGAAACTCCATATATGTTTTGTCTCCCCCTATTAGAATGTGAGTTCTTTGGGAAAAGAAATTGTCTTCAGTTTCTTTCACCAGTGATTAGTATAGTGCTTTGTACATAGTAAGGATGCTCAATAAGTGCTTTTTTATTCATTCATTCATTAGTACAGATCAGTATAGACTTAAGATACATTGTCTAATTTTATTAGCAAAAAAAGCTTCCTTTTTTGGGTTTTGTCTCAAGTGCTGTGGTAGCATATTGCTCAATATCACATGTGGTTTTAAATAACATTACTTTTTTTATTTTATTTTATTTTAGTTTGCATCATTCATTTCCACAAGATTTTGAATTACATATTTTCTCCCCTTCTTTCCCCTACCCACCGCCCCAAAATAGCCATCCCAGTGTATCCTCCCTCCCCCAGTCTATTCTCTCCTATGTC
>CM053581.1:122746362-122761383 GCA_028627135.1 Pseudochirops cupreus | reverse complement strand
GGGGAGGGCTGATGAATGTTTACATTTCTGTAGAGGGATAGGGACAGGGTGGAGAGTGGTTGGGGGGGGCAGGATAGGAAGAAGGGACATTTAATCAGACTCTCACAGTGTGCTCACTATGGAGAGGTTCTGTGTAATTTCACATGTTCCACCTGTATTTGATTGCTTGTCCTTCCAGTGGGGGTGGGTGGCGAGGGAGGAGGAGAAAGAATCTGGAATCTGGAGTTCCATAATCAAATGTTATAAATATATATATATATATATATATGTATATATATATATATGCAATTATTATTATTATTATTATTGACTAAATCCAACTGGAACCTGAGATACAGAGGCACTGTGGTTGGGAGATCCATCCTGCCCTAACGAAACGTGACATAGGAGAGAATAGACTGGGGGAGGGGGGACACACTGGGATGGATGCTTTGGGGTGGTGGGTGGGGGAAAGAGGGGGAGAAAATATGTAACTCAAAATCTTGTGGAAATCAATGATGCAAACTAAAATAAAATTTAAAAAAAAGGACTTCTGTCTAATATCCTGACATCAAAACCTTTACCCTCGGGGATCTGGCTTCTATACAGATATCTTTGAGACTGGTTTTTATGCAAATGTCTTTGAGATTGTGGCCTGCTCTCAGGGAGCATCCTTTGTCCTGTAAGATACATTTTGATAAAAGACAACTGACCTGCCCCATGACTTCCTGGGTCCTTGATAACAAGCCTTGTCTTATCCAAGCTACTTCCTGGGTATGGCAGACTATTCTATTAGTAATAATATTCCAGGATATGATTGAGATAAGGATACTTGAATCTTTGTCATTTGGATCTTTAAAAACTTTGTTCTAAGCATCGATAAATGGAGTTCATGGTTCTTCCCTGAACTACCCACATGGTCTGGTCCTTTTTTTATTCACATCTCCAATCATGCTTAATGCTGGACATTAAGTAGCATCTTACAGTTTTTTTTTTTTTTGTGGGACTCATTACAGTATGAGAAGTTACATGAAATGAAGGGAGGGGAGCAGAGCACAGAGAGGAATGTGTGATGTGCCAGGGTTAATGAGGGGAAAGTGACCTTTGTGGTTTCAGAAAAAGAAGGGTCTATAAGGGAGTAAGTAAGAAGAAGGGGGAAAGATTGAAAAGGAATAGAAAGGCAAGAGGTCTTGTTTAGGTGGTGGGAAGGGGGGGGGTTCCTATTAGCAAATGCTCCTATGGGGGAAGAGAAATGGTCTGTGAAAGGATATGGGGACCTTGTGCTAGGTGTGGTTTGGGGGATTTGGTGCTTGAAAAGTCTACTCCCTACTTTGGGAAGGAGGGGAGTTAGAACTCTTGGGGGCAACTGGCACCTAAGAGAATGTGAGATCATAGACCCAGAGAGGAGATTTTAAGGCAAATGTGGGGGGAAAAGGTAGTATTGATCAGTGGTAGACTACATAATCAGGGATGTGATAGAAGGAATATCCAACCATTGAGTAGTGACACCTGTAATAATTAGCATTGTTCTAGGAATAACAATGGAAAGGGAGAAGCTGTGAGGAAAGCTCTATATGGTAGTGGTAAAAGCTGCCTAGAAGGAAGAGTTTGGAATGGATACCTTGGAAGATTATGAATTAGACAATGAAAAACTAGAGTAGACAGAAAGGATGTATAAAGAAGGGAATGAGAGAAATCCTTTTGGAAAAAGGAATGAATGATTTAAGCCATCTTTCTAAATAGGACAACAAAAGAATATACATATTTCTCAGCACCACATGTAACTTTTAGAAAAATTGACCACTAGGCCACTGATATATTGTAAACAAATGTTAAAAGGCAGAAATACTAACATATCCTTTATAGACCATAATACAATAAAAATAGTAATTAGTTTAGGGACCACAGACAAAAAGATACAGATTGAAATGGAAACAATAATGAAATCTTAAATAACAAGTGGTTCAGAAACCAAATTATAGAAACAATAACCATGTAAAAGAAAATGATAATGATGAAACAACCTATCAAAATTTCTGGGAGGCAACTAAAGGAGGTCTTAAAGAAGGAAAAGTATATCCTTACAAACATACATTTGGAAGTGGGGAAAGGAAGCCTTGGAGAAAAACCATATCCTTACATACATGCATTAACACAAAATTGAAAAAGAAGAAGATCAATAAATTGAATATACATTTAAAAAAACTAGAAAGACAACAAATAAAAAAACAAAATAAGCACAAAGGAGGAGATATTAAAATTTGGAGCAGAAATGGATAAATTGAAAACAAAAAATTTCTATAGAAATAAGTAAAACTAGAAGTTGCTTCTTTGAAAAGATTAGTAAAATTGATAAACCTTTAGGTAATCCACTTAGAAAGAAATGAACAGAAAATCAAATAAAAAAAGCAAATGAGCAAAGTAGAATCACAGTAAACCCAGAAGAAATAAAAAGAATAATCAGAATACATTGTACACAGTTATATGCTAACATAACATATTATACCATTATATACTAACAAAACTAAGAACACAAAAGAAATAGAGGACTACCTTCAAAAATATAAAATACCCAAACTATCAAAAGACCAGATAAAGATCTTAAATAATCCAGTTTCAGAAAAAGAAATAAATTAAGCTGTAAGAGAATTACCAAAGGGGGAAAAAAAATCAAACCTAGTCCTAATGGACTCAAAGGAAAATTCTGCCAAACTATTAAAGAACAGTTAGTACCCATAGTTTACAAATTTTTCTCAAAAATTGAAAAAGAAAGTGTACTACCATAATCTCTTTATGAAATAAATGTAGTCCTAACACCCAAACCAGAGAAAGATAAAACACAGAAAGAAAGCCAATATCATTAGTGAACACTGATTAAAAATTTTAAAATAAAAATATTTTTATATATAAATTTACCTATAAATACATAATATTTGCATATATAATTTTAAATATAAAATCCTTTAAAAATATCTTTAAAAAGCATCAACTACAATCTAAAGCACTAAAGGCTTAAGCCAATACCTTACACCACATTCCACAATATATTTTAAGTGAATAAATGACCTTAATATTAAAGACTATACTATAAAAAATTAGAAGAGAAGCAGATCATATACCTCTCACAGCTATATTCCTAACCAAACAAGAGATAGAAGCAATTACAAAATACAAAACAGATAACTTTTATTACTTGAAACTGAAAAGCTTTTGCACAGAAAAATTAAGGCACCTACGTTAAGAAGTAGTGGAATGAGAAAAAAAATCTGTTAATTTTCCTAAGTAAAATATAAGATACATAAGCAATAAACATATTTATGTGTGTGTGTTTGTGTGTGTGTATAACTAAATGCAATTCCCCAATAGATACAATAATCAAAGGATATGAACAAACTGTTCTCAAAAGAATTGCAGAATATTCACAACCACATGGAAGAATATACCAAATCACTAATAATAAGAGAAACGCAAATCAAACCAACCCTGAGGTTGTATTCACACCATGCAAATTGGCAAAGATGACCAAAAAATTGGCAATAGTAAATGTTGGATGGGTTGTGGAATGATAGAGACACTAATACATTCTTGGTGGAGGGGTGAAATAACGTAACCATTTTGGAAAGCAATTTGGAATTATGCAAATGAAGAGACTAAAATGTCTATATCTTTGAACTAAAGACTGCATTACTGGGCTTAAGTCCCAAGGAAGTCATTGATAAGAAGAATGTCCTCATATACTCCAAAATATTTATAGCAGCACATTTTGTGATAGCTAAGAATTGGAAACAAAGAGATGTCCATCAAACAGGTAATGGCTAAACCAGTTGTAGTGAATTAATGTAATGAAATATAATTGTACTCTTAAAAAAATGGTATGTGTGATGAAAACAAAGAAGCGTGGAAAGATTTATATGAACTAATGTAGAATGAAGTAAGTAGAACCAAGAACACAATGTACACAGTGTACAATATACACAATATACAACATGTAAATGGAAAGAACAATTCCCCCCCAAATCAAAAATAAATGTAATGAAATAAAGAAGATAAAACAGCACTCAAATGAAAAGATAAAAGTGAACATCCCCAACCCGCCCTTGGATGGTGAGGTACACAGGTATAAAACATCGCACATTTTACAACTTTTCTAAGGTATTGATTATTTACTGATTTTTATTTTTCTTTAAAAATACTATTTGTTGTATGGGATAACTCACTAGGAGGAGGAGAAGGAAATATACTTGAGATAACTTTGATGATGTAAGAAAAAAGAAAAAGAAAAAAATATATATGCAACAGGATGTTAGCCAATGATAAGTCTAGTCCTGGCAATTTGCTTAAGAGACTCATGTCGCGGTTTGTTGAGACTGCTTCTGGAAGTTCATGATGACATGGAATGTAAGCACTTGGCTCTCCACCAATAGGAGTCACCACTTACCTTTGCATTTGCACCCTCCCACCCCAGCCCCAATCCTTTGTGAGCCATGACACTTAGTCCCAGATCTTTTGATTGAGTAGTTTTACCATCTTCCCAGTATGACAATGGATAGCCATGGCCTACGTTGAAGGGGATCTTCTGAGCAGTTTCCATGATGCTACTTACTGATTCAGTTATGGATCCTGGTTTCAGAAATAACTGTGTGCTAAGGTAGATGTCAATGGGAACACTGAAAAAATTTGTTTTTATAGGTACTCTTCCCACTGGTAGCTATACTCTTGAGCTCTACAAGACCCTGAGTAGTATAGTGAAAAATGTCATAAGATTTGGGTTCAAATGTCATCTTGGATATTGAATTGGGTTACCATGAACAAAGAATTCAAATTCTATAAGCCTCAGTTTCCTCATCTGTAAAAGAGGGGATTGGGAGTTGTCTTCCATCTGTAGATGATTAATTTTTCAACCTCAGCAGTTAGCAACAAATTATCCACAGGCCTGGGCCACATCCTGTATTTGAGGATATAGGAAAGAAACCTGTTATCTCTCTTTTTTTTCTCTTTCTTTTTTTTTGTTATTTGGAGGGAGGAAGGTAGGGCAATTGGAGTTAAGTGACTTGCCCAAGGTCACACAGCTAGTTTTTATATTAAGTGTGTGAGGTCAGATTTGAACTCAGGTCCTCCTGACTCCAGGGTCAGCGCTCTATTCACTGAGCCACCTAGCCGCCCCCTGTTATCTCTTTTAAAAAGTTCAATTCTCACATTTTCTGTGCTGTAGAGAAATATGTAAATCTCACAGATATAAGATCAATCTTGTACAATCCTATGGAAAACCAAAAATGTGGCAAAAGATTTATAAATATCATGGAAACGACCAACTTTACGGTGTTTTTGTCTTTTTAGTTTTGACAATGAAATATTTACTTCAAATAATATAATCACAAATATATAAACTTACTCTCCAACATGTAGGGGGCATAATCCTCCTCCCCCTAGCACTACATCAGTCTCTGAGGAAGAGAAGGGGATTAGATTCATAACTTAGCTCAGTCCCTATAATGCACACAGTCCTAGTTATGAGAGCAACTTTGTAAAATCAAACTGACAGAGATTTAATTTTGTAATTTTGTAATATTAAACACAAGTACCTAGTAGCATAGTAATTACATTTATTTCTTCAATAGATCTGTTATCAATATTGGTTCTACCTCTTGTGGTCCAGACACAGTCGTTCCTTGTCTTCCTCATTCTATGGAATGAGGTCCATGTCCTCCATAAATACTCCATGGGGAATTCACGCATTTTGTGTTCCAGTCAAATTAGTCTGTTTGCTATTTGTCAAAACAAGTGTTTGCTCTGCAGCCTCCAACCTTAATTATTTTTGTAAAATTCATAAATCAGAAGAAAATTTAAAATTGCAGGGAACCATCATCAATTTTATAAAGTCTAGGGAATGGAATTAATACTCCAGAGTAGGAGCAACTAGAGAAGCCAGTTGGCCAACTTTTATACAACAATGAGGTTGTGCACCTACGAGGGACTCAAAACCCTCAGACAACAGGGAAACCCTCTGATGTCACTGGGAAGCAGATATTGCAAAAATTTCTACAGTGACCTAAAAGGGAAAAGCATGGAAAAAGTCACACTTTCTATCACAGGGAACAGGGTTAGTGATGTAATCAGGGAGAGGCTAAAAAGTTGAATGTGAGAGCTTATACTTTAAGATATTCATACTGCCTGCATGTAGTAGGCATTTAATAAATGTGTGTAGAACTGAAGTACAGGGGACAAAAAGATGGATGGTAAGTGTGGAATGCATTAACATTACATAGTACATTAAAACACTAGAAGACCTCAAATCTGTTACACAAATTCCCCATGGAGTATTTATGGAGGACATGGACCTCATTCCATAGAATGAGGAAGACAAGGAATGTAGGTACTTATGTTTAATATTTATTGCTTTCTCATTGTTAGTAGTACCTTTAAGCATAGTATAATAATTCTCTTTTTTCTATTTGAATTTAGCCTTAGCTTTTTCTACTTTGAATTTAGCTTTATCTGGTAATATCACTGTAACTACAGATTTTCTGTATTTTAGCTGAAGTACATAAATTTTAGAGTATTCTTAGAGGATAAAGATACACTTTAGGTATCTTTCTGCACTAGATATATTTCCTGTACTTCAGTTCTACACACATTTATTAAATGCCTACTACATGCAGGCAGTATGAATATCTAAGTCCCTACCTTTAAGGAGCTCATATCTTTCTGGAGGATCTAACCTATGCACAGTAAGTGAACAAGGTAATTTGAGGAAAGAGAGAAGACTAACTACTAGGGAAATCAAGAAGAATTCATGGAGAAGATAGCATCTGAGCTGAGGTTTGAAGGAAGATAAAAATTCTATGAGATGAAGATGAGGAAGGAGTGTATTACAAACATGAGATAGCATGGTGGATACCAAAGGCATGGAGGCTGCAGAGCGAACACTTGTTTTGATAAATAGCAAACAGACTAATTTGACTGGAACACAAAATGCGTGAAAAGGAGTGATATGAATAAGGTTTACATATTTAGATTTTTTTCTTTTTATCCATTAAACAACCAAATGCACCCCCCCAACATTTTATTTTTTTTCCCAATTACATGTAAAAACAATTTTGAACATTCTATTTTTTTAAATGTTAAATTCCAAGTTCTCTCTCTTTTCCCCCTCCTCTCTCATTGAGAAGGCAAGCAATTTGATGTAGGTTGTACATATACAATCATGCAAAACATAATTCTATATTAGTCATGTGAAAGAAAACACAGACCACCAAAAAACAAGAAAAGTAAAGAAAGTTTTAAAAAGTATGTTTCAATCTGCCTTCAGACTCCATCAGTTCTTTCTTTGGAGGTACATAGCATTATTCATCATAAATCCTTTGGAACTGGCTTAGAATCTAAGCCTTAGCTCATTGTATTGTTGAGAAAAGCTAAGTCATTCACAGTTGACCATTGGACAATATTGCTGTTACCTGTGTACAATGTTCTCTTGGTTCTGATCATTTCATTTTGCATCAGTTCATGTAAGTCTTTCCAGGATTCTCTGAAAGCATCTTGCTCATAGCACAATGATGAAAACATCATTTCTTATAGCACAATAGTATTCCATCACAATCATATACCACAACTTGTTCAGCCATTCCCCAATTGATGGGCATCCCCTGAATGTCCTATTTTTTGACACCACAAAAAAGCTGCTATAAACATCTTTATGCATATAAGTTATTTTTCTTTTTTTTTTAAAAAGTCCCTTTGGGATATAGACCTAGTAGCAGTATTGTTGTGTCTAAGAGTATGAACAGTTTTATAGCCTTTTGGGCATAGCTCCAAATTGCTCTCCAGAATGGTTGGATCAATTGGTTCACAACTCTACCAAAGTGTCCCAATTTTTCTACATCCCCACCAACATTTATCATTTTCCCTTTCTGTCATATTAGCCAATCAGATAGGTGATATAGTACCTTAGAGTTGTTCTAAGTAGCATTTCTCTAATCAATAGGGATTTAAAGCATTTTTATACGACTATAGATAGCTTGGATTTCTTTACCTGAAAACTGCTTTTGGCCATTTATCAATTGGGAAATGACTTGTATCCTTATAAAGTTGACTCAGTTCTCTATATAGTTGACAAATGAGGCCTTCATCAGAGACACATATTTTTTTTCACAGTTATAATTAGTGTGTAATTTTCTTCCGTCCTATTTTCCTCATTTATCCTTCTTTCTTTCTCCTTTCATCCTATCCCCCCCTCAGAAGTGTTTTGCTTTTGACCACCACCTCTGTCAATCTGCCCTCATTTAATCAGCAACCTCCTCTTCTCTTGATCCCCTCCCCTTTCCCTCCTGTATGTTATTCCCTCTTTGAGCCAATTCTGATGAGAGTAAGTTCAAGCATTGTCTGCCACCACCCTACATCCTTTCCATCCTCTGTAAAAGCTCTTTTTTTTCTTGTATGTGAGATAATTTACCACATTCTACCTCTCCTTCCCCCTTCTCTCAGTGCATCCCTCTTTCTCATCCCTTAATTTTATTTTTTAGGTATCAGATGATCAGACTATCATCATAGTCACCTAATAACCGTGCCCTTTGTCTATGCGCTGGGTGAGAAAATTCCAATCTGTAATAAAAGTCACTGAGAACCCCAAGCATGATTAATCAATTTATTAGGGAGTCTGGGGGCTTATTCAATTGGATCCAAGATCTTCCTCATGATTATGGACCCCTTCCCTTGGGTATTAATTACTTATACACTTATAACAGCATTAAAAATAGGAGATGTTATAATTCACTGGTCAATTTCAGAAGATGATTTTGTGATTGAATGTAGAATTCACTTACCTTTAAGTTTGACCCTTATTTTAAATATTTTAAGGAAATATTCCTATGGGATTCCCTTAAACATGATGGTTAGATTCTTTTCTATATCACACTTTTTAGGGAATGTGATGACTCTAATGTTCTTTTTCTATTCTTTTTCCTCAAGATTGATCTTCCTTCTCTAATCTAAAGTCCAACATCAGGAAGGAGGCTGGAAGAAATCAGCAAACAAAAAAATCCTGCTATAAAAATCTATTATAATGAAAAGTATGCTCTAGACACAAACTCAGAAAAAGAAAATGAGTCCAAAACATCTACAAGCAAATCCTCCAAGGAAAACGCTATTTGAGTACAAATTCAACCAGAGTTTCTCAAAGAGATGAAGCAAAGAGTCACTGTTAACACATTCACTCCAGTTATAAATAAAAATGTTGAACAGCAGAGGACTCAGAATAATCCATTGACAATCTTTCTCTTTGATAACATTAGCTCATCAAC
Source organism: Pseudochirops cupreus (assembly GCA_028627135.1). Classification (NCBI taxonomy): domain Eukaryota; kingdom Metazoa; phylum Chordata; class Mammalia; order Diprotodontia; family Pseudocheiridae; genus Pseudochirops; species Pseudochirops cupreus. The sequence continues at coordinate 122,752,108 of CM053581.1, read as the reverse complement.
AGGTGCTCTGGGTTTGGTCATTCAAATAGTGTCAATTCTACTTAAGTGTATGAAGATAAAGCCTACATTTATCCATCTTGCTCACAACAACAGTACCAAGTAATTTTGTTCATTCATCCTCCTTCAGTTTTTGCTCTAGCGACACAAAGTAAACTCAGTCTTTATGATGTAAGCGTTTGGTAGAGCCTATTGTGAAGCTGACCAAAGGAATGAATTAGTACAACTCCACTCCTAGCTCAACTTTGTTCATCTCTGTGAGACTTAAGTAACGTTAACCACCACTCCAAAATGAGACAGGTATGCCTTTATCCTTTTCTCTACCCATGAGCACCGCTACCAGACTCTCATGTCTCATCCAGTCAGTTTTGTATTGTTGTGGGAATTATAAATTTCCTTTTATTCCTCCTGCAACTTTTGGTTAATATTAACTTCATCTGACCAAAACCTGTCCCATGGGATGTGAAAATTTATTTAAGGCCTTAAATATTCCTTAGATAAGAAGCCAGAGGAAGAATCTCAGCTGTCCCTGCCTCCTTGGACATACAAGTCCTCCTCCTCATTCAGTCTATTTGTGAATCCTTTAAATGTAATTTAATCTGCAACCTGATTTAGTTTACCTATAGAGTTTGTTTAATGAGTTTTGTTTCCTTAGGGGATGTGTGAGATAATGACATTTTTTTAAATGAAATCTAGGCATACCATATCTAAAGTATCACCTTGATCTATCAATATTATTACCATGTCAAAAATAAATAAATGAGGCAGCTAAGTGATTCAATGGATAGAGCACTCGGTCTGGAGTCAGGAAGACTTGAATTCAACTCTAGCCTTAGACACCTACTAGCTGTGTGACCTTTGTTTGCCTTAATCCTTTGGAGAAATGGCAAACCACTCCAGTATCTTTGCCAGGAAAACCCTATGGACAGTACTGGCATACTGTGGTCCATGGGTCATAAAGAGTCATACATAACTAAATGACTAAACAACAAATTCTTAATGAAAATAAAACTAGTTTTTACTGACCCCATATGGCTTCTTTCTAATTGCTCATAAACCATATCTTTCCAACAGAATCTTTAAGGTGTAAGAGACCTCAGAATGTGATCTAGTCCAGCTTAAACCCAAAAAGAACCCCACCACACACACTATAACATCTGTGACAAATGGTCATGCCACCTCTGCTTGAAGACTTCCAATGGGAAGGAACCTCTTCAGGTAGCCTGTTCTACTTCCAGACAGCTCTAATAAGTTTTTTAGGACATTAGCCTGAAATTCACATCTCTACAATTTGCACCACATTGCTTTTGATTCTGTCCTTTGGGTCTGCATAGAAAAAAGTCCAATTCTTCCTTCTATATGATAAACTTTCAAACACTTGAAAATAGCTATCATGTTGTATAGTCTATATCAGGTTTCAGGCTGTCTAGGGGATGGAGGGGGAATAATTTAGAACTCAAAATTTTATAAAAGTGAATGTTGAAAACTAAAAAGAAGGAAAGAAGGAAGGAAGGAAAGAAGGAAGGAAGGAAGAACAAAGTGAAGGCAATTTTAAAAAGATAATGCTAACATTATTTGTCTATTAAAATTTTCTTCTGTTTTCCAACTATTAAAAAAAAAGGAAAAAATAGGTATTATGCTCTCTCTTCCTTCCACGCCTCGAATCTTCTCTTTTCTAGACTAAACATCCCCAGTTCCTGCCACCGATTATCCAATTTACGCTCGAAGTTCTTCACCAACTTGACTGCTGTCTTTTGAATGCTCTCCAGCTTAATGATGTCCTTCCAAGAGAGCGGCACTCAGAATTGAAAACAAAACCTCAGATACGGACTGACCAAGGAAGATAGTTTAATGATCATTTCCTTATTCCTGGAAGCTATGCTAAGCTAGGCAGGCCTAGGTCACTTTTTCTTTTTCAGCTGCTGTATTACATCATAGATATAAATTCACAAATTTAGAACTTGAAAGTACCTCAGAAGCCATTTAGACTAACAACTCCTTCATTTTATAAATAAGGAAACTGAGGTCCAGGGAAATTTAGTGACTTGCCTAAGTTATAGAAATGGTTAGAAGCAAGACTTGAATCCAGGTTCTCTGACTATAGAACAAATACCCTTTCCACTATACCACATTCCACACAATGTTGACTCACATTGACCATCACATTGTTTATCAAGTGATCAATTTTATCAAGTTTACTAAATGCCCCAAGATATTTTTCAAATTACTTGTTCCCTACCACTACACGGTTAGAAGTTGAATTTTTGAATTTTCAAGTTGGGAGGGAGAGAACAAACAGGAACAATTCCCTGAAATCGCAAAGGAGGTGTCCCATTCCCCATCAAGCATCTGTGAACAATCAAAGGAACATGAAACCATGACTAGTTCATCAGCACTGGATCCAGTTTTCAGATAAGACATATGGGTTGCTTAAGATGTACAATTGTGAGAAAACTCTTAGCATCAATCTTTGGATCTGACTAGGTTTCTGGTCAGCATAACCTAGGTTCCTAGTTAAGGGTTTCTATGTAGAAGTTATAGATGTTCCAACTTCCCAGACATACGGGGCTTAGAGTTAAACAATACAAGAAGGTTTTCTCCCAGTTCCCACAACTAAATAAAGTTTTCTCACAAGGCAGTTCTGAGAAATATATTTAAGACTCCAACAATATAAATTTTTAGAACCAAGCTATCTGTGGTTTTTAGGTTACAAGGAAATAAATGGATTGTGCTCTTAACAGGAATTGTCAATATTTGTTTCTAATTGTTGCTATACACATTGAAAAATAAAAATATATGAATTAAAGGAGGAGGTGCTATGTAAGCCCTGTGTTGAAGCATTATACCTCACTTGGGCCTCAGTTTTATCATCTGTAAATTGAAAAAAGTTGGACCAGATGACTTCTTGTTCTAAATATATCACACTATCACACAATATTCACTCAAGGGACTGGTCCTACCAGTTTAGAGCCATTTTCCCCCAAGGCATACCTCTGTCCCTCAAGGACATGATTCATACCAACTAACTGAATCATTGCTTCCTTATTATTCTCTGGATTTTGTGGTCTTACTTACTCTATGGTATCTTGGACAGGATGGGCAGAAATTATTCTGGCACTGAAATAAGCCTGATCTGCTATATGTGAATCTCAGGCCGTGGACATGAAAGCACTTAGTATGGGCTCAATGTCTTTTGAGCCCTGGATCCCTGTCAATTCTGGTATAGAAACTACCATATGTTCTGTTTAATAACTCTTATAAATTTGATTCCTGGTCATAGTTGGAGACCTCAAGACCCTAGCTTGTTTCTATAGTACAAGATCTTGAGGTATAAGGAGGAACCAGAAAAGAGCAATATTTCTCTAGTGAAGTCGTGTTTTAAATATGTTTCACTGCAAGATCTACCCAACTCTCTGGACCTGCAGGTTGGATCACTATAGGTTCTGCCAAGAACTTCTAAAAGTAGAGAAAAGAAAAAAATCAGTCTAGGGACTCAGACCATATCCAATCCAATTTCATGGCACTGCTTACTAAGAAAATAAAAACATGAACAAATAGGCCAAGATGTGAGCAGCATCAGGAAGCAGTGTGGCACTACCGTCCAATACACATAGACAAAACTCCCTAAATTGGCTTAAAGTTATACGGATCTGCAGATACACGTGCAAGTGTGACACATTTAAAGGCATACTCACTTATTCAATCCCTGTCTGTCAATCCCTTTGACTTAGTATCAAAGAAGTAATCAACCAATACTCTGCTACAGCATGTACAAGGCATATTTTCTTAATTGATTACACGTAACAAGGAGGAAGGGGTAGCTATGTGGCACAGTGCCTGGAGTCAGGAAGAACTTCTGTTTGCCTTAATGGCAAACCGCTGTATCTTGCCAGGAAAAGTCCAAGGACAGTATTGGTGTGCTATGCATAGTCCACAGGGTCACAAAGTGTCAGCCATGACTAACAACAACAAATTCTAAACACTAATTCTCTTCGTACTCCTAATCCTTACATCTACTCTCCCATACCCCCCTTCTAGGCAGGCAATCTGAGGTTAAATGATTTGCTAGCATCACACAGGCCAGATTTGAACTCAGGTCCTCCTGACTCCGTGGCTGGTGCTCGATACATTCCCTGCACCCCCTAGCTGCCCTTTATCTTCCACTTTCAAGGCCTAACCTACTTTATTTACTGAAGAGTTGAGACCATTACTGAAGAGTGAGACCATCACCAAGAGTTCAATGATATTCTCCCTCTTCATTTTAAAATTTGTTTCTATACCTATCTTTTTTTTACATAGAGGAAAGGGGTCTCTTCTTTCCAGTACTAACCTTCTTTCTTGTGTTTTTAATTTACCTAGCTCTGATCTCTCTAGACCTTTGTTCCCACAATTACACCAAAATTTTCTGCCCATTTTCCCCACAATTTGGCAGCAATTGCTAAGTGTGGGTGACTTTATGGTAAGCCAGAGGCCACAACAGAAAAATGAAAGTCAGCCTCTTTTCAAAAAAATTATTTTATTAAATTTGTTTATTTTTGTTTACAACATTCAGTCCCACAATCCCTTGAGTTCCAAATTTCCTCCCCCTCCTTCTCCTTCCTCCTCCCCACCCACCATGGTGGCATGCAATCTGATATAGGCTCTACAAATACCTTCACATAAAGCATTAGTAAGATTGTAAAGAAGAATAATATCCAATGAGATGAACAATGAGAAAGAAGGAACAAAAAACAAAACACGAAAGAGAGAGAGCAAGTAGTTTGCTTCAATCTGCATTCAAACTCCATAGTTCTCTTCTCTGGATGTGGATATCCTTTCCATCATTAGTCTTTTGGAGTTGTCTTATAACCACCTTGCATGGCTGAGAGGAGAAGCCCGGTCTATCAAAGTTAGTTGTCACAGAAATGATGTCTGTAATTGTGTACAAAGTTTTCCTGGTTCTCCTCTCTTCACTCAGCATCAGATCATATAAGTCTCTTGAGGATATTATGAAGTCCATCTGCTCATTTCTTTTTTCTTACTTTTTTTTTTTTTGCCTTTTGAAAGGGGAAAGGTAGGGCAGCAATTGGGGTTAAGTGACTTGCCCAAGGTCACATGGCTAGTTTTGTGTTAAATGGCAGAATTTGAACTCAGGTCCTCTCGACTCCAGGGCCGGTGCTCTATTCACTGGGCCACCTGCTCCTCATTTCTTATAGTACAATAGTATTCTTTTACATTCACATACCACAACTTGTTTAGCCATTCCCCAGGTGATAGGCATCCCCTTGATTTCCAATTCTTTGCCACCACAAAAAGAGCTGCTATAATATTTTTGTGCAAACGGGTTGAAAGCCAGCCTCTGCCTAACATTTATGTCTGACACATCCCCTACTGATTGCAATTTTGTTATTCATCAAAAAACCAGATAGGAGTTTGCTCTTGTAACCTTGGCTGGGGGCGTGCAAAATATTTCCCCAGAATCCAGTGGTTCAATCCTTCATCAAGATGGCCATTAGTCATACATATAGATCACTAGGAGTTTGGGGGGGGAAAAAGGGTCAAAGCCCTACAGCTGTGCTCTTCAGACCATAAGGCATTTCCATCCATCTTGTACCTGTGAAGAAGTGTAGAGAGGGTGGATTTCTATGAAATCCTTTCAGGGTTCTTTGTCAGAAATGAATTACTGGACTCAGCTATCTATTGGCAGAGTTACAAAAGTTTATTGTTAAGCTGACTTTGAAGCAGGCGGGGGGGGGGGGGGGGGGGGGGG
>CM053581.1:122718629-122746262 GCA_028627135.1 Pseudochirops cupreus | reverse complement strand
CAGCGTATTGCTCATAATGCACTGGGAAATCCCTCTAACGGGGGCCAGAGGAGGTGTGGTTTTTGCCTCAACACATCACTAGGTTACTTTTTGGTCAAGGATGAATGACATAGGTCCTCTATGGCTGTTGGGAGGATAGGCTTGATTGTTTCAGGAGGTGCCAAGTCTGGAAGCTAGACTGATTAGGGATTCAGGAAGTACCATATTGGGAGGGAGTTATCTCTCTGAAAATGTTCATGGTTTTTGGATGCAGCTGGGCATTTAGAACAAAGGAGGTCTCTCAACTAAGGGTTTAATGGGTGATATACTCACAGGTAACTGTATCTAGGCAGACTGCCAGCTCAGGGAAAAGACTTTTAGGCTGGGGGCAGGGGAGAGGCAGAGTTAATGCCTTTATGGCTGGGGGAAAGTGTGACTTTTACAACTTAATTGCACAGGCTTGTTACAAACTGATGTTACATACATAGGTACCGAACACAAGGGAGATTTTACAAACTGAGGTTACAGACAAAAGCATCCCAGACCCCATCACCTGAACCTTCTCTGTGTTTTGCCTCTACTCCCATTTGAATGTGAACTCCTTGGAACAGGGACTGTCTTGCTTTTCTATTTATATTCCTAGGGTTTGGGACATAGTAAGCCTAAGTAAAGGCTCATTCCTTCCTTCCTTTCCTTCCTTCCTCCCTCCCTCTCAGTCAGTCAGTCACTCTAAAAACATGCCATCTAAAGCAATAAACAGATTAACATCAGTGCATTTCAATGATTCATATGTTAGGGTACCCTGCAACTATGAATGGATAAGAAGGAAAGTAATGAGGGCCAGAAGAGGTCACCACAACAGTTCCCTATGTTGAAACAATCTTCTCTCTCCTATGTTTCTTTCCTTTAATTGGATTAATTGGCAAACTTGTTGAAGGAACTATAAATCCCCTTTCACTTTGTCATTTTCCAACCCTCATCTCATTCTAACTGCATTCTTCCTATGAGTGAAACAATACTTGCAAAAATCTCCAACGGCATACATTTTTGAACATGACAATTACATAGGTTTTGCTTGATTATACTTATTTGTTACTTCAAGGATTGTCTTTTTTTTTATTTGGGGAGGGAGAGATTACAGGTGATAAATGTTGCCAAAAAAACCAAACAAACAGAAAAAAGGGTCATTGAAACATTTTATAAAATGTACAAGACAACGTATGTCTTGACAGACAGGTTACTCCCATATGCTTTTTTGCATGCTCTTCTCTCTTCTTGTATGGGCTTCACCTCATTCTCTTACATTTTATAAAATGTAAAAAAGAGGACAGGAGAAAATGCAGACAATGACAGCTTTGAAAATAATGTGTTGAATTTATAATTTTTTAAAAAAGGATATATGTAACAGATTCACCAATTCACATATAATTTTTTCTTTTCTACATTGTATATGAAATTTTAAGAATTTAAGAATTAAATTTTAATTTAAGAATTTTAAGAATTTTAAATTTAAGAATTTTAAGAATTTAAATTTTAAGAATTTTTAATTTAAAATTTAAGAATTAAAAAAAAATTAAGGCTCCAGCTATGGAATCTCCAAATTCAACAACCTTTTTTCTCTATTTTCCTCTTTAAAAAACTTTCACTATCCTTTGAGTTCTGTCTTCATTCTCTACCTTCTTGACTCCTGTTCATTTCTCTCTCCCTCTTTCCTAAAAAATGGCATTTGTCTGATTAAGGAGGTTCAGGATTCAAGTGAATGGAACACTCAGCACTTCAAAAGATCCAATATAGTTTATTTAGAAAATAGGCAAGTGGGAAGGAAGCCAGAGATAACAGAATAAAGGCTGAGGAATAGTAAGATAAGAGCAACTATGATTTATATATATATATATATATTTATACACACACACACACACACACACACACACACACACACACATACATATCCATGATCATCACCGATGTGGGGGAAGCACCAATACCTGACCACCTGTCAGGGTCCCTCTCGGGACAGGCAGGGCTCCAACTGCATAGCAGATGTGGAGAAGCCACTTGATGTGGAGAAGCCACTTGACCACACAAGCTGGGAAATCCCGGGTACAGCCATCAGGGTCTGCTCAGAAGGGTCCCAGGCAGGATTTCTCCTCCATGGGTGAGATTCCAATTTGGGGTCTGAATCTTACGGTTTAAGTAGTGCTGAGAACAAAGAAGGCATACTGCCAGGTGTTTTTTAGCAAGCATCATTTTGTGAGGCCGGGGAGGGAGGCCAATCCCTCCAAGTTCCCCCCCCCCCCCGCCCCCAAAAACAATGTTTCCTTGGAATGGCTAGTTCCAGGAGTTGGGCAGTTAACCATATCTCTTCTCAAGGTCCTGGCCAGGGTCCCAGGAGAAGCGCAGCCCTCTTGTTCCCAGGATTTTCTGTTCCAAAACAACTCAGGGTAATAGAAAGGTCATATTGAGTTAGGGCCTTGGTTTGTATAATCTTATTCCTTACAGAGAGGCTTACCTTGCCCCTTCAGCATTCTTTAAGGTTCAGTCTGAGGCATTCTTTTCTCCACATACTCTTTTCCTGATCATTCACTTTAAATGTCACATTTCTATGCACGTAATTCCCAAAGGCTCTGTTCCTTCTCCTCTATTTCCCTTGCCTGGTGGCCACTTTTATTGGTTATCCTGACATCAAGCTCAATGTGTTCTGTTTTACAGAACTCATCTTCTGTTATATAACTAAATGACCCTCCTGACACCCCTATTTCTTTTAAGGGCACCAATATTCTTCTAGTCTCTTCAACTGGAAACCTCAAGTCATCCTAAATCCTTACATTGTTTTCTTCTACATCTACTTGCCTCATCTCTTCCTTCAAAATCTCTTTTGTATCTAGCCCTTCCATTTAGGGACTTAGTACTACTTCATACTTAAAATTACCTCAATAGGTCTCTCAACACCATTCTCCTCCTTCCATTCAGTAATTCTATTACTGCCTGATTGAGCCTCCTAAAATACCATTATGGCCACGTAGGTTAATTCCCCTAATTTTAGCTTCAAATCCTATCTTATCTATAGGAGAAAATACACACACACTTGCACTTGGCATATCCTCCTCAATGCAGCCCCAAAATAGTCCAATATTTTGTAGCACAGTACTTTGAGCATTGGCATTAAGTGTTAGTTGAATTATCTTTCATTAGTCATGTCTTGACGAATGTATGATGTATGTCCTGGACACGCATGTTACTCCCATGCTTTGGTTCATACTTTTCTCTCTTCCTGTGTGGGTTTCACCTCGTTCTCTTCATATTCAAAACAACCTTCTAAGTCGGGCTCAAATCGCACATTTTTCCTTAGCCACTGTACCCAGAGAAGTGATTGCTCAGTCTTCTCAATTCCTATTCAATTTACTGTTCTCATTCTTTTGGGTCTTATCATTGACTGTATAGGGGTGTGTATATGTATATAGATCATATGTGTGTATGCAAATGGAAGTCCACACAATTGGAAGCCTACATAAGAGGTAGTAGAAATGAAAAGTTACAGACCATCTCCTAGAAGTGAAGAACAGACAAAACGAGGTCCAAAAGGATAACCGTGGTGCCATGCCCACTAATAACCATCATTCCCTGGTCCTACGCCTGCGCAGTCGTTACTCTTAGCTTTGCTTTGGTAGATCAGGAACTGCCTACAAGACTTCTTCCCAAATTCTATTGGTTTAGTTACCTACTGACTCGATTTCCCAGAGGCCTCAGTGTGGTTTCCGTTCCCCCGGAGACTGTAATGCCAGTCTGCTATAGGGGGGAGGGGGGCAGGAGGGAGCAGAGGATTCTGGGAAATGGAGTCCGAAAGCAATTCTGAAGCTTCGGGGAAATATAGTCCTAAAGCTGATCTGCGCAGCTACGGGATAATCTGGAACAGGATTTAATTATGTTAATGCCTCCTGTAGGGACGGGCCCAGGGAGAGAGCTGTCCTTCCTTATGGTCTCTTGACGCCCCTTTCGCCCCTAAACTTGGGGGGGATGGAGCCTTTTCTGTTTACCTATCTCTTTGCATCCAATTTATTTCTCTCCCTTCTCCAATCCATCCTCCAACAAAGCTGCCAAATTGACATTTCTAAAACACAATGTTACATATGTATATATTTGTAGATGTTGTATGTATATATATATGCACATACTATGTTTAAATGTATGCATATGTGTATATATACATTTATGCATACATACACACAGTCACTCCCTCGTACAAAAGGTGCAACAGAAACTCTATTTGGCTTTTAACTGTCTGGACACAATCTGTGTTTCCCTCTTACATGTATGTTCATCCTCATGCATCCTCACACAAATTGAGCTACTTGCCATCCTGTTTGCTGTCCTACATTTCATGTCTTTTTTCTGCTGTCCCTTATGCCTGAAATGTCCCCCTTGGTTCTACCAGGTAGAATTCCCAATTCTTCTCCCCAGCAGCTTTCCTAGTACCACAAAAGGCCTTTGCTGTATATGTGCATTTGTTAATATGTCTATCTTCACAGAATATAGACTCCATGAGAACAGGGACTATCTCACTTCTGTGGCTGGTTGTACCCCCGCACCTAGTAGAGTAAGTCCTAGGATGTGCCATAGCAGACGCTTATTAAGTCAGTTAATAAAAATGTTCTTCAATGAAGCCATGCTTAGATGCTAGTCAGCAGGTCCAATCCCTATCCCTACTATTTTGAAAAGTGATTTTACACACATTATTTACTTTGATCTTCACGACGTTTTTGAAGTTTTTATTAGTGCTACAACTATTACATTTAACCAATAAGGAAACTAAAGACTAGGTAAGGGACTTGCCCCAAAGTCACAATTCAAGTGAGTGCCAAAGTTCAAACCCAGTGTGGGAACTGCGACTCCAAGTCTTGTGTGCTATGTCAATTATTATTATTTTTAAAGGTCATTACATTAACACCAACACTAGAATTATTTGTAAGAGAGAAGAAACCTTACATATCTTGATCACCCATTTGGTATTTATTTGTTTTTACACTGCTCCCCAAATTTATGCGGATAGCTAGCTACTTTTGTACCAGTAGTGAAGCTTAATAGTCGTAGTAAGAGCAAGAATCCTTGGTAGGAAGTTCCTACCAAGCTTCCAGAACTTAGTTTCCAGCTTCTACAAAAATGTAGTTTTACAACCAGCAAACTGCTGTTACAATTCATGTTTTATTTTTCAGTCAAATCAATAAGCATTTAAATGTCCATGAAGCTCCTCGCATTTGGGCCGGGAGCTGCAGGTACAAGTACAAAGAATGAAAACAAAAGAGTTTATAACGTTTAAAAGGCAAATGAGATTCACAGGGTAATTCTTGAGCTTTTTCTCTACTCAACAAATCAAAATTGGGAGGTCAGCTTTGTTTGCAGTCCCTACTTAAGAAAGCCTTCTCCACCAAAAAATATACATATATATAAGTATGGCAGGGCAGACTAGAGTACCTAAGCAAAAAGTCCTGCGGAAAGTCTGCCTGGAAGAAGGTTGGCTTAAGCTCTGCACACCTTTTTAATGAGCTCGGATGTAAGCTGAGGCCGGAGATCGCCTGATGGCCTCGAAGAGGCCTATCTCGTTTTCATTTTGCACATCAGGAAAACTGGGGCCGAGGAAGGAAATTGGCAGGGCCAAGAACGGTAACCTCTGACTGGTAACCCAGGCACCGGGACCGCAGCTTATCAGCTCCGAAAACGGCGCGAGCTCACCACAAAGTGACTGTCGCTCCCGCGCTGGGGCTTTTATAGAAGCTTGTGCCGTGACGTAATAACGATGAGACGTCGGGATGCACCAATCGCGCACGGCCTAACGGCGGCGCGCGTTTATACTCACAGTTTGAACTTAAAGCCAGTATGCTGTCGGTAGCGGGCGAGGAGAGGAGCCCGAGCCTAGCGGGGGGTGAGTGTGCGCGCCCACGGCGGGGGCTCGGAAGGTCGCCTTGGTAGGCTGCTTCATCCCCTTCACCCCACGCCCCATGTCCCCCGCCTAGACGCGGGAAGCTGCTGGGCTGGGGCCGATCCTCTGCGGCGGGAGAGCTCCGGAGCTAGGCGGATGGGCCGGGGGCGGTGCTCCGCCCCAACCCGGGCCTGGGCGCTCTCGGGGATCCGGGGAGCTTGCAGGGAGCGGGGCCTGTGTGTGTGTGGGGAGACAGGGGGCCCAGCAGCCGGGACTCTGAGGTCCAAAGCCGGCGCGGAGCGCGGCTCGCTCTCTCCCCATTCCTCTTCTATCTGCCTCAGCCCTCCTTCCTGTGGCCGACCAGTCGGGGGCTCCGCCTCCTTCCGCCGGCCCAGGCTGCCTCCCTGCTTGCCCTCTGGAGCAGCCTCGGGCTTCCTCCGGCCTGTGCTCTCGGGCCCCTTTCCCTGACTTCTGCTCACTGTCCAGCTGGTCTCGGGCCTTAGAACAAGATGCGCGGGGGCCCTTCACCTCCCTCCTGGACACTCGCCTCTCCTCCTCCCTCCCGGTAGAATCCAGAAGTTCTTGGAGAATGCAGTGCCTTGAACACAATTAGTGCTTGTGCATTTATTTATTAGTTGATTCTCCTACTCAGCGGAAACATCCTCCCTGCCCTCCCTTTTTCCTGCCATAGTAAGGTATTGGGAAGAATGCTGGATTTCTAGTCGAAGGACCAGGAGTTCAATCCAGATTCTGCTGGTTACTACCTATTGTGTGACATTGGGCAAGTCACTTAACTGTCCGAGTTTCCTCATCTGCAAAATGTTGGACTTGGACCCAGCTATTTAAAGAGCCCCCTTTTAGCATCAAATTTATGGTTCTATGAAGTCCTATACTACATTCCCTGACCCTACTGGAACAGCCTCCTTAACCTTTCTCCCTTCTCATAACTGAGTGAATCTGTTTTAGACAGGGTGTTTCCCAATTGCTTTTCTTCTCTAGTCAAACAAATATAGAAAGGGGCCATATACAAGGTAAAGAGAGGGCAGATACCAGGAAATAAAGCTTGGGAAAGGCTTTCTGTAGAAAAAGGAGTTTTAGTCAGGACTTAAAGAAAGCTAGGAAAGTCAGTAGGGAAAGATAAATAAGGAATGTATTCCAGGCATGCAGGACAGCCAGAGAAATTGCCTGGATCAGAGAGATGAGGTGTCTTGTACATGGAACAAAGAAGACAGTGTCATTGAATTGGAGAGTAGGTGTGTAGGAGAATAAGTAAGAAGATTGGAAGGGGGAAAGGAGTAGGTTAGGAAGGATTTCCAACATTAAAGAGAGGATTGGTAATTGGTCCTGATGTCAACTCTAGTTTATTGACTGAGGAGGTTGACATAGTTGGACCTGCACTTAGGAAAATCAATTTTGGTAACTGAATGGAGAATGGATTAGAGTGGGAAGAGACTTGAGGCAGGCAGACCCACCAGCAGGGTATTGCAGTAGCCAGAAATGTGGTAAGCATCCATACCAGAGTGGTGGGAGTGAGAAATATACACTGGGTGTATTTGAGAGATATTGCAGAGGGGAAGTGGACAGGCCATGGCAAGTCTGGATGTGAGGGAATGAGAGATAATGAGGAATCTAGGATGACCTAGGTTGTGAGCCTGAGGGACTGAGAGGATGGAGTTTCCTGGAGGGGGGTGTACTTTGGGAGAAAGGTACTGAGTTCAGTTTTGGACATGTTGAGTTTAAGATGTCTATTTGACATTCAGTTTGAGATGTCTGAAAAGGCAACTGCAGATAAGATTGGAGAGGTCAACAGAGAGTAAAGGACAGAATAAGTAGATTTTAATCAGTCAGTCAATAAACATTTATCAGGCACCTGTTCTGTGCTAAGCTCTGGGAATACAAAAGAGGCAAAATACAGCCCCTGCCCTCAAGAGTAACACACTAGTGGAGAAGGGAAAGGAAGGTTAGGGAAAATGATCTTACAATCTAATGGGGGACACAACATGCAAACAAATACATACAAAGCAAACTATATACGGGGAAACAACTAAAAGAAGGAAAGCACTGGAATTAAGAGGGTTAGGGAAAGCTTCCTGTGGAAAAGCCAGGCAGGTCAGGAAAGAGCATTCCAGGCATAGGAGACAGAGAGAGACAATGGGAGCTGATTGAGATCAAGTGAAGTAGTATAGAGGGAAAAGAGAATAGGACACAGGACAGAACCCTGTGGGACACCCATTAAGAGGGCATGATCTGGATTAGGATCCGGCAAAGGAGACTGAAAAGGAGCAGTTAGGTAGGAGGGGAACCAGGAGAAAGTGGTGTCCTGAAAACCCAGAGAGAAGAGAATATCTAGGAGAGGGTGATCAAAGACTGCCAAGAAGTCTAAGAGAATAAGGATTGAGAAAAGGGAATTGAATTTGGCAACTGAGATCATTGGTAACTTTGAAGAGAATAGTCTCAGTGGAATGATAAGGTTGGAAGCTGTATTGTAAGGGATTAATAAGAGTGAGAAGAGAAAGTGGAGGCACTATCATAGATGGCCTTTTCAGTGGGGTAAGATCATAATTTTTGTTAGTGAGCAAGAAAATATCAACTTTGGCCCTTTTAATTTATCATAACTCATTAAAAATATTTTGTTTTAATCGATCTGTCATCTCGTTCTCCCACCCCAAACTCCCCCCCATTACAAACCTAGAAAAATAAAACATTATAAACATGTAAAGTCCATCAAAACAAATTTCCACAACAACCATGTCCTTAAAAAATTTTGTTTCATTTTTCATTTTAAGTCATTCACCTCTATCAGGAGGTGGGTAGTATTTTTCATCATTAGTTCTCTGGAATCGTGGTTGGTTATTACTCTGATAAGAGTTTAGCACAGTATCTGTAACTTGTAACTTGTTAGTCTGGTATGGACACTCCTTCAGATTCCCATTCTTTGACATCTCAAAAGGAACTCTAAATTTAAGTTTGTTTTGCTTAGGACTGATCCCTGCCTTAATCTTTGCTTCCTCCATCTCTTTCTTCTTTTCCCCTTTTCCTTCCATTTCCCTATTGAGTGAAATGTTTTTCTATATCCATCTGTGTGTGGGTGTTCTTCCTCCTTTTGACCAGTTCAGAAGAGAGTGAGGTTCAAGTGTCACCTTCCATTCTTCCTCCTTTTTGTAAAGACTTGTACTTGAGCAGGCTGATTTTGTAAGATCATTTTCCCTAACCTTCCTTTCCCTTCTCCACTAGTGTGTTACTCTTTCCCTCTCTTTCTATTTTTTTCTTAAGATCAAAAAGCCATAACAGAACCATTCCCAGGCCTTGTCTAATTAGACCACTTTTATGACCCTTGATAGGATGATAGCGTTCAGGGTGGATCCACACATCCTCTCCCCATAATCGTTTATCAGCAGTTTATCCTTGTATGATGGCTTTTATCGTTGTTCATGTTTATCCTTTTATGTTTCTCTTTACTCCTGTGTTTGTACTTCAGAGTTTCTCCACAGCACTGGCTTTTTCATCACAGAGTAAGGGAAGGGAATATGTATTTATATAGTGTCTACCTTGGGCCAGCCACTGTGCTGAGTGCTTTACAAATATTACCTCATTTGATCCTCACAACAACCCTGCAAATTAGGTATGTTATCTCCATTTTTGAGGAAACTGAGCCAAATAGAGGTTAAGTGCCTTGCCCAAGGTCACATAGTAAGTGTCTGAGATGAAATTTGAACTCATCTTTCCGACTCCAGGCCCAGTGCTCTATGTATACCACCTCATTGCTGGGAATGTTTGGAAGTCTTCTACTTAATTAAAAATCCATAAAAATCTTATACAGAGTTTTGCTGGTTAAGTTATTCTTAGCTATAAGCCCATATACTTATTTATGCCTTCTAGAATGTTATATTCAAGTTATCTATTCCTTTATGGGAATGGCTGCTCAATTTGTATGTGATCCTGACTGGGGCTCCTGGTACTTGAATTCTTTCTGTCTAGCTACTCAAAGCAATTAATTTTTCTTTGACCTGGAAGTTTTCATTTTGAGGTTTCTTTTAGGAGGTGACTGGTGGATTTATTCTATTTCTACTTTGACATTTGATTCTAAGAGATATGGGCATTTTTCTTTTTAGATTTCTTCAAACATGATGTCTATGCCCTTTTATTGGTCATGGTATACAGATAGTCCTCAGATTCTTGAAATTTAATCAGTTTTAACAGAAATAAATATAACTTCATGGAACTGATGAATAGATAATGTGATAATATCTTTACTTTTTAAATATCTTTATCTATCTATGTAGGCTTTGTTTAGCTATTAAAGACCTGCTACAAAAAATTGAATTTCCCCCAAAAAACAAAACTATGAATGCTGATATTCAAATAAATTTGGCATAAGTTACATTAGACATAATTAATCAACACATCCTTTTAATCATGAAAAATACTCTTGGTATTATGAATAACAGTTTAAAATTTTCTTTTAGATAAAACCATGAAGAAAATTGAAGTTTTCTTGAATTCTACTTTCCCCATTTTCCCTTGAAGTTTCACTGTGAACAATTCGTTTTAAATAAATTTTCTGTTAAAGGATTTTTTTTGGCCACTGTGTTATCAAGATGATTACATCATGTCTACAAAGTCCAGAAGCACCAAAGTTTTCACTGAATTCTCTTAGAAGAGGAAATGTACCGATTAATGCAGTTCTTTCAAATGATATACCTTCAGAAACTCTTACACCATTAAAAGATTTAGTGAAATATAAAAACAACAATTTAAATGACAACAACAACACAAAAGAGGAGCACTCGAGTCCAGAAACAGAACAGTGCAAGAATGAAACCAGCTCACTTCGGTCGACAGTAATAGCTGGTTATCTTGGCTCTAACAGTTTTTCGCATGGCTCTGATGAAAAAGCTAATGAATGCAAAGAAGCAACGTTTTTTCCAAATGAGGAAGTTTTCAGAGGGAATAAAACTTTTGAAATTGTAACCTACGACTCTCCTGCAAAAATATTTCAGAGAATGAAAACAGGAACACTAGAAGCTACACAAAAGCAGTCACTTAACGACACTGTATCTTTGGAGTTACAGAGAAGTCAAAGGGATATAATCTTGAGTCCTGTTTCACTGGAGAAGACTATTATTTCTGGCTTTACTGATTTTTACAAAGAATCATCAGGTAAGCATTCATTTTCAAGTTAGTCTTATTACTTAGGTTAGTGCAAATAATTTTAAGTGAGAAATTAGGTAATTGCAGAACCAGTTAAAGGATAAGATTATATATGTATTGATACATTTTTATGGCAAAGGTATATTCTGATCTAGAAATAAATACCCAAATCTTCACTGTTGCATTTGATTTTGGGTAGAGAGTGGAAGGTTCAAAGGAAATTCTTCAGTCTGTCAATAAGCATTTTTTAAGCATCTACTATGTTTGAATCAGGAACTGTGCTTAAAGTGCTGGGTATACAAAAAGAGGCAAAAGACAACCTTTGCCCTCCGAGAGTTCATAGTCTAATGGAAGAGGCAACCAACAAACAAATATGTATAAATAAGCTATATACAAGAGAAGTAGGAATAATTAACAAAAGTAAAGCACTAGAAGCAGAGAGGGTAGGGAAGGCTTTCTGTAGAAGGTGGGACTTTACCTGGGCCTTGAAGGAAGTCAGGGAATCCAGGAGGCAGAGATGAGGAAGGGAGAGTAATAAAGACATGGAAGACGGCCAAAGAAAATGCCCAGACTGGGGAAGATGCCTGGTTCAAGGAACAACAAGAAGTTCTGGATTCAAGAATATATGTTTTATTTACGGTATAAGAAGACTAGAAAGAGTGGGAAAGTAGGTGATGAAGGACTTTGAATACCAGAGAATTTTGTATTTGATATTGGAGGCAATGGGAGTTTATTGAGTGAGGGTGGTGAGGGGAGGTGGGCATAGACAAGTCTTCCCAAGAGAGGTTAAAAGTTGAGAGAACAAGTAGTGCTTTAGAATGGACTACTTCCCTTCTCTCCCTCTTTCCATTCAGGTAGCCTGAGAAGAGACATAAATGAACATCTCTGTTGGGCATTGTGCCTGTAGAGAGAGAAGTACTTGCATTGTGGCAAGACTGATTCAGTTAGTTGCTGACCTTTCCTGTCATTCCCTGCCCATTTTCCAGTTGAGTGGAATTGAAAGCAGAAAAACAAATTTGTCTTTATAACAAGTATCATTGCAAATTCTTTTTGTTGGTATTATTAAGTCCCAGTCATTGGTTCCGGTAATAACAGTATATTCAGTATATTAAAATTTTAGTGAAGCGAGTATTCTTGAATTTGTTATATTGGCTTTCAATATCTTTTGGGTGTCAAGAATGAGACCTAAAATTCCTCTGATCAAGACCTCATTTCTCAAATATATAGAGAACTGAGTCAAATTTATAGAAATAAGAGCCATTCCTTAATTTATAAATGGTCAAAGGATATGAACAGGCAGTTTTCAGACAGAGTAATCAAAGCTATCTATATTCACATAAAAAAATGCTCTAAAACACTATTGATTAGAGAAATGCAAATTAAAGCAATTGAGCTACCACCCTACACCTACACACATCAGATTGACTAATATGACAGAAAAGGAAAATGATAAATATTAGAGAGGATGTGGGAAAATTAAAACACTAATGCTCTTTTGGTGAAGTTATATACTGATTCAGCTATTCTGGAAAGCAATTTAGAACTGTGTCCAAGGGGCTATAAAACCATTGACCAGACAATACCACTACTAGGTCTGTATTCTAAAGAGATCAAAAACGAAAAGGACCTATACATACAAAAATATTTATAGCAATTTTTTTTTGTGGTGGCAAAAAATTAGAAATTGAGAGAATGCCCATCAATAGGGGAATGACTGAACAAGCTGTGGTATATAATGTAATGGGATATTATTGTATAATAAGAAATGATGAGCAAGCAGATTTCAGAAAAACCTAGAAAGACTTGTATGAATGGATTCAAAATGAAATGAACAGAACCAGGAGACCATTGTGCACAGTAATAGCAATATTTTATAATGATCTGCTGTGAATGACTTAACTATTCTCTGCAGTACAATGATGCAAGAAAAATCTGAAGGACTTATGATGAAAGGGGCTGTCCATCTCCAGAGAAAGAACTGGTAGAACCTGAATGTGGATCAAAGATACTTTTTCTTTACTTTCTTTATTTTTCTTTTTTTTTAAAAAATCTATCTTTTCTTTCACAGCACAACTTACATGGAAATGTGTTTTGCATGACTACATATTTATAACTGTGTCAAATGGCTTGCCTTTTCAATGAGGGATGGAGGGGAAGGAGGAGGAGAGAGAATTTGGAACTCAAAATTTGAAAAAAGAATGTTAAAATTGTTCTTACATGTAATTGGGAATTTTTTTTAAAGAGAATAATGCCTAAACCATGGTTAAATTTTTTTTATATTTTGGAACCCATCTGTAGTGGTTTTCCTAATTGGAAAGTTTGAATCATAGTGTGGTTTATAACATGGTATGGTTAATAACCAGTTTATTTCAAGGAATCCCAGAATCTTCTTGTCTTGTACAATATTTTAAAAATTATTAGATTGTTCATTATCTGAAGCTCTTTTAATACCTAGGAGAATAAGATTCTAGGAAGCAGAAAACTCAACATAATTTTTTTCTTAGGAAAATTGTGCTGATGTGGACGTTTGATAGCTTCCCTGACATTTAAGAGTAGCATTTGATAGCAAGAGCTTTATCTTTAAAAGTTTGTAAAGTGATGATGAAA
Organism: Pseudochirops cupreus; assembly: GCA_028627135.1. NCBI lineage: Eukaryota > Metazoa > Chordata > Mammalia > Diprotodontia > Pseudocheiridae > Pseudochirops > Pseudochirops cupreus. The sequence goes on along the minus strand of CM053581.1, from coordinate 122,732,611 downwards.
AACTTGAATGAAGAGTTGGGGGAGCTTGTTAGGGAAAAAAATACTTGGGGATTAAGGTGGAAGGAGAGTATTGAGGGAAGAAAGAATACAGTTTAGGTAGATTCGAAACTGATTGAACAATCATATTTAAAGAATTATCAGTAATGACTTAATGGGAGACTTGAAGAATGGTCCCTAATGTAGGGTCTCCAATCTGTTATTGCTTTTGCTGTTTATTTCTATAAGTGGCTTGGATGAGGCATAAATGGCTTACTTGTTGAATTTGTAGATGACACAAAACTAAAAAGTATAATATGTTGAATGACAGAACTCAAAATTTTCTAACTAGACTAGACACACAAGGCCTGCACAACCTGGGCACGCCAAAGGATTTTGGGCAACCCGAGAAAAATGTAGAGGAAAACATCCACAGGTTGTGCAGGCCTAGGCTAGAACAAAGTGCTAAATCTAACATAATAAGACTAAATGAAATATAAATATAAATTCATATACCTGGGGTTTAAAGGTTCAGTGCCACAAGCACAAGAAAGAGGAAGAAGTAGGCAAGTTCAGATGGAAAAAATCAAGGAGTTTTAATGGACTGCAAGCTCAATATGCATCTGTGGTGTAGCCCAGTAGCCAAAAATACTAATGCGATCTTATTCGCCCTTAAGAGAAGCATAAAATCAAGAAGGACACATGTGAGAGTGTTTCTCCTGTGGTTGGGCCAGCTCTGGCGGTTTAGGCTTATTCCTACCTGTTAGTTTAGGAAGATCACTGATAAGCTGAAGTGTCTCCAGAGGAAGATGGGCGGCATGATTAATGGCCTGGAGTACATCACACAACAGAAACTGAGGATGTTTATCTTAGAAAAATGGAGACGTGGTGGGGCAGGCTGCTTCAAGCCTTTAAAGGACTGTCCTGTGGAAAAGAGATTAGACTTACTTTGTTTCAACCCAGAAAACAGAATTCGGTGAAATGGGTAAAAGTTACATAGAGGAAGATTTGGGCTTGATGTAAGGAAAAACTTCAAGATAGTTAGAGCTATCTAAAAGTAGAACCTGCTGTCATAGAAGGTAGTAGTGTATTTCTTTCACTAAAGGTCTTCAGCAAAAGTTGGGTAGGCATTTGTCGGATCTTTTGTACAGAAGCTGTTTTTTAGGTAGATATTGGCTTAGGTCGATCTTGAAATCTCTCTCAAACCATGAAACTCTTTGGAGAAGTCTTATCATTGTATTTACTTGATTTTACTTTTTGATGTTAATTAATGACAAAGGTAGAAATAGAACTCATATCTCCAGAATCCCAGACCTGGTATTCTGTTATACTGTACTGCCAATTTCATATATGTAGATTTTTTTTAAAATTCCACCTTCAAGTTGTGAATGGTACAATCAAATGACATTGGGATGGAGAACATAAGTGTAGTGTTATGCATGTTAGAAAATACCCAATTAAATATTCTATATTGCTATAATGAAGTCTATCTAATCATTAAATATTTGTTTCTGAATAAATTTGTTTTCTTTACCTTCACTGACTTCTGCAGGTGAACCTGCTATTTCTTCAGGAAGAAAAGCCTCTTCCCTATCCAGGGAGATTCCCCTGATAAATTTCCAGAATAAATTTTTCCTTCCAGTAAAACAAAAGATCTCATATCAACAAGAAAACCAGTCTTCTCATCAGGATTTAACTTATAGTAAGTTCTTTGTTCTTACACAATTTCATTGATGAATAATGTTAGTTCAGTACCTTTGTGAACTAAAACTTCATCTAACATGCAGAAACTCGTTATTTCCCCTTCTTTCTTCCTCTTTCTCTGTATAAAAGCAAGTTTTTATGCCTTTACCATTAAAAAAACAGCAACTGATTATGTAGAAGAGTTGGAGTCCTAAGACTTAAATGGGAAGGCTTAGAGGAAAGCTTGGGTAGAAGAATAACCTTGTATTTAAAATGCTTGTATTTAAAACTTTAAGCATTTGCTAACACTTTGTAGCTTTATCGCTCCTTATAAATATGATACAATTTGAATGGTTTTCTGCAGACATTACAACTTCGAAAGAAAGAGATGAGAACATTTCAACTTCAGTAATTCTGAGTGAAGCGTTAGCCAGTTCTGCTAAGCTCGTTCGAGACAATGGAAACAGAGTTGCAAGTGTTGAATTCAGCTTATCTGATTCCCTTACTTTGGAAAACATCGATGCTGATGATGAAAGATCTCAAACTCCTAATATTAATGGTATCAGTACTGACTGTATACTTGTTACCGCTGGCAACCGATTATCAAAATGTGACAGTGAAGTGCCTGTGAAAGGATTATTAGAACAGGAAATGAGCAAAGAAAATGAAGAAAAAATATCTGAGACTGTCCGACATGGTTCTATATCAAATATGTTCAAAATTTTGACTGCAGCTCCTAAAACTCACATAGTGGCAACGGAGAAAAAAGTTTCTAAGGTTTCAACAAGTGTTACCAATAAAAATGCATGCACTACTCAAAAAAAGGTAGGAACATTTCTAAAGCTTCTGTTTTTCTAATTATTTGTTATGTTAATTGGAAGTAGGAAGTAGACATACTTTATGTTTTTCCCTCTGCTGTTCTTCATATGGTTGAATTTGATGGACTTCCTAGAGTATATTGAAGGATAATCTTAAATAACCAATGTTTACCTAATTTGAGAAGTAGTACACTTACCTATTGGGAAAATGTAGCCTAGGAGTCATTTGTTCTTGACCTGGTTCTTCAACTAATTAAATATGACCATAGGGAAATCATTTATCCATTTTGTAACCATTTCCTTATCTTTTGAATGAGGATAGATAATAATCTCTCTTCACTCATTGGCCTGTTGTGATGTCAGTTCTTTCTTTGATGTGGATGCTTCCTTCAGCAATGTAGATCATAACATCTCTATGTCTGCCTATGTTGTGTAGCTCTTATCCATGTCTTTCCATAAATTCTTTAGTGCACTTGACATACTTTCCTTTAATTTTCTTGGCATTGTGTGGATACCATTAAAACAAATGCAGGCTATCTATTGATTTTTATTTGCTTTTGCCATGTGGTGAACCTGTGTTCTCATAATAATCTCTACAGCGTCATTCTTTGTGCCTCTTTATTTGATTTATTCTTTTTAAAAACTGATTTTTATTGATATCTTTTGTTTTCATATTACCTAGATTTCCTTTCCTTCCTCAATCCCAGAGAGCCATTCCTTATAACAAAAATTTTAAAAAAGAGAAAAAGCAATTTAGCAAAATTGATCAACAAATCCGATATTCTGTGCAGTGATCTACACCTGTGGACACTGGCCTCTACTAAGAAGGAGGGGGAAGTATCTTCTAATATTTCTCCTTTGGTGCCAAGCTTCTTTATAATTCACTTTTGATTATTTTGTGTTCTTTGTTATTGTTATTCCTTCTAATTATGTTTTCATAGCCATTTGTTTTCTTGTCTATTTAAGATAGTTCTTTTAAAAAAATAGATTTTATTGACGTTTTTTATTTTTATCACCTAGATTTTTGCCATGCATCCCTCTCCCCACCCTTCTACCCCTGGCCCAATCATCTGATATAAAAAAAATTTTTAAGAGGAAGAAGAGGAAAAAAAAATCAGCAATGCTGGTTAGTACATTGAAAAAGCAAACAAACAAACCTTACTTATGCAATGTTCCACACCTCAGGACCCTAACCACTCCCAAGAAGCAGTAGGGAACTATTTTCATATACCTCTTTTTGGGGAATGAGTTTGTTCTTTATAATCTTGCAATATTAAATTTTGATTGTTTTGTGGCAATTGTTCTTTTTAATTTAAATTGCTTTAGCCAGTCAGTCTATGTTAATTTTCCTTAACTCTCTTACAGGATGTGTCAGTCTTTCTATATGAAAATGATGCAAGGGGCAGCTAGGTAGCGCAGTGAGTAGAGCACTGGCCCTGGAGTCAGGAGGACCTGAGTTCAAATCGAGCCTCAGAAACTTAACACAAAAACTAGCCCTGGTGTTGGGCAAGTCACTTAACCCCAATTGCCCTGTCTTTCGCCCTCCAAAAAGCAAAAAAAAAAAATGATTCAAGTCTCTGTTCATAATGTTTGTCATTTTTTACAGAACTGTTATATTACATTATATGTCTAGCTGTTCTTCCATTGATGGACATCTACTTTGTTTCGTATCTTTGCTATCACAAAAAAAGTCCTGCTATAAATATTTTGTTGTATTTGGAGCCTTTCTTTTTGAAGGATATGTATGTAACAGGATATATACCTTTTCAGGATATATACCTAGCAGTGGCATCTCTGGGTTGAAGGGTATAGGTATTTTAATTGCTTTTTTATTTTATTTCAAATTGCATTCCACACTAATACATTGTTGGTGAAGCTATGAATTGGCAAAGTCATTCTGGAAAACAATTTGGATTTATTCATCTGTTCATCTAAGTCTTTTCCAGGTTTCTCTGTATTCATCAAGTTCATAGTTTCTTTTTTTTTTTAAGTTCATAGTTTCTTAAAGCACAAGAATATTCCATTACATTCCTATACCACAGTCTGTTCAGCCATTCCCCAATCGATGGGCATTAACCTTGTCTCCACTTCTTTTTCAGCACAAAAAGTACTGCAATAAATACTTTGCCATAGAGTCTTTCTGTCAGTGACCTCCTGGTTGGGATTTATGCCTAGCAGTGGAAACTTGAGGTCAAAGACATTTTAATATTTTATTTGTGTAACTCTACATTTCTTGCTCCAGAATGCAAATTTTAAATTTGTATTTCTTTCACTTGATTGGTAATGTGTTGCAACTTCCTCAACCCAACCTTGCTCCTCTCCATGAATGGACTTTTTTGTGATCCTCAACCTTAATTATTCTCTGATAATAGTTTTTTATAACTCATAGCCCTAAAATATCACTGAAATAATAATTTTTTTTAAATGGGGGTCATTAAGTGCACTGTGCAACTAATTTCCCATAGTTATTTCAGTTCGTTCTCTTCCTCCCATTTAGTTCCAAGCACAGTTTTTAATCCATATGCAGTCTGTCCACAATAGATGTGTTGATGGCCAATTCTGTAGGCTGTCCACCAATCTTGATATCACAGTTGTAACAGGCATTCTTTATCAGCTTGATTTTTCCTGACTAGATAATTAATCTGAACTCTTTTTTTTTCATTTATACAGAAGAATATTTCTTTTTTTTAAAAAATTATTTACTTTTAGTTTACAACATTTAGTTCCACAATTCTTTGAGTTTCAAATTTTCTCCCACTCCCTCTCCTCCCCCCAAAGGGTGAACTCTTAAGTGGATATGCTCTCACTAGGGAAGCTCTGTATTGGTAATGAACTCAGTCCAATGTTGTTTGCAGACAGGAGCATCTGGAATCTCTCTTCTATTTAGAGTCTGTGCTGAAAAGCCATGGGGGACCTTTGATAAAGTCTCCACATTTTATATAGCATTATTGGGCAAAATTTTCTGTGTTTAATAATCTTGTATGATTTTTACACATGCATGGAGACAGCTGCAATTAGGAATGGTAGAATCTGGGGCAAATTCATCTGGGGGTGGGTATGAGAAAGCCTGACAGTCCTACCTTGGCTGGTGCATGCTGACATCTTGCTCTTCTTGGGTGTCCCCTGTGTTAAGATTCAAACATCTTCCTTCCTTCCCCCCCCCCCCCCCGCCCATATCCCCATCTCCTTCTTCACTTTGGTCTTGGATGAAAAGGTAGTCTTTCTTGATAAAGCCAATCCTTTTATCATGCGCCCTTGTTCCTATACCTTCCTGACTTCTGTCTCCACTATTCTACTTTCTCTTTAATCTTCAATCTCTCCCTATCTAATCTGTTAGCTCCTTCCCAGCTGCTTACAAATATGCTTATTTTTATGGGATCCTAAAAAAAAAACCCAAAACCTCTTGATCTTACCATACTAACTAACTATTAACCTATGGCTCCTTGCCCAGTTGTGGCTGATCTCCTGAAAACAGCTTTCCACTGGGTGCTTCTACCTCCTCTCCTTTCACTTTCTTCTAAACCAGTGGTTCTCAACCTTCCTAACGCCATGACCCTTTAATACTGGTATGTGGGTGTATCTGCATGTGGGCGGACCTGCCTGGAGACCCATAGAGGAGCAGTGTCTGGGTTCCTAAGACCATCAGAAGCACGTGTTTTCTGATGGTCTTAGGTGACCCCTCCAAAGGGGTCACGACTTACAGGTTGAGAACTGCTGTTCTAAACCCTCTACAATTTGACTTTTGATCCTATTCAACTAAAACTGCCCTATCCAAAATCACCAATGATTTCTTTAATTGCCAAATCTATTTTTTTCTCAATCTATCTTCTTTTCTGGTCTCTGCATTGTTTTTGTTTACCTTCTGAATATTCTCTCCTCTCTAGATTTTCATAATGCTCTTCCTTCCTGGTTTTCCTCCTACCTCTCTGACCCTTCTCTGTCTCATTTGTTGATTCTTTCTCCATATCAGATCTGCTCACCCTTCGGGTCCCTCAAGTCTCTATCCTGTGCTTTCTTCTCTTTTCACTCTGCATTATGTCACTGGGTGGTCTCATCAGTTTCAGTGGGTTAAGTTATTTTTATGTAGACGGTCCTGAGAGAGCTGGGCATAAGCCTGACTCTTGTCTCTCCCCTATCCCCAGCTTCTTCTTGATGTTCCAGACTGACTGTCCCATGCATATCTCAGCCCCTTTGTGTAAAACAGAACTCATTGTCTTTGCTCCTTTCTGATTTCCCTCTCACTGCTGAGAATGCCGCCATCTCCAAAGTTACCTGGGCTTGAAAACTCAGCGTCACCCTCAGCTCCTCGCTTCCATGCCTTCCCCATATCTAATCCACTGCCAAATCTGCCGACTAAAGCTAAGAAATTGGTGAAGTTCTTTCTTTTTTTCTTGTTTCAAACAGTTTTGAGAGCATTTGCTTTTTATATCAGTTTCTCCCAGTATCCTTTCTCCTCAACTCTCCCAGAGAGCCATCCTGTATAGCAAATATATTTAAGGAAAAAGTGAAAGAAGAGGGGGGAAGCACAATATATAATACATCAAAAAGTCTGAAAACACGCGCCATATGCCCACCGCACTCGCACACTTCCCGCCTCTACAAAGGTGAGGACGTCTTCTCATAGCCGTTCCTTTGGGCTGTTGCTTATTCTTCATGATTTTGTTCCGTTAACAATTGTTTTTTAGAGCGCGTTCTTTTTGTTTACATTTTTGTAATCATTGTGTACGTTGTTTTCTTGACTCTGCTTACTTCACTTTGCCCCAGATGCCATGCTTCTCAGTATTCATCATTTCTTATAGCACAGTAAATATTCCATTACATCCATGTACCACATTGTTTAAGCATTCCCCAATTGATGGACATATACTTTGTTTCCAGTTCTTTGCTCTCACAAAAAGGGGTGCTATAAATATTTTGGTGTGTATTAGAGCTTTCTTTTTATCAGTGACCTCCTTGAGGTATAAACCTTGTAGTGTCTGGAGTAAAAAGACTGGAAATTTTAGTCCTTTATTTCATAATTCCAAATTTCTTTCCAAAATGGTTGTCTGGATTCACAGTTCCTCCGAAAATGTACTCATGTGCCTATCTCCCTCCAACTTTTATTATTGCCCTCTTTTGTCATCTTTGTCAATTTACAGGGTGAGGTAGAGTCGTAAGGTTTTCCTACCCTTCACCTTATCATCTTAGATACTGCTCCTGGGTTTCTAAGCTCTAATAGGGGAGCTTTTGCCTTATTTTGCCTAAAACCAGGCCACCATGATAATTCCTGGCCAACTCCTTAGCGTGTTACATACAATCCAGACCATCATCCTTATCTACTTCAGTCTTCTCCTCCACTTGTCCCCTCACCTCGCCTCTGGTTTCCAGTCTCCCTTTTTATACTATCTTCCTTCATTAGAATTTCAGAACAGGAACTGTATTGCTTGCTTGTATTTACAGCAATTATCTCCACTATTCCAAGGCAGTGCCTGGCACATAGTAAGTACTTAATAAATGCCTTAAAAACCTTAACCTCCAAATTCTTCAACTAATTTCCCATGACCTATTCCATCCTACCACAGCTATACACAAAGATTATCATATCCTTGCTATCACTCACAAGTGTTCTATGTTTATCAACTTGAAATTCCTTTTCTCTGAACACAATCTGTTGTCATTTCACCTCTCCCTTTTGGAACTATAAACTCTGTTCTCGTCTTCCCGCCTAGCAGACAGATAAAAGTTCTGTTTTTCCAATGAGATATTTCACATTGTTTTCTATTTTTCATTCTTTTCGTTCTGTATTATAATTTCTTGACTTCTCATAAAGTCATTAGCTTCTATTTGTTCCATTCTAATTTTTAAGGAATTATTTTCTTCGGTGAGCTTTTGGACCTCTTTTTCCATTTGAGTTAGTTTATTTAAGGTGTTATTTTCTTCAGCATTTTTTGGGTCTTCTTTAGCAAACTGTTGACTCATTTTTCATGATTTTCTTGTATCACTCTCATTTCTCTTCCAGGTGTTTCCTCTATTTCTCTTACTTGATTTTCAAAATCCTTTTTGAGCTCTTCTATGGCCTGCGACCAATTCATATTTTTCTTGGAGGCTTTTGATGTAGGAGCTTTGACTTTTGTTGCCTTTGTCTTCTTCTGTTTGTATGTTTTGATCATCTTTGTCACCAAAGTAAGTTTCCATAGTCTGATTCTTTTTGTGCTGTTTATTCATCTTCTTAGCCAAATACTTGACTTTCTAACTCCCTTTCAAGGCAGGATTCTGCTTCCAGTGGGGGTGGGTATACTGCCCCAGGCTTTAGGGGTTTTGTATCAGCCACTGGATCCCACACTGTCTGTGGGCCCATAACTCCACAAACAGCTGCTGCTGCTGCCACCCTGTCATGCTCCTCTTTGACCCAGCTCCCACAGAGTTCCCTCACTGACCTTCCATGTTGTTCTCAGCATTGGTGAGTTGAGAAGTGTGAAAATCACCAGAGCTGCCATCAATTCAGTCCCCTGTGGCCTGCTCTGGCCCTGTCTACTCCTGGTGCAACCCATAACAGACTGTACTCTGCTCCCAGTCTGGTGGGATATACCCTTCCTGTCTGGGCTGTCTTGGGCTGGAGATGTGTTTCATTCTGTCATTTTGTGGGTTCTGCAGCTATAGAATTTGCTTAGAATAATTTTTTACAGGTATTTGGAGGGGTTTGGGGATGAGCTCAAGCAAATCCCTGCCTTACTTCACCATTTTGGCTCCACCCCCAAAAGTCCTATTAAAAAAATTTACAATTATATTTTCAGTTCCAACTTCTTTCCCTCCCCCCATTGAAGAAACAAGAAATAGACTATTCATTACACATATGAAGTCATACAGAAATATCTTCTGCATTGGCTATGTTCCAAGAGAAATAAGAAAAAGTAAAATAAAATGCACATTAATCTGCATAAAGTGCATTAGTTCTCTATCTGGAGATTAATGGCATTTTTTTTTTATCATAAGTCCTTTGGAATTATGGTTGATCATTGTATTGATAAGTTACTAAGTCTTCCACAGCTGATTAGCTTTATAGTATTGCTATTACTGTGTAAATAAATTTCTTTTCTGGTTCTGCTAACTTTACTATACATCAGTTCATGTAAATTTTCCCAGGTTTTTCTGAAACTATCCCCTTCATCATTTCTTACTGAACATAATAGTATTCCTTCACATTTATATATTACAACTCATTCAGTCATTTTCCAGTTCTTAGCCACCACAAATATTTTTGTGCATATGGGTACTTTCCCTTTTGCTTTGAAATCCTTGGGATAAGGACCTACTGATGATATTTTGGGGTCAAAGGGTCAGTTTTTTAGCTTTTTGAGCATAATTCCAAATTATTCTCCAGAATGGCTAGACTAGTTCACAACTCTACTAGAAGTGTATTAGTGTGCCTATTTTCCCACCTCTAGCATTTGTCATTTTTCTTTTCTGTCATGTTAGTCAATCTGATAGGTGTGAGGTAGTATCTCAGAGTTGTTTTAATTTGCATTTCTCTAATCAGTAGCGATTTATAACACTCTTTCATATGACTGTTGATAGCTTTAATTTCTTCATGTCAAAACTGCCTGTTCCTATCACTTGACTGTTTGCCAATTAGGAAGTGACTCTATTCTTAGAAATTTGTCTTATTTTCCCAATATATTTGAGAAAAGAGACCTTTATCAGAGAAATTTGCTGCAGAGATTTTCTCCCCTTCAGTTTCCTACTTTTTTTTTTCTCTAATTCTGGCTGTACACATTTTTTAAAATTTTGTGTAAGTAAACTTATCCATTCTGCCTCTTGTGAACCTCTCTGTTGCTTTGTTGGTCATAAACTTTTCCCTGACCTGTAGATCTGACTGATAATGTTTTCCATGCTTTACTAGCTTGCTTATGATATCACCCTTTACCTCTAAATCATGTACCCATTTTGAGTTTATCTTGGTCTATACAATTCGCTTCCCCCACATTTTTTTCCATTGATTCCCCTGATATTTTTTATCTTTTTTTCCTCCGGGTAAATGTTATTATTTTTTTTCTAGCTTTATAAAGTAATTCTTTGGTAGTTTGATTGGTATAACAGTGAAAAACAGAAGAGTATATTGAAAATTCCATTCTTTTGTCCCTTCTGTTGCAGTATCAGTCATTTTTAAAAAGTAAAATTGAATAGTTTGGCAATGTTTCTTCTTGGGTTCTTTTCAGTTATAGTTAGGTTTTCTTAAGTGTTACTTAAGGTAAGGTATTAGTCTGAGTATTTTTTCCACCATGAACATTAGAAAATTAATAGAAGGAATGTGTACTTTGTTTTATACTTACAGGAAATTTGTCTCCAGAAATGGATGATTAGGAACATGAATAATAATACTGCTGTGTGTGTAGAAGGAATATTGACGTAAGTATACAATATCAATATGTTTTCAATAAATTATTTTATTCAAATTGAGTGTAGGAAGTGCTAAGTGGGAACATGATAGCTTTTCTTGAATTATTTGAAGGACTATCGATTAGAAAAGGGTGTAGACTTCTTCTACTTAGCCTTGTAAGGCAGAAGTAGGAGCATTTCCTGGTGGATGGAAATCAACTTTGAACTGGAGTTTGAAGCTTATTCTTTTTTTACATTTTAAATTTTTAAATGACCAAAGTCATAGATAAGTTTCTATCTGTCTTAGCCTAGGAAGTTCCCATACTAGGAATTTAGCAGTGCCCAAGTCATAGATCCTTGCATGTTGGTATATAAATTCCCAGAAATTTTGCTTTATTCTCATTTATATTAGGTGACATAAAATAAAATACTAGATTTGGACTTGGGAAATCCTGAATTTGAATCTTGCCTCAGACATTTACTATCTTTCTAACCCTGGGCAAGTAAATCACTTAAACTCTGTCAACCTCTGTTTTCCACCTGTAGTGACAGCACCTGCTGTTCAGGTTATTGGGAGGATCAAATAAGATGATAAATATATCCAAAGCTCTTGGTAAATCTTAAAACGCTTTATAAATTTTAGCTACTATGAAGATGACTTCATGTAAATCTTGAATGTGAATATTTGAAGATATATTTACTGAGGAATCTCAATCATCTTTTCTCTAGAGATACTCCTGACTTATATTGGCATAGTAATGCAATTGTTGAACGTCTTGACTACAACAGACTTAGGACTATATCGGGCAATATCTATGTATTAAAAGGAATGATAGACACAATTTCCATGAAGGAAGCAGGTAAAAACTTAAGAGCAAAATTTATTTTTCATTCTTATTTTTTTAAGTAATAGTAAACTGACTCTACATCTCTAGTTTTGATGATTTAGTAGTTTTTTATAATAGTTAAAATAATGAACTTAGTAGTGAAATAGAAAAATAGCCTAGCATATTAAGATTGAAGTCACTGCCTTTACGTTATACTTATGTTACAGGCATGTCTAGTAACCTCTGCTAGATTATAAACCCCTTCAAACCAAGGATGTTTTCATTTTCACCCTTTATACCTAGTTAAACAAAAATGCATGTGAACTTCTTAAGAAATCCTTACTGAATTAGATTTAATTGAAAAGTTTGAGAACAGGAGTAAAATATTTTCTCTTTTCCAGCAGGTCAGTTAATTAAGCTGAAAATATAAATTGCTATTAGTAACATAAATCAAGCCTTCAGTGAAACATTTCTCTGAAAATCAGAAATTGCAATTAAATTCTAATTGTCATTTGTAATTAGGTATTTTACTCCAAAATTTTATGTCTGTGAAAAAAGTGCTAACTTCAGTGTTACCATTTCTGTGTTTCAAAAAGGGTTCCCAGCCAGTTTTACTAGGAAGTTTATGTTTGGATTTCCAAAAAACTGGAAACAATTTGTTGATGATTTGTTACAAGAAATAAGGTAAAGTGTTTTTCTTAATGTAAAATATAACTCTGCTTATTCTTTTTCATTTTTGTTTTATTCTTTTCCTTTTTCTTTCTTATTAACTTAAAATTGTCAACAAGCATGCTCACTTGGATAGACAAAGAACAAAAAAGAAGATTGTATATGAAACCATGAACTTCTATTATATACAATTTTAAGCGTAAATTCATTTGAACATTGTAGTAACAAAACTCCTGTTTGTCTCCTTTTTTGGACTTTTTTCTTTTGGATATTTTAAAAAATAAATGTTTATTGCTATCTTGTTTTTACATTGCTTAAAATTCCCCTTTATGCCTTCCCATTCTCCTTATTCTTAAATGTGCTCTCATAAGCCAGCAGGACTTGATAAGAATTTATGTGCTTTCTAGAAATAAAACTGAAGTCAAAATTTCACAAAATTTGGCCATTTTAAGATGGATACTCAGATACCTACCACTTTTCCCTATGTTATAATATCACAAGATCATATTTGAAAGGCTTTGAGAGGCCATCTAATCTAATCCAACACATAAGCATATAAGAATCCCCTTGACAACATTCAAGAAATTGTCAGCTCTTTGAAGAACTCTAGTGATGCTCCAGCCACCCCCCGAGGCAGCCTATTCCCACTTTGGGATTACAATTTGCTAAAAAAATTTTTCCGTTTCTCAAACTAATGTCTATCTCTCTGTGTACTGCATTCTAGGGCCAAGGAGAATGTCTACTCTTCCTTCTACACATTAGCCTTTTCAGGATTTACGGACAACTGTCATACCCTTCATCTCTCCCAGGTCTTCTCTTCAGGAAAAATAACCCCCATTCTTTCAACCACTCCTGCAGCATAAGGACTTTAGTCCCTTCTCTATCCTAGTCTTCCTCCTTTCTACTCCTTCCACCTTCTAAAATGTGACATCCAAAACTAAACACAGTGATTGAGACATGGTATGGTCAGGATAGAATATAGAAGAACTGTTACCTCCCTCATTCTGATCTTGACATTTTTTTTTACTCATATCTTTAGATACAATTTTCTGGATTATGGCTGTGTGACGAGTTAGACCTTGCTATCTTCCATGTTTTTGGATGATGTGGGCAACTCCCTATTTGGTCCCATATATGGTGGTTAAGACTGGGTTCCTCCTCCTACAGGAATTCGTCTTTGGCTCAGTCGTCTGATGATTTGCCTTAAATATTAACCCTGAATACCTTTTCTCTTTGTTTTTACATAGTTCCAAAACTGTATTTCACTTTGTCCTTTGCGGTGATCTTGACAAGTCTCACCTAGATGTGGTTGATAGTTCTGGTAGAAGACCTTCTGGGAGACCCTAAGTGATTTCTCACATGCTGCCATGATCCTTTCTCCTGTGTCTGAAGCATGGGGCTCCTCTGTTCCTTATTATATCTTGAGCAGGGCTGACAAGAGACAGCACTGTGCTCCCTAGCTGCTGGTCTGACTTCATCTTCTGTGCCTAAACCTGGGCACCAGGAAGTGTTTCTTGGGTACTACCTTCCATCCTCTGTACCTATCTTTTTATTTTTTTATTTTTTTATTTTTTTTAATATGAGATTCTTTATTAAATTTTTTTGAGTTACATCTTTTCTCCCCGTCTTTCCCCCGCCCACCACCCCAAAACAG
>CM053581.1:122695476-122718129 GCA_028627135.1 Pseudochirops cupreus | reverse complement strand
GGGGTTCCCTTCACTTTTAGTAAAGTAAATTCCAGAAGTATATCCAATCAATTAATTTCAGAAGCTGATTCTAGAATTTACCGCAGGAATGTACATAAGAATTTTTAAGAGATGAATAATTCTCAAAAGGATGATATAGTTATTTATCAACTATTCTTTGTACCCCCTTGACAAGCTTCTCATATTCTCTGGGAGTACATATATCCCATGTTGGGAAGCCCAGTCTAGAAGGAAGATAACACACACACACACACACACACACACACACACACACACACACGTTTATATTTATATACATACACACAGATAACTATAAAACAAAATATCATGTTAAATTCATTAGAGAGGTATAAAATAAACTGCTAAGATTTGAGATATGATATACAGTTAGATGGACTATCCAATCTATCTTGGATAGGCATTATAGACAGGCAGTAAACTGGATCAAGAATTGAATAAAAGTAGGAAAGTAAACTGGATAGCACTCAGAAAACTACAATGTTTTTTGATCCCAAACTATTCTGTGGCTTAAAGACCCATTTCAAAAAAAAAATCCACTGATGCCTTTAAAAAACCATAGTTATAATAAACTGTGGCATATAAATGTAATAGAATACTTTTGTGCAATAAGAAATGATGAACAGGCAGATTTCAGAAAAGCCTGGAAAGACTTGTATGAACTGACACAGAGAAATGAGCAGAACCAGGAAAACACTGTACACAGTATCAGCAACATTGTGTGATGATGGACTATGAATGACTCAGTTCTTCTCAGCAACGCAAATTGTTCAAGACAAGTACAAAGGACTCATGAAGGAAAATGCTATCCATATCTAGATAAAGAACTGATGAACTCTGAATACAGATCGAAGCATATTTTTCACTTTATTCTTTCTTGTGGTGGTTTTTTCCCCTTTTGACCTTTTTTCTTTAACTGTGATGAATATGGAAATGTTTTACATGATATCACATGTATAAACTGTATCAAACTGCCTACCATTTTCAGAAGAGGGGAGGTGAGGGAGGGAGAAAAATCTGGCGCTCAAATCTTGTAAAAATGAATGCTAAAAATTTTCTTGAGATTTAATTGGAGAAAAAAACTAAAGAGAAAAAAAAATAGTCATTTCTCTAATCAATAGTGATTTAGAGCATTGTTTCATATGTCTATATATAGTTTTGATTTCTTCTGAAAACTGCCAGTACATATCTTTTGACCATTTATCAATTGGGGAATGACTTATATTCTTATACATTTGACTCAGTTCTCTATATATTTTAGAAAAGAATATAAAATTTAAATGGATAAAAGGTGAAAGAAAAAGTATTCTTCAAGTCAAAGGAAAAGGATAATTTTAAGATAGAAGTTAATCTGACTTCTATAATCTTTGGGGGAATAAATATAATCTACCCAATGACAAACCACTAGATTCTTGAAGACAGCTAAAGTTCAGGGAAGCAAAATGATAACCAAATTACATAGGCAATAGAAAGCATCTCCCTGTCTCTAAAGGTATTAGAAAACAAGTAACCACTAAAACCATTTGAAACTGGTTAAAAACAGAAAACTAGATCAGTGGAACAAACTAGACAAGATCAAGAAACAAATGTACAACCAAGAATTTGATCAACTGAAAAAATACAAACAAGAGAAAGATTGCAATAAAAACCAGAATAAAATTTGGCAGAAGATAAGTCTAGACCAGTATCACATACTATGCAGTACAATATGCCCCAAATATGTTTGACCTGAATGTAAACGGTTACATTATTTTTTAAAATTTGAAGAGAGTAGAGGTACCATTCACAACTATGCTTAACAATTTTTCTTTGTTAAGTCAAAAGTTTTTGCTAGATAGCAAGGGTGGAGGAGGTTATATTGGAAAATGACTATGGTATTAGCCAATTTCATAAAGAGACTAATTTATATAATCAGGCAAGAAGATAGATATTGGAGAGGAGAGATGTAGAGGGGTAGAAGAGGAAGTGAGGTGGCTAGTCGTTAAGTAATATGATCAGAGAATGAGAGTGTTGTAGACTTAATAAGAACGACAGGATAAGTAGCGAAGACAGAATGAGTAGGATTATCAAGGAATGATTAAAACAGAGGATGAAGTCTGGGGAAATGAGTTTTTAGTGAATAAGGAAAACGCAAAGTCAGTCAGGGGTAAAGAATACATGAGAAAGGGGAAATAGAGAAATAAGTTGTGTGAAAAAGTAACCACCACTCCCATCTGACTGAAAAAGAGGGAAGAGGATTTTCCTGCCTGAATCTATGGCAAAAAATTTCAGCAACTCTAAGGTCATCTTAGGAGAACTGATTTTTCCAGTGTTCCCATCTATTTGGTTCTCTTTCATTTACCTAAAGAGGTATTTCTTGGTATCTCTACTTCTCTTCAGATTATTCATCTCTGCCTCTTGCCCTTGCCCACATCAGGTTTAAAATGGGAAACAAGGTTTATAGAGGAAATGAATGTCAAAGAAATGGCCCAGAATTTAATCCCAGAACCTTGTTCTGTAAGGAAGAGAAAGGAAATGTAGTCTCATTTAATGTTTTACCTGGAAAGGTCACAGAGAGCATCTAGTCCAACTTGCCTCTTCTGGCAGGTCTGAAAACAGGCCCAGAGAGAAGTTATTTGCCCAAGATCACACAACTAATAAGTGGTGGGGGTGGGACTAGAACTGAGGCCTTCTGATTCTTTCAACCACACCAAGTTGTCACTCTATTCAGAAGGGACATGCTAGGAAGTCTAGAGGGGAATACTTGAACTACCAAAAAATGTTTGAATTTCCATTTTTCTAGAAAGCAATCATTTAGGTAACCAATCAGGTCTGTCTGAATTAGTTCATTTTTCCCTCTTCGCCTATTTTATAACTGATAATCTCTTACCTATCTATATTCAGATTTTGAGTGGTAATCTCTGAGCTTCAAGAAAAGATAGGGAATGCATACACAAAGAAGCTGCTTATTTTTAAGACCATGAAATGTATAGCTTTCAACTTATAATAGGAAACAGAAATAGATATATCATAAAATATGTAACATAATATGGCCAGTAGGTAGCACAGTGGATAGAGCGCCAGGCCTGGAATCAGAAAGACCTGAGTTCCAATTTGGCCTCAAACACTTACTAGTTGTGTGACCGTGGGCAAGTCATTTATCCCAGTTTGCCTCAGTTTCCTCATCTGTAAAATGAGCTGGAGGAGATGGCAAACCACCTCAGTATCTTTGCCAGGAAAATTCCAGATGGAGTCACAGAGATTCGGACATGACTGAACAACAGCATTTATCCAAGGATAGGAAACCTGTGGCCTTGAGGCCACATGTGGCTCTCTAGATCCTCAAGTGCAGCCCTTTGACTGAATCCAAACTTCACAGAACAGATACCTTTAATAAAAGGATTTGTTCTGTAAAACTTGGACTCTGTTAAAAGGCTGTACCCAAGGATCTAGAAGGCCATGTGTGGCCTCAAGGCTGTAGGTTCCCCACTCCTGTTAAATACACTATAAGGTCTGTCTAGTGCTTTACAAATATTATCTACTTTTATCCTCAGAACAGCCCTGTGAGGTAGATGCTATTACTAGTATCAATTTATAGATGAGGAAATATGGCAGAGGTGAAATGACTTGCCCAGGGTGACACAGCTATTAAGTATTAGAGGTGTTATTTGAACTCTGGACTTCATGACCTCAAATCCAACACTCTATTCGCTGTGCCACCTAGCTGCCTCGTGGGCAGAGGAAATTTCCTCACTATGAATTCCATGCACCAATATTACAGATCTAGCCTCTCAAACTGGTCTGGTTTAGTGTCTCCAGGGTCAGTGGTGACCTCTGTCCTGGACCTCCTTTCTCATTTCCTAATACTTTTCCAATCCAACTCAACTACTGATACACTTGTGTGATTCTTTTCTTGAGAACACTCAGTATATGTTCGGCATCTAAATAACATGTGTGGCAGAAAGCAGAGAACAGCTTTGTCTGTGGTGGTAGCATTCTTTCATCAGGCTTCTGTGCTCTCTGGTTCCATATCATGGAACAAGGATAGTGTAGCCCTGGGTGTTAGTGTAGAATAGACTGTATATTTTACCTTGTAGATACTGTTATTTATACATACTGTAAATTATGACATCAGTGGGCACTAAATGCTCTAGGTGAAACTGGGAACAGACCCAGACATAAATAAGCAGAGGCCACAGGCAGAACACATTCGACTTGAATAGATGATTTTGGACCACAGTGATGTCAGCTTTAAGGATGTGAAGCAACTGATTCTTATCACAGACAAAACCCATGTACTGTGTTTACAGGATTGCAACAGAGATGTCAATAGAATTATCACTGTGATGCTGGAGAGGAACCTGGACATGCATTCCTGGGAGACAGCTGAGGAAGATAAAGGAATATCAGAACAAAAAGATGGCAGACAGATGGAATCCAGTGAGGAAGGCAAAGACTCTAGGTCTCAGATGGGGTGGGGAAGGGAAATGTGGATTTAGTATCTGAGGTGGGATTGGCTGCCTGGATAAATTAATTCCTTAATTTCTAGCATCTCGTTGCAGGATACTGAAACAAGTGTTGGTTTCGGAAAGATTAGCATAGATATGATAATTGAAACTAGAAAAGTAAAGTGGAATTTCTAAGGAATAAGTATAAAGGGATAAATCCAAGGGCAAAATCTTAGAGAAAACCTAAAGTTATACTTAGGGAGGAAAAAGAATCATCTTTAGGCAGATGGGAAAAGTATATAAATATAGAAGCTAAAATGAATTTGGAGGAGGATGTAGACAGAAGTATCTTTTCTGTAAAGAAGCCAAAGATGACAAGAACTAAGAAAAGGTCATTGGATTTGGTTGTAAGAAAAAAGTGCCCCTTAAGGTATTCCCATACAGGGACAGTTAGGTGGTGCAATGGATAGAGCACCAGGCCTCGAGTCAAGAAACCCTGAGTCCAAATCTAGCCTCAGATACTTACTAGCTGTGTGACCCTAGGCAAGTCGCTTAACCCTGTTTGCCTCAGTTTCCCCATCTGTAAAATGAGCTGGAGAAGGAAATGGCAAACTATTCCAGTATCTTTGCCAAGAAAACCCCAAATGGGGTCATAAACAGTTGGACATGACTGAAAAAGGACTAAATGACAACAATATAAGGACTGTGGGAGTTCTCACAGTTACTTTTTATATGTATGATACATTCATGGCACAGCATATGGAGTCTACTTGCTCAGAGTTCGGTAAGTGACCAAATCAGTTAAACCTTGTTTCAGAAGACTGATGGAGAGTATACCTTCTACCTCCAAGTAAATGAGAAGGTAGAGGTGGTAGATTAGAAGTACTGAGTGCAGCATACAATTTTAGGCACTGTCAACATGCTGATCTGTTTAGAATGACTATACTAATTGTTATAAGAAAAGGTTCTATTAGAGTGGAGAAGGTCAGTGAGAAGTAACAAGAAAAGAGCTTCTATAGAATATTGTTTCTTTAAAAAAACAAATTTGGCATCAAAAGAGAGAAACTAAATAGCAGCCGGAACATTATCAGGTTTGGACAATAGATTTGTTTGCAGCTGAGGTAATGTGTTAAGTTTTTATATGTTTTCTTGGTTCTTGAATATTTAACAAAATAATAATTCAGACTAAAATGCTCTCCAAATTCATTATATTTCCAGGGTTATTCTTTGGCATAACGTCACTGATGTATGATGACAGATGACTTGCTACTGAAGAATTTTCCACACACACTACATTCGTGGCGTTTCTCTCCAGTATGAGTTCTCTGATGCTGATTAAGGTGCCTTCTTTGGATGAAGGCTTTCCCACATTCAGTGCATTTATAGAGTTTCTCTTTACTATGAATTTTCTGATGTTGAGTAAGAGATGAACAGTCAAAGAAGGCTTTGCCACAGTCACTACATTTATAGGGACTTTCTCCTGTGTGAATAATCTGACGTCTCTGAAGACTAAGATTATGTCTGAAGGCTTTCCCACATTCATTGCATTCGAAAGGCTTCTCTCCAGTATGAGTTCTTTGATGTCAAGTAAGGGTTGATGGATCAAAAAATGCTTTTCCACATTCAATACATTCAGGACCTCTTTCCTTAATATTTTTTGGGGGAAGTTTGATTGAGAGTTGCTTGAAATCTCTCTCATGGGACAGGGTTTCTTCCCTTGTCTTCCTTTTGGTGTTTAGTCTGTGTCTCTCCAGTTTGCCCTCAGGTACAAACACTCCTCCTCTAAGTCTAAGTCTTTTCATTAACATTTCTGGTGATTCTTCAGAATTGTTCTGCTTTAGAGTTGATCCCTGGGCCTCAGGTATATTCTCCAAGCCTGAAACCAAGAGAAAATACAATTGTCATCTATTCTCTATTCTAGGGGGGAAAGAAAGAAAGAAAATGCTACAAAGAAAAGAAGATAACAAAACTAAAAATAATGCATGCTAAAATTTGTAAGACTGGTTAGATCTCCAAAAAGCATAGTAAACTGGAGAGAGGATCAGAAATGGGAGAGAACAGAGCTGAGGATACAATTGGAGGGAAGGTGACTGGCATACCAAGCAGGATGAGCAGAAAATAGGAGAACCAATATAAAAGTATGATAAGAATGATGAGCAAGAATGTGAAATAGAGGGGATGGTGATGAATACGAATATCAGGATATGAATAAGGATTAACATAGGATCTGGGAAAATAAACTTTCACTGAGTAATGAAGAAGAATGTCTCTGGGTAAAGAAGAGGAAAGAGCTGGTGGGTGACAACTTGAAAAGAGAATCAGAGGAATCATATTTGAAGAATGTGATACCACTGACCCAAGACAGATTTCCTGCATGAGTCAGTGGCAGTACAAATATCAGCTGACCTTGGGGTCACTGAAAAAAAGTTCCTTCTCACTGAACAACTGGGCTATTATTTCAATCAACTCCCATCTGTCTACTTCTTCTATCACTCACGTACCTAGAGAGGTATTTATTGGGACCTTTCTCAATTCATTTCTCTGCAGGTCAAATATCCAAGATTCTTCCCATTGCTCCAACTGTATGATCATGTCAGGTTTAGAAATTGGAAACCTGTTTGTAGAGAAGTGAATAAAGCACAGCAATTTGTCCTGGGGATACAGAACTGTCCTAGAAATCTGTGCCAGGCCCTTCTTTTCTGCAAGGAAGGAAAGGTAAATATAGATTCATGTTAGAAATGGAAGGAGTTTATAGGTGAAGAAACTGATGCTGGACTTCCTGAAAATCACAAAGCAAATAAGTGGTAGAGTTGGGATGAACCTAAGTCTCTTGCCTCTACTTTTAACTCTATCAAGCTGACACAGAACGTGGCAGACAAATTCAGAGGGCGTTTGCAGAGATTTTTTTTTTTGCAGAGATTTCTGAATGAGACACAGGCTGGTCTTCTAGGAACTTTGGGACCACAAGATGGGGGAAAATAAAACATCAGAGAAGTACAATGAAGGTGTCTATTTTCAATTCTGTGAACTGTAGAACTTTCATCTTGTAACAGAGAACAGAAATACTGGGTATCTTTGAGTCCAGAAAATATTAGAAATCTCTGGCTTGATTCACAACTCAAAACTCATTTGAACAACTCTCCTCTCTAAAACCATCTCTTTGATATACCTGTGTCCCAAGATGCATTGAAATGGTGACCCTTTCCTCTGTCCCCTGCCTCCATGCTGTTGTGGTCTGTACCTTGACTGACTCTATTCCAGCTTGTTTGTTTTTTTCTTTATAGGCACAATTAATCCACACTTTATCTTCCATCCTTGTCACCAATCTTTGGTCACTTTAAGCACTTCCTTGTCCTTCCACCTAGTTTTAAGAACAGGACACTGATTTCTCTTCTCTTTAGGATCCAGAACCCCCTTTAGGCTACAGGTTGTTTGTTCTTACCTTTTACATTGTAGTAGTCATTGTGTTTATTATTTCAGGACATCATTTGTTAGGTAGTCCTCATAGAGTTACTAGACTGTGTTATTAGACTACATTATCACCTACACAGTTGAACAAGAGTTTCTGAAGCTTCAAAGCATTTCCTATAGGCATCTATTAAAGTCTAACACTACAGTCTTATTATCATACATCACCATGGAATAGAGGTAGGTGAGCCTGTACTCTAAAAAGTTAGAGTTAGACTAGTGCTCTTGATAAAGGCTTTAAGGAGGGGCTTATTGACAGACCATATGCCTGGTATCAAGGACCAGCCTAGCTAAGTTCAGAAAACCTCATCAACAATTTTCAGGGTGCTGAATTTGTTGGGCACAGAGACTAAAGAGATTTTCTACAAAGTGGTGGAAAGCTGGTGATTTGCGTTTTTTGAAGACAGTATCTCTGATGCCTGCAAACTGAAACTATTCTATGACTACACTTAGCACACAGTCACAATGAAACATAACTCTAGTCACACAACTGCCCGCCTTGAAGCCCTTCCTGATCTCTTTAATAGTTAGTCCACTCTCCTACCTCAAATTATCTTGTGTTTACTTTTCTGTGTACATATTATAACTTCCCATCAAAAGTAGAAAATAAACTCCATGGGGCTGGTTTTCATTTTACTTTGTTATCCTTAGTGCCTAATAAAATGCCTTATGCTTATTAGAAGCTTAGTGAATACTAAAGAGGTATAGCAAAGCAAAGCAGATGAGTCCACCTGAAGCCAAAAGGACATGGATTCATGTCCCACCTCAGACACATACTAGCTGTATGGACCCTGGTAGGTCCCTTAAACTCTCAATGTTCTAGGCAAGTCTCTAAGATGAAGTTTAAGGTATCATCTTGCACTGGTAGTTTTCACACTTGGGAGCTCCCTATACCAAGAAAATTACAAGTCCAGTTCTTATCTTCTAATGAATATTTATTGAATTAAACCAAATTACTTCCATTTAGCAAAGAAGCATATCACCTTATTGAAGGGCAAACTCTAAATCACAAGATAAAGCCATGCTTACCTGATGAGATCAGATTTCTATAGTTCTCCAGCATCACATTCCTGTACAGGTCTCTCTGAGCAGAGTTCAATTGTCCCCACTCTTCCTCAGTGAAGTTCATGGCCACATCCTTGAATGTTAGTGATTCCTGAAACAAATACATCTTTGATTGCCCTCATCCCTGAAGGAAGAAATGTATCTGAAAGCACTCAGAGAGAGAGAGAGAAGGGATGGATAGAAAGTGGTTCTGATGATGTTTTCAAGGGTTCTTCCCATTATTAAGGGAATTTGTTTTGTGAAGTTTGGATTCAGTCAAAGGGCCACACTTGAAGACCTAGAGGGCCACATGTTGCCTCAAGGCTGCAGGTTCCCCCTGTTTAAATGATCTGAGCTCAATTTACCATGAAGTGGGGAAGAAGCCAGAGAGAGTTTCTTGTTTCCAAGTTTCCATGTGACCATCACTATGTCAGGCTTCACTGAACAAGAGTAGGAAACCAAGATGGATACAGGAACCTAGGGGATGAAGAATTAGGGCTTATCCCTGGACAGTTGGACAGAGAAGCTCCACGACAAGGGAAGTAAAAGTATGTACACTCTGGAATCTTTTGATTTCAGGAAAGGGGGGAGGAAAAGTCAATTCACCTGGGTCCTGGCTATCTGGAACACAGGAGCCATTTTTTCCTCTTTTGTATTCCCCTTCTGGAGAAAGGCAGAGTGCTGAGAATGCAAGGCTGAGAAAGAAGAAAAAGGACATGAGGGAGATTGCTCATCTTGTAGCTCCTAGTCTCACCATGTTGGAAATCTTCACATGACATCTTGGTGGGTTGTCCAACTTTCTCCATGCCCTACAAAGAGGGAGGTCAGAAAGAACTTGGGCAATAGGTAACCAAAATATATTCCAGGGTGGGAGAAAAGGATCAATGATACTGCTGGGGCCATCACTCTGTACTTGTAGCTGTAGCACATTGCAGGGGAAAGAGTTGTTTCTGAGAAGAGACAAATGGCTTAAATTAACAGGAGGCCTCAACTAGCCATGATTTATATCCTAATTCAACCCCTCTATGCCAAAGTCACCTTCTCCTTCAGTGAGAAAAAGTATTTCCCATTCTTTCCACTGATTCTCATGACATGTAAAGAATCAGCAACCAGCCTTCCAAAGTGGCCTCAGAACCATTACATTAACATCAGAGAAAAAGCATAGTGTGGAAAAAAGAGCACAACCTGGGAGTAAGGAAACTTGGGTTGCCATTTTCCCTGAGGTCCTAGAACCAGAAGATAAAATAGTCATCCAAAGAATTCACCAATCACCTCCTGAAAGAGATCCCAAATTGAAAATGCCAAGGAATATTGTAGCCAAATTTCCAGAATTATCACATCAAGGAAAAAATACTGCAAGCAGCCGAAAAGAAACAATTCAAATATCGTGGAACCATAGTCAGGATCATGGAGGACCTTGCAGTTTCTACATTAAAAGATCAGAGGGCTTGGAATCTGATATTCCATGAGGTAAATGAGCTTGGATTACAACCAAGGATCAATTACCCAGCAAAGTTAAGCATAATCTTTCAGGGGAGGAGATGGATTCTCAATGAAATAGGGGACTTCCAGACTTTCCTGATGAAAAGACCAGAAGTCAACAAAAAACTTGATCTTGAAATACAAGACTCAAGAGAAGTATAAAAAGGTAAACGGGAAAGAAAAAAACAACTTGTTATTCAATAAGGGCAAATTGTTTACATCCCTACATGGGAAGAAGATACTTAAAGTAATAGGAATGACTCTACAAACCAGTCATAAAAATCAGTTCTTTACATTTTTTTAAATTTATTTTTTATTCTGAATTTAATGGACACTTTAAAAAAGTATAGTTCTATAAACGAAAACTGAAAAAGATTATAGGTGAAACTGGGAATCTTGATTACATAACACCTGCTTTTAAAAAAAGTATATAATCAGTAAGTTTGTTTTCTTTTTACTTCCTTTAGTAGAATATAAGTTACTTGAGGGTAGGGTCTATTGTTTTGTTTTATTTAATAGCCCAATTAGTGTTTTACATCAATGTGTAAACCGCCATTTTACCATCTTTGATATAACTCATAAAACAACTTCAAGTCGCTAAGAACTAACATTCTTTTTTATATTGTATTTTTATTCTGAACTTAAACACTAAAGAGAACAAGTATTTGCATACACTTAGAACAGAAAACAGAGGATTGTACACGAAACCAAAGGTCTCTGTTATGGATAGTTTGCTCTTGCATCTATATCTATTTTATGTATCTAGTATATATATTTAAGTTTACATATATAATATAGAAAAGTTTGTATATATACATACATATACATATAATATGTCTATAAGATCAACTTGTAATTTTCTTTTTTCATTTAAACATATTTTTATTTTATTGACTATTTCACAATTACATGTAAAAAAATTAACAATCACTTCTTAAGATTTTGAGTTCCAAATTCTCTCCCTCCTCCTTGAGAAGGCAAGCACTTTGATTGTAATACAATATATCTGTGAGGTCATGCAAACCATATGTCCCTATTAGCCATGTTGCAAAAGAAAACACAAATAAAACAATAAAAATAGAGTCAAGTAGTAATTTTCTAAGCTGATCTACTTATCTGGCCTTCTTTCTGGCTTTCTCTTTGTTCTTTTCTCTCCACTTTTTAGGAAAATGCCCCAATGACCCCCTTTTTTTTTTCTTTTGGTGCCCTGTCCTAATCTTCCTTACCTCTTGACCCTCTTCCCCAATTGGAATAAAAAAACAGAAAAATAAAGTTCTTGTAACAAATATAGTCAAGGAACACAACTTTGCACATTCTGTACAAAAATACAGGTCTCTTTTTGCATCTTGGGTCCATCACCTTTCCATCAAGAGGAGTGGCAAGGTTCATCATTAGTCTTCTGAAATCATATTTGGCCACTGCAATCATTAGAGCTCTCCAGTCTTTAATTCTGATCACTTCGTTTTGCATCAGTTCAGACAGGTGTGTTGAGGCTTGTCTGAAACTATCCCTTTCAGTGTTTCTTATAGCATAATAATATTCCACTGCATTATATTCATATGCCATAATTTGTTTAGTTATTTTGTTGCTTCTTGATAACATTTCATATCAGAGAATCACAGAATCTGAGGGGTCGAAAAGGAACTTGGAGGCCAGTTACTCCAATTTGTACCTGAACAAGATGACTCTCTATGATATCCAACAGGTGGTGAGAGAGTTTTTGGGGACCTCTGGTGAGGACAAACCCAGTATCTCCCAAGAAGCCCATTTCACTTCTGGAAACCCACTCTGTTAGGAAGTTTTTCCTTACATAGACTTTAAATCTGCCTATTCAGAACTTCCTCCAGTTTCTCCTAGCTCTGCCCTCTCTGGCTAAGTAGTAAAAGTCTAATAACTCTGCAACTGGGTGGCACAATGGATAGAGCACTGGGCCTGGAGTCAGAAAGACTCATCTCATCTCCCAGAGTTCAAATTTAGCTTCAGACACTTGCTAGCTGTGTGACCCTGGGCAAATGACTTAACCTCCAATTGCTTCAGTTTCCTCAGCTGCAAAATGGAGATAATAATACCACCTACCTCCCAGAGTTGTTGAGGTTCAAATGAATTAATACCCATAAAGTGCTTAGCACAGTCTCTGGCACATGGTAGGTGCCATAGAAGTGCTAGCTATTACAATTATTATTATTATTATTGTTATGTAACAGTCCTTCCTTTCCCCAACAAAGTCTTCTCTTCTCCAGGCTAAACAATTTCTGTACCTTCAACTAATTTCTACACAGTATGTTCTCATCATTTGTGAATAAAATAATTAGGTCTCTAGATAGTTGAGATCCCTCATTATGCATTCTGGTATCACGCTTCTGGACACACTGTAGCTCGTTCATGGCGTTCCTAAATTGTGATGCCCAAAAGAGAATAAAGTCTTCCAGATGTAGCCTAATAATACAGCCTAACATTATCTTTTCTACTCTGTTTTCACATAGTTAACTCAAAGAAAACTTGAAATCCATTTAAAAAAACCCAGACCTTATTGTTTCAAAAAGATTTATTGATTTTTTTTACATTATCTTTATTTCCAAATATACTCCTACTTCCTCTCCAACCCAGTGAGCCTTTCTTGTAAGAATTATTTTTTTTAAAGATAAAGCTCCCTTCCATGGTTGATTGAGCTGTAACCTGCCATGGAAAATCTTCAAATGTTTCAAGGACTGGCCTCAAAAGCCAGTCCATCCCTACTACACTGAAGGGGAAAAAAGGGTAGTTCATCAAAACTAACCAGCACATCAACTAAGCCAGACAGGCAATGTTCCACACCTACAGTCTTTCTCTGTTGGGCCATGATTAGTTTTGTTTTTTGTTTTTTTTATTGATATCTTTTGTTTCTAGATCACAATCATTCCCAAATCTTTCCAATTGGTGAGCCATCCCTTGTAAAGAAAAATTTTTAAAAAGGGAAAAAATGTTCAGTAAAACACATGAAAAAGGATTGATAGTTTATGTAACAAATATTCAACATCTATAGTCCCCTCCACCCCCCTGCAAAGATAGTAGACAGGTACATTTTCTTATCTGTTGGGGCAAACTTGACTCCTAGACTTTTTCACAGGCACTGTCATCTCGCCACATCTCTCACTTACTATATCTGTATAGAAAAACTATAATGACTTTATTAGTGTAGAATCTCACATTTACCTATATTTTATTTGGCTCATTGTTCATGGCCTTTTAAAAAATTCTTACTCCATCACACAGCATGTCAGTTATATCTCCCTTCTTAAGTCAGTTGCAAAACTGACAGATGTGGCCTTTTGATTGAGTCCAAGTGTTATAGAACAAATCCTTTTATTAAGGGGATTTATTCTGTGAAGTCTGAATTCAGTCAAAGGGCTGCACTTGAGGGCCTAGACAGCCACATGTGATCTCGAGGATGCATGTTCTCTGCCCCTGAATTCTAGCCCATCTCCCCATTTTATACACAATCAGTGACTTTGGCAAATGCTTTGCTGAAATCTGTCTACACTATTCCCTTATTCTACAATCTATTTATTCCATGTCTTTACACTTTATACTTGCTCTGACTTCACTTTCCTTCCCTCCCAATCTTGACTCTATAATTAATCAATTCAACTATACACTTATCATCTACTTTCAAATTTTCTGCCTTTTTCTCTTATTGCTGCTCATCCCCTTCCAAATATCACCCATGGAATGCAACCATTACCCATTTTCTTTGCTTGTACTCATCATGCTGAAGGAAGTCATATAACATCAGGGCTGGAGAAAGTCATATAACTATGCTGACTGGGTACATGTTATCCAACTTCAACTGAGTTCACACTGCAGCAAGCAGTGATAAATGAAAGCAAATAATGCTTTAAAAATTTTCCCTAGTGGATTCCTTATCTCATTCCTCACAAAAGCTACTTCAAATGTTCTCAAGATTCCTACATCTTCCATTCTACCCATACTCTCAACTGATGACCCTAGCCTAGAAGAGAAATTGGTAAGCTTACCTAAGCAATGAACTCTATAAAAACTAGGATAAACCAAACAGAAACCAATGACTCCATGAAATAGCAAGAAAAATTAAAAATAAAACAAAATTATTTTTAAAAATAGAAAATACAGGATATATTAAAAAACAACAACAACCACAACTGATCTGGAAAACAGGGCCATACCAAACTACCAAAGGATTACTTTGTAGAGCTAGAAAAAATAATGAAATTCATGAGGAAGAACAAAAGGCCAAGAATCTCAGGGGAAATAATGAAAAAAATGGGAAAGGATGCCCCGGCAGTACTAGATCTCAAACTATAACAAAGCAGTAATTATCAAAATAATCTGGCAGTGGTATATATAGAGAGAGGCTTATCAGTGGAAAAGATTAGGTACGTAACATATAGAAGGAAACAAATAGTAGTAAGCCTGTTAAAAAAAATTCAAAAACTCAAATTATTAGAGTAAGGATTCACTACTTGGCAAAAACTATTAGGAAAATTGGAAAGTAGTCTGACAGAAATTAAGTATTGACCAATATATTACACCATATGCCAAGATACTTTCCAAATGTAAGTGTGACTTAGGAATAAAAGGTCACATTATAAACAAATTAGAGAAGCAATGAAGACATTATCTCATAAAACTATGGCTAATGGAAAAGTTCATGACCAAACAAGGGCTAGTCAGGATCAAAGAAGATAAAATAGACAATTCTGATTACATAAAATTTAAAAGCTTTTACAAAAACAATTCAGCTAAAATTGGAAGGAAAAAACGGGGGGGGGGAGGGGAAATATAGCAAGTTTTTCTTTCAAAGATATACAAGAAACTGATCCAAATTTATAAGAACAAGATTCATTCTTCAATAACTAAATGGTAACAGACTAAGAACAGGAAGTTTTCAAAGGAAGATATCTAAGCTATCAATTGCCCTATGGGAAAAAGAAATCTTCAAATAACTAATAAGTAGAGAAGTGCAAATTAAAGCAATTCTAAGGTTCCATCTTATAGCCATCAGATTGGCAAAGATGACAAAAAAGGAAAATTACAAAAGGGATATAATCTCAGAGGGAAGGTACTAGTAATGGAGAGATGGGATTGGGGGACCAGGAAAGGCCTCCTGAAGAAGGTAGGATGTAAAGTGAGTCTTGAAGGAAGCTACAGATTGTGAAGGTAGAAAAGTGAGGAAAGAGGGCATTCTAGGCGTGGGAGACAAATGATGAAAAGGTGAGGAGGCACGTGATGAAGTGTCTTGTGCTAGGAACAACAAGAAAGCCAGTGTTTCTGGGTTGTAGAGTATGTTGAGGGGAACAGGTGGTAAGAAGACAGGAATGGTAAAAGGGTGTTAGGTTGTCAAGAGTTTTAAAAACCAAATAAAAAGTTTCATATTTGATCCTGGAGGTAAGAGGTAGTCACTGGAATTTAATGTACAGGAGAAGTCACATGGTCAGACTTAAGCTTTAGAAAGACAACTGGAGGATGGATTAGACTGAAGAGAAACTTGAGGTGGAAAGACCAAACAAAAAACTATTGCAATAGTCTAAGTGTGAGGTGATAAGGTCCTTTACTAGATTAATGATAGTGTGAGTAGAAAGGGATTTATACAAGAGATATTTTAAAGGTAGGAAAATCAAGACAACAAAAGATTGGATATGTGAAGTGAGCAGGAGTAGAACATAACAATTGAATCTTCTATTTTCAGTTACTCTGACTCAATGATACTAATAGACCTCAAAAAATCAGAGACAGGATGTATATGTACAAAAATATTAGTAGCATCTCTTTTTGTAGTGGCAAAGAACTAGAAACTAAGGGGAGGGGACATTCATCAATTGAGGAATGGCTGAACAACTGATAGTATATGAATGTAGTAGAATACTATTATGCTTTAAAAATGATGAAAGGGAGGATTTCAGAGAAACCTGGTAAGACTTCTATGAATGGATGCCATGGTAAGCTAGCAGAACCAAGAGAACAATTTATGCAATAACAAAAACATTGTAAAGACAAACAATTTTGGGAGACTAAAGAGCTGTTACCAGTGCAGTGGTCAACTACTAACTCAGAGGATTAGAGATAAAATGATATTACTCAACTTGAGGGACAGGTCATAGACTCAAAATGCAGAATGAAACATATTTTTGGACACAACCAATTTGTTTTGGATACTTATTCTAAGCGTTTGGAATGTATTTCTTATGCTATATCGTGAGTTCATCATTTCTGTCAGGAAATGAGTAGTGTGTTTCAGTATCTGTTCTCTTGGGTCATAGTTGGTCTCTGCATTGATCAGAGTTCTTAAGTCTTACCAAGCTATTTGTTTTTTTTACTATGTAGTCAATATTGTAAAAATTGACATTTTGGTTCTGCTCATTTCACTTTGTATCAATTTATATTTCTTCCCAGGTTTCTCTGAAACCAACCTACGAAGCATTTGGAGAAACTAGTGAAGACCTGTATGAAGGGATTCTAGGGAAATAAGTGGAACAATATCCAAAATAAAGTAAAAGAACACAACATGGGGTGATTTTCAGATTAATCAAGATTTCACAGAACTTTCACTGAAGCATATTTCCAGCTGCAAAGAAGTAAACTATAGGTGCAGAATAAGGTATAGACCTTCAGATATACTACTTACTGTATCGGATTGTTTTATTTAATTGTACTTCTTTACCAAGAAAGGATTCTATGAAGGTGGAAGAGATGGTTAGCCTTTGAGAAATGACAACGATGTTTAAAAAAATAACAACGAGCAGGCATCAAAAAGCATTTCTCAAAAACAAAACAACAAGGAAAACCGGAAGACTGCAAGACTTCCAGCCTGGAAAACTAGGAAACGGAGGGGCCGTCAGCAGGTCGGTCAACGTGTATTTATTAAAAGCTTATTATGTTCCAAATACAGCTGCTAATCACCGGAAAGAAAAAGAAAGGCAAAAACACTGCCCTCTGCTCTCAAGGAGCTCACATTCTAATAAGAGGTAAATACACGCTGATACAGTGGAAGTAGAAGGTAACCTCAGAGGAAAGGAAGTAGCAGCACCAGTCTCCTCCACTTCCTGCTGTCAGCTCGAGCACACGTGCAGGAAGCGCCCATCCCCACCCCACACACTGGTGTGCCACACCGCCCCTGCTTCAGGTGGGAAGGAGGTACCATTCAAGATTTGATTGGAGGTTCCAGAGGTGCCAACCTGCAAAATTTGCATATAATGTGTGCATATGTCTACATTTATGTGTTTGTGTGTCTACATATATTACATGTGTGTATACATGTGCAAACACACATGTGCACAAAAATATATTTATCCACACACATTGTATCCTCTGAACTTCAACAAAGCTGAAGGTCATAAGGGGCAAAAAACATGGACATTGAAATGTTGATGGCCTTTCAGATGTGAAGGAAGCATTCCACACCTTAGAAAGGGTGTGGGATTTGAATAGCTCCACCATAAGTGAAAAAGCCACTGAAACAACGAAGATCCCTCTGGACACTAGCTGCCTTCATACTTTTGTTCCCAGATACTAATTTGCAAAAAAACTCAGTAAAAATCTGGGAAATGTGATTTAATTAGTCATCATAAGTGAAGGTGGAGTCCAAAACTGAAGAAAACCACTTATGACACAGGAAGAATTACCCAACAGAGGCTCACGTGTGGGGAAAGGGAGGGGAGAAAATTTGAAACTCAGGGGATTGTGGAACTGAATCTTGTAAACTAAAAGTAAACAAATCAATCAATTAAAAAAAAGATTTGATTGGAGGGAAGGGAATCCTCTTTCCTTTCGGAAGCAATCTGAGCCACCGCCCACGGCGAAGGAAATCAGCGCAATCCTGCTTCCCGCTAGCATCTGGTGACACTCACGCATGTTCGCTCCCTCTCTCTTTACCTCAAATCAAGGCTGGGTTCAAACTCCTACTCTCCGAATTTCCTCAGGCTTCTTTGCTTTCTGTGCCCAGACTCCATTTCCCAGAGGGCTCTACGGCGCTCCGCCCTAGTCAGGCCTGGAGATGGATTCTGGGACATGAAGTCCAAAGAGTGAAAGAAAGAGACTGTCCCTATAGACTCCGGGAAATGTAGTACTGGGTTTCCATTGGTGCTGCCTCTTTTCTCAGGTTCTCAATCAATCATGCGTTTCCTAGGTCCTAGGCTCAGTGCTAAGAGCTGGGGGTGCAAAGGCAGACAGTGTGCAAACAACTGTGTAGGAGCAAGATACGTGTAGGATAAATTGGAGATGATCTCAGAGGGAAGATGTTACCATTAAGGAGGGCTAGAAAGCCTTCTTGGAGGTGGGATGTTAGCTGAGACCTGAGGATGCCAAGGAAGCCAGGACCTCGGAGGAGGGAGAGAATTCCAGGCGTAGGGGACAGCTGGGGAAAATGCCTGGATTGGCAGATGGAGCGTTTAGTTCAAGGAGCAAGAAGGAGGCCAGTGTCACAGGGGCAGGGGAGGGTGTAAATTGTAAGAAGATTAGAGGAAGGAGTGAAGTAAAGAAGGGCTTTATGTATTTGAATCTGGAGGTGGGAACCACAGGAGTTTATTGAGTGGGACTGTTCGGGAGAAGATGACATGGTCACACCTACTTTATGGAAGATCACTTTGACCACTGAGAGATGAATGTATTGGAGTAGTTGGAGCCTGGAGGCAGGGAGACCCTAATTAGGAGGCTACTGCAGTGGTCTAGGCAAGGGGTGATGAGAGCCTGCACCGGAATGGTGGCAGGGTGGGTGGAGAGGAAGGAATGTGTAGGAGGGATATTTTGAAGGTATAAATTATAAGATGGCAACTGAATATGGGCTGAGTTTGAGTAGCAGTGGAGGATGATGATGATTTTGCAAGCTTTGGCAAATGGGAGGATGGTGATGCCTGTTCTGTTACCTGCTCTACCTCCTCTCCTTTCCTCCCCACCCTCCAAGTCCCACTTCTTTCATTTTACAAATAAGAAAACAGAGGCCCAGATATGGGAATCAACTTGACCAAAGTCACAGGGCTAGTCCCTTGGCAGACAGGATCCAACGACAGGTTATTTGGCTCCCTGTTCCACCACTTTCCTTGCACTCCCAGTACAACAAAAATTCTATGTGATTGAATGGTATGAACGCGGTCATAGAAACTCTAAAATAGGATGAGATGTCAGAATGCCTGAATCTACAATATGGGATATTATAAAGCAGACAGGCCAAAGAAAAGACAAAGCCATATCAGCTTTTTGTAGTTTGCAAATAACTACAAGGATGAGAAGTGTTACAGCAATAGAAGTAACGCATCTTTTAGTTGTATGGAATAAAGATTGCCATCAAAATGGATTCCTCTTAGTAGAGAAGCCATTAAGACAAAAGCTTTTAATATTTTTTTTAAGGCTGTGAAAGAAAATGGAAATGAAGCAGATAACAAAGAAACTTTTCCTGCAAGGCTTGGTTGGTTCAATCACTTTTAAAATCAAGTTTGACTACCTAATGTTAAAATTATTGAAAAGGTGTGCAATGCAAATGAGGTTTCACGGATAAATAGCCTGATATTTTGAAGAAAATAATTGAAGAAGGTAACCACGCTTATCAATAAATTTTTAATGTGAATGAAACAGGCTCATTCTGGAATAAGATGCCTTTCAGAGTTTACATTCCTGAAAAAAGAAAAAATTCAAACTGGCTTTAAAACATCTGAGGGATCCCAAATACTTTTATTGAGAGGTAATTCAGAAGAGGATTTTAAACTATAACTGATACTTGTTTATCATCTCAAAATCCTTACTCTCTGAGAGGCTACAACCATCTATCTCTTCCTGTTCTTTGGGGGTCAAATAAGAAAGCATGCTTTTGAGAACTTATTTATGAGCAATTAGAAATGTTAAGGACTGTTAAGGGGTCCCCTGAACTTGTCTTTTTGAGTTGCCATATTTTCCAGAAACGTTGGACCCAGAGTATGCAGGAGGCCCTGCAGATGTCAAGGATGAAGTACCCCACCCAAGCTGACATAATTTGTTGTTTGCACCCCAAGCTGGATTCCCTATGTGTCCTTGGTAGGCAAAACAGGAGCCAGTCAGTCTGTGCCAGGCTGGGAAAATGCTTGTGCAGCTGGGGTCCTTTGCAGATAAGGACTCTCCTATCTTCATAGTCTGGGGATCCTGTGGGAAAAGCATGAGGCTTTTGCCATCACCTCGCTGCTCCCTTTTGGAGGAGTTTTGTCCTTTTTCCCATCTTTGCTGTACTTTTCCCCTTCTGTGCCACACCCCTTCCTGCTTTCTCTCCTTTTGTTGTACTATCTTAAATATGCAAACTGTAAGGACTGTGAACGCCTTGGGTTCCATGTGCATGTTCATTTCTCTTAAAATAAACCTAATTTTCACATAAGTCTCATGATATTGTGATTTCCTGCTGACAGAAGCCATTATTTTTTGAAAACTAGTTTTATCTTCATCAAGAATTTGTTGTTCGGTTGTGTCTGACTCTTCATGACCTGGTAGGTAGACTATGGTCCATCAATACTATCCATTAGGTTTTCTTGGCAAAGATATTGGAATGGTATGTCATTTCCTTCTCCTGTGCATTAGGGCAAACAGAGGTTAAGTGACTTTTCCAGGATCACACAGCTAGTGATCACATAGCCTGAGGCCACATTTGAACTCAGGTCTTTCTGATTCCAGCCCCCTCCCCCCATGAATATAATCAAATGATATTGTACCATAAGAAATTACAAAAGAAACTATTTCAAAGATTTATGAGTAATATGAACTCAAGCAGAGTGAAGTGGGCATAATTAGAAAAATAATTTATACGAGGACAACAATATTGTAAATGAAAACTCCTTTGAAAGATTTTAGAACTCTGATCAAAGCGATGACCGACCGCGCCTCCAGTGATCTTATGACGAAGCACGCTACCCACCTTCTGGTAGAGCGAATGGACTCAAAATGTCAGAAAGGACATATTTTTTGCACCTGGCCACTATGTGAATTCATTTTTACTTAACTGAGCTTATTTGTTACAAGATTTTTTTCCTTTCTTTTTTTTTAATTGGCAAGTGAGGTGGAGAGGAGAAGAGGGTGATAATGATGCCAAAAAATTTGTTCAGCCTTTCATCACTCCCTTAGAGTCTAGTTTTTTCCACCCTTTCAATCCCCCCTTCAGGATCAATGTTTTGTTTTGAGCTATTGCCTCTCCAATATTCTTTGCTCTTTAATTTCCTTGTCTCACCATTCCTGCTTCATTTCTTGTTGATTTTGATGGATTTCTACACCAAATTGCTTGTGTGTGTGTGTGTGTGTGTGTGTGTGTGTGTGTGTGTGTGTGTGTG
The DNA here is from genome assembly GCA_028627135.1 of Pseudochirops cupreus. Lineage (NCBI taxonomy): Eukaryota > Metazoa > Chordata > Mammalia > Diprotodontia > Pseudocheiridae > Pseudochirops > Pseudochirops cupreus. The sequence continues at coordinate 122,696,399 of CM053581.1, read as the reverse complement.
TGTTTTCTCAACCCTCCTTTGTCTATTTCAGAGTTCCTTAATCTGATGACTGCTACCCCTAGCTCCTTCCTTCATGTTTACCTGTTCTTCTTCTCACAAACACCAGTTATGAGAAGTAGCAAGTTCTACCCCATTCTTCCTCCTTTCCACACCAATGTATTTCCTCAATCTTTGTTTCTCTTTCCCCTACTAATATTCTAAGGAAAGAATCAATCCATCCCAGTTCTTCTGTTTTACTGTTCAATGCCCTCAGTACCCCTTGAAGACATAAATGTTCTGAAGATTCATTTATTTGGTTTCCCTGTAGAAGAATGTTAGCATTACATCATCATACAGTTTCTTCTAACTATTGAAACAAATTTACCTTTTTAGGTTTCTCTTGACTGTGTTTGTATTTAAAAGTTTCCTTTTTCAAAGTCTTTTCATGAGGAATGCTTAGAAGTCCTCTATTTCATTAATTTTCATTTTTTCTACCATAAAGCAGGGTAAATTACTCCTATATCTTTTGCCTTTTGGAATATTATATTTCAATATTATATTTCTCCTATCATCTATAGTACAAACTGCCATGTTTTGTGTGATCCTGACTGTTGTTCTTTGGTATTTGAATGCCTTCTTTCTGGATGCTTGAAATATGTTTTATTTGATATGAAACTCTGGATTTTTAATGTGATATTTCTGGGACTTTTACTTTGAGGTTTTCTTCCAAGAGGTGATTGGTAGATTTTTTTCAATTTGTACTTTGTCAAATAGATCTAGACAGTTTTCATTTATGATTTCTTAACATATGGTATCCTGAAAATAAATATCCTTTAAATCAGTTAATATGATTACTTTGAATTATTCTTAGTTTGATTGTAGAATTGAGATCCCTTCTTTAGGAAAAACTAAGCCAAACTTACATAGATATTCTTTTAAGTCTA
>CM053581.1:122622964-122694976 GCA_028627135.1 Pseudochirops cupreus | reverse complement strand
GGGAGACCGCCGAGAAGTGGACGGCCCCCTGCCCCGTGGCAGCCGCGGGAGCTGTGGTCCTGCGGCGGGGCGGGGCACAGTCTTCAAGGCTTGACCACCCCCTTGGCCCAGTCCTCTCCAAAGTTCATCAATAAACATTGATTAAGCGCTTCCTCTGTGCCAAAGGTCGGGGATACCGATAGAGGTGAAAGACGAGTCCCTACCCTCGGGGAGTTTGCCATCTAACGGGAGAAGCAAAAAGCAAACACCTTTGTACAAACTTTTGGAATTCTTCCATTCGGAAACTGATTAGGTAAATTGGACATAGTTAACGGAGGGAAGGCACTAGAATTAAGAGGGGTTAGGGAAGGCTTCTAGTAGAAGATGGGGATTTTAATTGAGACTCGAAGGAAGCCCGGGGCTGTAAATGAGGAGGGAGGGCATTCCAGGCCCGGGACACCGCCGGGAAAATGGCCAGAGTCGAGAGAGGGAGTGTCTAGCTTGAGGAAGAGCCGGGAGGCCAGTGTAGCCGCATCGGACAGTACATGTTGGGGTGTGAGAAGACTGGAAGAAGGGAGGGGGCTAGGTCAAGAAGGGCTTTAAATGCCAGAGTATTGTGTGTTTGATCCTGGAGGGGGTAGGGAGGCCACTAGATTAGAGTTTCTTAAGGGTAGCAATCCCAAACCAAAGGGTAGCCTACAGATCTGTCATTTAGAACCAGAGCTTCCTAACTGGCTAATAGTAGCTGTGTCAAGCTGCAGTCTCTTGTTACTTCGACCCAAACTAAGGTCAGAAACTTGCAAGGCTCAGAACAGCAGGGCAGTGATCAGACTTTGCCCTGGGTCTGACATTAGTCTGACTTTGGGAGCACCTGAAAGCTTTCAGATCTTCAGCCTGAACTGCCTCTGGAATTCTGGGATAACACACAATTCAAGACCATGGAGACCATCCCTACAGAAGAACAAAACATCAAGTCAGAAAATAGGCTGGAAGAGTGAGCAAACAAACAATCCCATTGTGAAAAACTATTATTACAACAGGGGTGCTCAAGACATAAACCCAGAAAAAGGAAATTACTCCAAAAAAAACCATAAAAAGCTTAGGCACAAATTCGTTCTTGGAAGAGATGAATCTAGACATTAAAAAAGAGTTAAAAATGTTTTTATCAGTGAAATAAGAGCACTAGGGGAAAATATTAGAAAAGAAATGAGAGCAGTGGAAGAAAAAAGTGGAAGGGGAATTAACAAGACATATAAAACCTTGCCCAAGCAACAAACTCCCTCAAAATTTGAATGAACTAAATAGAAGCTAATGACTCCATGAGTCAAGAAAAAAAATATTAAAATAGAGTCAAGAGATTGAAAAAATTTAAGAATCATTGGGCTACTTTATGAATGACATGACCAAAAAAAGAGCATAGATATCATACTATACATTTTATAAGAAAACTACCTCCATCTCTTGGAATCAGAGGGCAAAATGGAAATGGTAAAAAAAAAAAAAAAAAAAAATATATATATATATATATATATATTAGTCATGTTACAAAAGAAACTTCAAAATGAAAACTTCCAGGAATGCTGTATGAAAACCAAGAACTTTCAGGTCAAAGGAAAAAAATTCTGCAAGCATCCAGAAAGAAGAAATTGAGGTACCAAGGAGCCATACTTGGGATCACATATTATTTAGCAGCCATATTATAAAGGAATGGAGAACTTCAAATATTATATGCCATAAAAAAATAAACAGGAATTAAAGTGTTAAAAGACTAAATAAGGATAGACTGTCTACATTCCAATACGAGGAGATGGTACATATATTTTCTCTGAACCCTGTCATCATGAGGAAGTATGAAAGGAGTCTAGTCTAATTGAAGTGATTCTATTATGTCTTGGTGGTTTTAAGAAGAGAATGAAAAGAAAAAGGAAAAGGAATATACTTGAAGGGAAGAGAAAAGAAAGATAGGAAAAGTTATCTCATATAATCAGGGTGCTCAAGTAGACATCTGTACAAACAAAGAGTGGGGAGTGGCTAACACTTGAACCTCATTCACTTGAACTGGACAAGAGAGGGAAGAACACACACACAGAGCTGGGTACAGAAATACATTTCACTCAATAGAGAGTTAGAAGGGAAAGGGGAAAAGGGAGAATAATAAAAACATTAGGAACTTTAATAAGCACAGTGATTAACCACAATTCCAGAGGACTAATGATGAAACTTAGGCCTCTCTCATGATAAAGAATTGGAGGACCCAGTCCAGAATGAGACGTTTTTTGAACATGGTCAATGCAGAAATTTGTTTTGCTTGGTTATGCGTGTTTGTAATGGAGTTTGTTTTTCTATTCTCAGTTGAGGTGGGAGGGATTTTTGCTGATTGAAGAAAATAAAATATAATTAAAGATGGAAATGGGGAAATTTGGAGGTTGGATTGGTTTGGAGGGAGATATGATGAGTTCTATTTTGAACATGTTGATTTTGAAATGCCTATGGGCTATCCAAGTAGATATGTCTTCTAAACAGTTGGAGGTGTGGGTTTGGAAGCTTAGGAAGCCAGGAGATAAATAGATAGGTTATCTACAAAGAAGTGATCATCTAATCCTTGGAACTTGTTGAGATCACCAAAAGAGCATAAAGAGAAAAGAGGACTCAGGACCAAGTTTTTGGTATGACTCTAGGATGAGGAAGATGATCCAGCAAAAGAAACTGAGAAGTGGTAAGTCAGTCAAGTAGCAGGAGAATGGAGTGAATAGTATCACATAAGGAGAGTGTTTAGAAAGGGGTCATGAAACAGCAAAAAACTGGTTGAGGAATAAGAAAAGGCTATTGTATTTGGCAATTAGAGTAGGAGATCATTGGTACCTTTGGAGAGGGCAGTTTCAGTCAGTAGGTGGGGTTGAAAGCCAGATTGCAAGAGATTGAGAAGTTAGTGGTAGTGAGGTAATAGAGGAAACCATTCCTAAAAGTTTGATGGAGAAGGGGAAAAAAAAGAAATATAGTTTGAGAGAATAGCAAGGTCAAGTGAAAGTTTTTAAGGATGCAGGGGAGACCAAGGCATATTTGTAGGGGTCACAGAAGGAGTTAGTGAACAAGGAAAGACTGAAGATGAAAGAGGGAATGAAGAGGGGGGTACAAGTTCTCAGAGGATACAAGAAGGTATGAGTATGAAGAACACAAGTGGAGGGGTTAACTTCGACAAGGGGAACCTTCATTTTATCTATAGAGAGTGGAGCAAAGAAAGATAAGAATGGGGGAATGATGAGAGTTTTAAGGTATAGAGATTGAGAAAAGAAGGAATTCACAATGCACACTTCTTTTGTCAGTAAAGTAGGAGATGAGGTTCAATACTGAGAGAGAGTTGATAGGAAATAATGTAGAAGATCTGAGCAGAAATTTGGAATAGCCAATGTAGAGTGTGGTAGAGAATCAGTCAGGTAAAAAGATTCCTGTGCTGCAGTGAGTGAGGGACAACTTAAGATTAGATAACATAAATAGGTAATGAACACAGTCAGCAGGTTGTCTAACTTGCTTCAGGATCCTTTGGCAGCTCACAAATATGATCAGAGAAAGCAGTGAATGGAGTAACTCAGGTTTGGAGTTTAACAAGGTGTGACTAGGAATAAAACGAGGACAAGGAACTTTGGGGGAAATTTTGAGCTAAAATAGTGTGAATCATTTGCAAGAATTAAAAATTTTAAGAGTCGAGGGGGAAAATCTCTTTCTATAGTTAGAGGTCTTCTAGTTTCCTCTGGAACTATTCATTTTGTCACTTCTTATGGCACAATATTCCATCACCTCATTTATCACAACTTGTTTAGTCATTTCCCAGTAGATGGGTACCACCTTCGTTTCTGGGTTTTTGTTACTATGGAATGAATTGCTGTAAATATTTTTGTGAATATGAATCCTTTTCTTTCTTTAATGTGAATAGGCTAGAGGAACTTGTTTCTAATGTTCAGGTTATCAGGTAGAATGAAATGTTTCTTAAAAGAGTAGAAGAAATGCTCTCAGTGAAGAAATGGGAAAAAATGTGAAAAAACAGGAAAATTTCATCTGTGTTTAGAATTTGAAGGGTAGAGACATCTAACACAAAAGATAAAAAAAGCAAGGAGCACCAAGAAGAAGAATACCACTAAGTATTTGGAGCTATGTAATAGGCATGGAGCTGTCCCTGAAGAGGGAGGAATTGGGCCATATCTAAAAGAAGCAGCATCTGTTCCCAGGAATGATGATACAGATTCATAGCTGCCTTCTATTGGGAAGTCATCCAATAATATTGAGAAAAAGAAGGTAATAGTGGTGGTAGGCGATATTCTGCTGAGAATTACCAAGCAACTATTTATCAGTTTAGCATAAGTGCCAGAAAGATTTGCTGTCTGCCAGAAGCATCTATGTGGGACATGACAGAGCACTTTTTAAGAATTGTCAAGCCTGATGACCACTACCCACTTTTGGTGATTCGTGTGAGAATAAATGATAATACACCATCTTCTCTCCCTCACTGTCTCAGCTGAGAATTTCTCCTCATATTGTACTAAAAATAATAGAGGTGGTGCATCATGTAATCCCTCTTCTCTACATCTCAAAACACCTTCACATCATCCTACATTCTCTTATCCTTTGTTTCAATCTATCATGAAAGGATGACTCTACTTAATAAGACCAGCATCTTAACTCCGGTTACACATCTCCATCTGCCTATTGGAAATTTCCATCTAGGTATTCTGGAGACATCTCAGGCTTAACGTGTCTGAAATGGAATTTTTCCCCCAAAACTCTATACATGCATCCTTGCTTTTGCCCTTTCCTCTCTTCTCTGGCAGGTGGGCCTCGTAACCATCCCATTTCTCTCTCTAATCTTTAGGTTTTCCCTGTTTATTAGCTTTTTCCCTGTTGCCTACAAACATACCTCAATTCCCACCCCACCCCCAAATCTCACTAGACCTTACCATTTCACAAATTATTGTTGTCTTAGATCTCTTTACAATCAAACTTCTCTTACCTTTACTTCCTGTCCTTTCATGCACTTCTTAACCCTTAGCAATTTGTCTTGTGACTTCAATGGAAATTACACTTTCTAAGATTGGCAGTGATCTCTTAGTTGTTCAGACTAATGATCTGTTCTCAGTTTTCATCCTTTTTAACCTTTACAGTATTTGGCACTGTTTCTCCTCTATGTTCTTTTGTGATGCTGTTCTTTGTTAATTTTCCTTCTTCCTGTATGTCTTCCTTAGTTGCCTTTGCTGGTTATCATCCATATTATGTCCCTTAACTGGTTATTTCCCAAGGTTGTCTTGGGCCTTTTCAAATTTTCTTCATGCTCTCACCGAGTGACCTCATGAAGTTCTATGACTTTAATGATGATTTATATATATGTATTTATCTATATATATCTTACTCCCAAATCTATATATCTAACTCTAGTCTCTCCTGAGTTTCAAGTGCACATTTCCATTTGCCTGTGAGATATTTCTAACTGGATATCCCATAAGCATCTCAAAATCAGCATGACTAAGATTGAACTCATTATGTTTTACCCCTAACCCATCCATCCCTCTTCAGAACTTCCTGGTTTCTCTGAAGGACATCAGACATCCTTCTCATGAGGTTTGTAACCTTGATGTTAACTTTGAATGTTCACTCCCCATCTCCATTCATTTGCCAGATCATGTTATTCTTTTCCCCAAATCACTTTCATCTTTTCCCTTCTCTCCATTCAAAGGGCGACCACCCTAGTTTAGGCCCTTATTACCTCTTGCCTGGACTGTTGCAATAGCCAAGTAATTTGACTTCCTTCCTCAGGGTTTTCCTCTCTCTAATACTTCCTCCTTAGAACTGCCAAAGGGATTTTTCCAAAGTACAAACTATCTGATCCTAGAGTCAAGATGCAGAAGAGCCTCCCACCCTACCCGTTTGCAGAGGGGGAAGGTCCACAAGTATTTCATGTATTTTCAGATTTTTGATGTATTGGTTGTTGTATTTGTCATTTACACTAATTTTTCTTCCTTTTTTTGTTTTTTAGAAAATATTTATTATATCAGAAAGCTCTTTAGGAGTGACAGGAGAAGGATACTAAAGGAAACTATAATGATGTATAAAAGACAGTAACAAAAATTTATTTAAAAATATAGAGGAAAAATCCAAGCTACACGTAATGAAGATTTGTGGTTTCATATGCAATTGTATGTCCTTCTACAGTTACAATATATAGTCTTTGGTAGATATGAAATGTAGGACTAATCTTTTGTCCTGATTCATGTGCCTTCACATCATATTCTTCTCCAGCACAATCACCTGAATCTTCATCCTCAGGCTTGGGTGTAAAAGCTTGACATTCACACATTGAAGCAAACAATGCTTCAAATATTGATTATCACTCCATGCAAGTCTAAACTTAACAAGCAGTCCTAGTATCTTTGTCGTTGTCATCGTCTTCTTCCCCTTTGACTGTAGGAGCATCTTTTTGTTCTTCCTTGCTAAAATGAACGTTCACCATAACATACAAGTGTTCTTACAGAGAAACATTTAGGACCTTGGAGATAGCATGTAAACTAATAGTGGGATAGTCCAAGGAAAACCCTAATCCAGAGGCATCTAAACAAGACAGGTGACTGTCAGGGATATAGAATGTGCCAAGTGTCCTGACCCTTGCCATCCAGTCCTGCTTTGGTCTTGGGTCTCTGCTTCTAGAGCCCATCTTTCAGCTTCAGAATTGGGAATATCTTTGGGAAACTCATGCTGAAGAGGAAGCTGCTGCGTGAATCAGGAGAGGAGTCAGTTAGGGGTGGAAGGTGGTGAGGTTGGAGGAGAACAAAGCTGGCACTTCTGGCCCAATGGCAGAAGGAAACGACTTTCTTTGTATTACTCATATCCATTGTTTCTTATAGCACAATAATAATAATATATACTTCTAAAAAACTACATGAGTTTATGGTTTCATATGCAGCTTTTGGTCCTTTTTTATATTAGAATCTTTGTGTTTAACTTCATAAAAAAGAAAAAAAAAACTAAAAAAATCATTAGAAAAGGTAGAGATCAGAAGGCATGATAGAAAGGGGGGAGGGGAATTCTAGCCATTCAGACATTTGCTTACTATATCCACAAGGACTAGAGAATATGCCATACAAGGAACAAATGGAGGAACTATTTATGTTTAGTTTGAAGGAGAGAAGAATTAAGAAGAGATATGGAAAAGGATTAGACTCATTCTGTTTTGAGAGGCCAAGGAACAATGGGGTGGGAGTTGTGAAGAGGCAGATTTGGTCTTGATATAAGAGAAAAAACTCCAATGATTAGAGTTATCTAAAAGTAAAATGGGCTGCTTTAAGAGAGAATAGGTTCCCCCTTACTAAAAGTTCTCACAAGCTGTGTGATGACTCGTTAGGTATGCTGTTAAAAGGATTTTTGTTCAAGTACAAACTTGATTGGATGCCCTCTGAGCTTCTTTTCCAACTCTTGAGATTTAGTGTTTCTCTGATATGAGGTATTAATAAAAGTAATGAAACAGATTTTGGCGAGTGGTTTCTGTAATCACCCCTTTTGCTTTTTAGTCACATTTTATAATAGATAGGTAACAAATAAGAAACTAAAAGGTTTGCCTTTGGTTGCATAGATAATCACTGCCACAGCTACTCAGTTTCGTCTCTGATTCTAATGGCGTGTGTCTATGATCCTACTTTGGAAGTCAAACTCTTGATTCTTTACATCAGGAAACAGGAAAGAGAATAATTAGAATTTCCTCAGTTAAAAGAGGTTAACGGCACAGAGATGTTGAGGTCTGTGGTCCAAATCACGTAGCCAGTTGATAATAGATCTCTTAATTCAGGGCATGGTTCTTGTCTTGGAAATAGAACTCTGTTCCATGTAATGTTCTATAAGCATGGGAATGTGAAGGTGTCAGGTCATAATATCCTTGATCCTTGTCTCTTACCCAAGGAAAGGGTGGGGCATCTATGCCTGGGCTCATTCTGACCTACCTCTGTGTGATGTGAAGGAGGTAGGAAAATCACACCAAACTGTTATATACAGAGTATAGGTTGTTGAGTCTGGGAATTGCAAGATAAGACCAGACTTAACTCATGTCCTCTTTTTCTTCCCCTAGCCCTACTTTACCTTTCTCCAAGAGGGGAATACAGAAGAAGAAATGGCTCCTATGTTCCTGGCAGCCAGATCTCAGGTGAATTGATCTTTCATGAAACGTAGTCACAATTTCCAGAATGTGCTTCCTTTTTCTACCCTCATCATGAAGCTTCTCTGCCCACCTCTGTCCCATTTAGGAACAAGAACCCCCAGTTCTTCATTCCTGGGAAACTAGCCCCATTTTGGTGCATGATGGACCATAAGGAATGTTTCCTCTATTGCCTTCCCTCATTGTGGCTCGGTGATAGGCACAGTAACTTGAAGACAAGATGCTTTTTGCTCTATTCCTTATTCCACAGTACTAAGAACCTTTAACATTATCAGACTTACCTCCTATCTATCTTGTCTATCTCTTTTAAGTGCTTTTTATCAATTCCTTTTCTCCAGGAGTGAGGAGTCCATGGCTGAACAAGAATGTATTTGTTTCAGGAATCAGTTACATTCAAGGATGTGGCTGTGAACTTCACCCAGGAAGAGTGGGGGCAACTGAACCCTGCACAAAGGGAGTTGTACAGAGATGTGATGTTGGAGAACTATAGAAACCTTATCTCATTGGGTAAGGATAATTTCACCCTGAGGTTCAGAGTCATAGGAGTGCAGGTATATCAGAGGAAATTGCTAAGAGCTGTGCAGCTTTTCAGTTGCTCATCTGAGTTTTGCCTTGTGATTCAGGTCAGAGATTTCTGATCCTTTTTGAAAGTTCTACTATGAATAGAGTTGAAAATAAATGGTTTCATTTGTTACCTCACCACCTTGCCCCAAGTTGTTCCTTTCATATCCTCCATTCCCAGAGGCTCTGGAAATAAGCCTTGAGCCTCCTTCAGAAATCTATTCATCTCCTGGCTTGTTATCATATCCTAACCCAGTATGATATGGTATGTTATAGTGGAAAGAGGGAAGAGTCAGAAGAAAGTGGATCCATCCCAGCCAGATCTTTCATTTACTAGCCCTGTGATCTTGAGAACATAAATTACTTTGCTTAAGCGTCTGTTTCCTCACACCTAAAATGAGACTGTATTAGATGATATAGTAATTTTCACATTAGATAAATATATTTCCCTTCTTTTGCAGAAAAAGGGCCGGGATTGTCTTCTGTCACAATTCCGTGTCTTCAGGACAAACTGTTAAGTCTCATTCCCTTCTCTGTAAACAGGACTTCCTATTTCCAAACCTGATGTGATCTTTCAGTTGGAGCAAGGACAAGAGCCTTGGATGCTTGATGCTCAAGGAACTGAAGGGAGGGAGGTCCCAAAAAATACCTCTTTGGGTGAGTAAGAGAGAGATTGCTAGTGACTTAATGGAAATTATAGCTCATGTGTTTGGTGAGGAAGTGTGCTTTTTCCTATCTTGTATTGGTGGGCATGGGAAATCTGTTTTTCTTTCACTGTGTTGCTTTTGATTCCCTTCTCATTTTTTAGCTGCATACCCTTTACCTCTCTACACATTATCTAAAGTTCATCCTTCATTACTCCCTGAAAGAATATCTATTCAAATCCAGTCCTAACCCTTATGTGTTCCTTGTTTTTCCTACTCCTTAGTATCCCCTACTTCTAAGGATGCTGAGAGTAATGTTAACCCCATTCCTGAAAAGCTGAATCATTTTTGCTTACCTTGCTGATTGCTTTCCCCTCTCCCTACTTTTTTTCTTCTTTGCACTACTGCAGTTCCTTGATTTCAGTGCTGTTGATGCTTGCCCAGTAATGTGGACGATTCAGTGGGTATTTTTGGTATCAATGTCCATATTCTACCAGATCACTTTCCTTTTAAATAGCACAGAGAATGTTGATTTGTATTACTTATTATATTTATTATTACCATATTAACTTACATTATTTTCTCTTAGTTTCAGGGTGGGAGAAAAAGCCCAAGACCTATAAATCAGTTCCAAAGCAGAACATTTCAGAAGAAATACAATCACCAGAGATATTAACAGAAAGATCCACAAGTAAAGTTACTGTACCTGAGGTTAGATTGGAGAAGAAAAGAGAAAACTCTGAAGGGAAGACATTGGAAAAATCCCTTTCCCAAGAGAGAAGTTTCAAGAAAGTTTCAGTTAATGCCTCCAAAAATCCCAGTAAGGAGAGAGGCCCTGAATGTAATATATGTGGGAAAACCTTCAGACATATAAGTAGTCTTCGGAGACATCAGATTACTCACACAGGAGAAAGACCCTATGAATGTAATGAATGTGGGAAAGCTTTCTTTGACTGTTCATCCCTTACCATACATGAAAGAATTCATACTGGAGAAAAGCCGTATGAATGTGATGAATGTGGGAAAGCCTTCTTTGACCGCTCACATCTTAATCGACATCAGAGAATTCATACTGGGGAAAAGCCCTATGAATGTGATCAGTGTGGGAAAGCTTTCTTTGACCGTTCATCTCTTACTCAGCATCAAAAAATTCATAGTAAAGAGAAGCCATATGAATGTGGTGAATGTGGAAAAACCTTCATCCAGAAAAGGAACCTTAAACGACATCAGATAACTCATACTGGGGAGAAACCCTATGAATGTGGTGTATGTGGGAAAATTTTCAGTCACAAATCGTCTGTAATCCAGCATCAGCGACGTTATGCCAAAGAATAGCCCTGGGAATATCATGAATTTTGGGAAAACTTCAGCCAAGCTTGTCACTTTATTAAATATTTAAGAATTTAGGCATGATGAGGGACCACATAAAAATTTATGATTAATCTCCCTTATTTTAAATAAACCTGTTACTCAAACTTACTACCATTTCTGCTTGCTATTTAATTTTTCTCCCTTTTGCTGCCAAGCAAAAGAGCAAGTGGTCTGTGGGTAGTATGTCATGAGCCTGGTGTCAGATACTCTTAAGTACAAAATGAAATGAAAACCTTTCAAAAAAGTGGACTTTTCTTGGCCTTGTTAGGCCTTAATCTGAGAGGAACACAAATACTCAAGAGGAAACTTAAAAGTCTCCTCCTAAAGCATTATGTCTTCTTTGGCAAGATGTCCAGGTAGGTCAAGTTTTCCTAATGAATAATTAACCATGATTCTGAGTTGGGAGAGTCTGGGGCCAGCTTGACATCTACAAGGCTGAATCAATGAAGCATTTATTGAAATGAAACATTTACAATGTTTTAGGCACTGTGCTAAGCCGGGCAGCTACCAAGAAAGACAAAAACAGTTGCTATACTCTAGGAGCTTACATTCTGAGGGAGACATACTAGGTACATGCAAGGTATATACAGAGTAGATGGAAGTGGGGAAGGCACCAGAAGCTGAGAGGCCCAGGAAAGGCCTCCTGAAGGTGGGATTTGAATTGTCTTAAAAGAATCTAGGGAAGTAAGAAGGCAGGGTCTGGGGGAGGCATAAAGAATTCTAGGCATGCGGCCAGCCATTGCAAAAGCCCAGGGTAGGAGAGAGCAGGTAGGACAGTGTAGCTGGTACAAAGAGGAGAGTGAAGTGTAGGAAGCCTGGAAAGTTAAGTAGGGACCAGGTTATGAAGAGCTTTAAATACCAGAAGATTTTATTTGGTATGGAGTTAGAGAGCAGGAATTGAAATGGTTAGAACTGTGCTTGAGAAAATTCAACTTTGACAGCTGAGTGGAAGATAGATTAGAGCAAGTGTTGGTTATGTGCCATTCTGCAATGCAATTAAATAATGTATAGCCCTCCTGTTTCTTTCCTTACTCCTGGACTGTTCATTTTTCCTAAATTTCATCTTTTCTCTGATTTATTCTTTGGTATTCCTATTTATCTGCCTTCTGTTCCACTTGGCTTTATCCCTACCAAGCCCTTAGATAGGCTATCTCACAGTCTTCATTCATTTATTAGCCCATTTTTTGGGCTAGCCACATTCCCCTTACTTCTATCCCGTATTCACCCCTTTTCTCCCACTTCCACCTCTCCCCAGTTTACAGATTAGTTGGCTTTTTGAAAGTTGCTAATGCCATTGATCTCCAGTAGACGTTAAATTTCCTTATCATTTTTCTACTTACAGTATTTTGTCAACTTTTGGCCTTCGTATGTTTTATTCTAGTCTCTCTCTATGGGAAGAGCTGCACCTATCATACACAGTTGTGGCTGCTGCTCTCTTCAGCAGCCATGCCAGGGATGTGGACAGAAGCTCTATCCTCCATATATGAGGAGGAGCATACCACTTCCTCTCCCTTCTACCCCTGCCCCCTCATTATTGTTTTGCTTTCCTCCTTGGTGGGTCCTGGCCATAAGCTTCATTGGCAAGTAGGCTGGACTAGTCCTGTAAGAGAAGTGGGTAAGATGTTTGGCTTCCCTGCTACCTGAGGCACAGAAGGCCTAGCTTGAGGGAATTTGGCATCAGAGATTTTATCAGACCTTTTGTTCACCATGACCAGTTGTGGTGACTATCGAGTGTTGAGGAAGTAGTGTAGAGTCCATATACCCAAACATTCTGGCTGAGTATGGATGAACCATCTATTGGGAATGGCGGGGGAAGGGATTCATGGATTGGGCAAGAGGTTAAATTAGTTAGCCTCCAAGTTTCCTTTGAACTTTAAGACTACATGATTTTATGAAATGTATTTGGTTCTAAATCTGTTTGCAGTGTTCTTAATTGCCATTTCAGTGGAAATATCACGGCTGCAGTTTAATTTTTTGCCACTTCATTTTTAATTTAGTGTTGATCTTAGCACTGGGAAAAACAAATCAGAACTTAGAACAGTATCAGATTCATTGTTACCTTGGCACACTAGATGAACTGTGTCATACTCTTTTAAAGAATCTGGAATGTGGATCTCTTCTCCTGAGGGATTCTTGATCTTACAAATTAATAACATCACTATGTAAAGTAACGCCAAGATGATATAAAATACCACTACAAACCAAACTATGGAGCTGCCGTAGATAGGAGGAAGTAACATGGATGAAAGACCCTCAGTCTATCAGCCCACCCCCATTAGGCAGCTGTGTGGTGCTGGAGTCAAACATGCTTACACAGGTTGAGGATTGACATCTTAATCCTACTGCAGAAATCTTCAAAATCATTAGAAATTATTATGATACTCTAAACAGGATGGTAATATAGATTTGATTAAAAAAAAACAAAACAACTATGAGGTTTTAACCGTAAGTGTCCCATGAGCTCAAAAGAACTCTTAAGTCATTGTTTCGTCATTTTAGTTATGTGTGACTCTTGGGGCCCCTTTTGGGGTTTTCTTGGCAAAGACACCAGAGTGGTTTGCCATTTCCATCTCCAGCTCATTTTACAGATGAGAGTGAAACTAAGGCAAACAGGGTTAAATGACTTGCTCAGGGTCATAGCTAGTGAGTGTCTGAGGCTGGATTTGAACTCAGGTCTTCCTGATGCCAAGCCCACCACTCCCTAGTTGTCCTAGTAGTTATGGTAATAAATATTATATATAAGTAAATATGGTAATAAGTTCTGACTATACCAAGAACTAAAAACAAAAAATTCCTGCTAAGAAGAATACTTTCAAAAATTAATTGGGTCATATGTGCATACTTAATGGTTGTTTTTAAGTTTAAAAAAAATTTCTTTGTAAACAAGGAAATAAAATTTATTAAATTATTACCCAAGCTGGACTCCTCACACTTTCTTACCTCCCATATCCACTTTGTTGTTAAGTTCCATCAGTCTGACCTTGAAAACATCTTTTATACGTATATGTTCCCCCCCCCTTCTCTATTCTAACAATGGCACAACTCTAGTTAATCAGTCAGCCTACCTCTTGCCAGTCACTGTGCTAAGAACTGGGGATTCAAAAAGAGGCAAAAACTTCTAATGGGGAAGATAATATGCAAACAAATATGTACAAAGCACACTGCACACAGGACAAATAGGAAGTAGTTAATAGAGGGAGGGCACTAGAATTAATAGGGCTGGGGAAAGCTTCTAGTAAAAGCTGGAACTTTGTTGAGGTGTAAAAGAAGCCAGGTAGGTCCACAGTCAGAACGTAAGAGGAAGAGCATTCTAGGCATGGGGAACAGCCAGAGAAAATGCCTAGAGATGGAACGTCCTGTTCATAGCCAGTTGTTACTGAATCAAAGCGTATGTTTTGGAGAGTAGAGTGTAAGAAGACTGGAACGGTAGTGTTTGAGTGCCAGACAGCGCTCAGCACCTGGTCCCTGGACTATTGGAACAGCCTGCTGTAGATCTTCCCGCCTGAAGTCTCTTCCCACCCTAGTCTGTCCTCACTCAGCTCTCAAGTGCACGTCCCAAAGTGCAGGTCTGACTGTGCCACCTTCCTCTAGTCAATAAGCTCCTGTGGTTCTGTTACCTCCAGGACCAAATATACAATCCTCTATTGGGCTTTTAAAGCCCTTTAAAACCTTGTCCCTTTCCAGTCTTCCTACATTTTGTTCTCCATGTACTCTGAAATCCAGTGACACTTACCTCTTCCCACGCATTTTCACTGGCTGGCCCCCCCCATGCCTAGAATGCTTTTACTCCTCTCCAACTTCTGGGTTCCTTGGCTTCCTTTGCGTCTCATCTCAAATTCCATCTTTTGCAAGAAGCCTTTCCTAGAGTCTTTAAATGCCAGTGTTCTCCCTCTGAGATTACATCCAGGTTACCCTGTATATATCTTGTTTATACATAGTATTTTGCATATTGTCTGCCCTTTTACATCGTGGGTTCTTAGGGATAGAGGCTATCTTTGATTTTCTTTGTATCTTTGTATCATCGGCTCTTAGTACAATGCATGGCGTCTAGTAAGTGCTTAAGCTCTTGACTTGCCATACATTTTTTTATGGGAAAATTTTTTAAATGGGCTGATGAGTAAGAGTAAGTTACATAGTTAAATTCTGGAGTGCAGCACTTCAAATTTATGGCAGCCCTACACATTTGAGACTGAAATCTGAATGTTCTAAGGATCAAATTACACTTTAGAGTTCCATTTACCTCTGACTTTAGCATCTCATGCCAGTTAAAAGATCTCCATTACAGGAGATTGTGCTCGAAAATGTTAAAATGTTGCAGGGCTTCAGTAGACACAGCTGTGTTTCTGTGACTTGTCACGCAGACACACCATTTTCCTTAGGAATAATGTCATCAACCACCGTCCGTGCTCGCCTGCTTATGACTCATGGCAAAACGATAGGACTACATTTCCCAGAATTCATAGGGTCACATCATTTCCTAGTCAGACTCGATTTCCCAGAATCCATCTCCAGGACGGATGGGGCGGAGCGCCGTGGAGTCCTCCGGGAAATGGAGTCTAGGGTGGAATTCCGGGCGGCTAGATGTGGTAAAGGGTGGGCAAGCGCAGTAGCCTGTTGGAACCGAAGTGTAGGACTTTGGACCATCCTTGGTCTGGAGGTAAAGGCCGTTCTGTCGGCACGCGCTTGCGTAGGTGTGGGAGATTGAGATTGTGCCACGAGAGGCCTGTCGGGAGCGGGGGACGCGGACCCCATGGCGGGGACGGGGGTGGGGTGGGAGGTGGCGGGGAGTCAGGGTTCCACACTTTTCCAGGCAGCACCCCAGCTTGGAGCTTTCTCATGTCCGTTCTCGTGAGTGTTCGTGTCCTTCCGTGAGTCATCGTGGGTGGCGCCGAGTGTGCAGGTCACCTCCAGGTGCGGGTCTGGGTATCCCCGTGTGGAAGTCTGGCACCCCTACCCTCTGGGTCTCTAGGCTGCCCATCCACAGGCGTTTATTAAGCGCCTCCTGAATGCGGGGACCCGTGCTAGGCGCTGGGGAGTCAAAGACCGAGGGGAGGGGGGCTCCTGCCCCTCTCCTTTTGGTCTCTTGACCTAGTGCTGGGTCGGGGGTTCCACGTAAAAGAAACCAATTAATAAAGATGTAGGTTTTTCCCCTTCCACGCTCATCGAACCCCTGGTTCAGAAAGGGCTCTGGGGGTGACCTCCACATTCCACCCTAGTGCAGACCTTCATCACTCTGTCCAGCTGGTCTAACTGGCCCCATTTTCTCCCACTCTCAGCCCAGTCTATCCTAAATATAATTTATCACTCTAACTCAAGGTGGAGTGGGGTAGTTTGGTTCTTACTGCTCACCCCATCGAGTGGGGGAGGGTGGAAAGAGCTCTGGACTCGGACCCCGGTTTGTGCCCCAGCACAAACTGGCCACGTGACCTCGGGCAATACTCGCTAACATCTCCAGACTTCAGTTCCCTGTAGTCCTTATAAAAGGTTAGTTCAAAAAGCATTTAATATCAAATAGGATATTTGTAAAGCCCTTAGCACAGTGCCTGGCATATCATAGGTGTTTAGTAAATGCTTGTCTCCTTCCCCTTGTTACCTGACAAATGCCGGGCACTGGGGATACAAAGGTGAAAAAGAAAACTAGCCCTTCCCATCGAGGACCTTATGGAGTCAACGTGATCTTACCTTTAACCTGAGAATCACAGTATCAGCTTCCTCACTTTCCTGCTTACATACATGGACCACAATCATTTCCATGGTCTTTGAACTTTGTATGAATCAACAGTCTGATGTGGCAGCCAAAACAGCTAATATTAGATTACATTAAGGGAGGAAGAATTCCTAGCACTAGAAAGATAATGAAATTTGGTGGGGAGAGCACTCCAAAATCCTTAAAGTCTATAGAAATATCACCTGCTTTTATTAGGGAGGTCAGAGTTCCATTTCCCTGGTTAGTTCACATCTGGAGTATGCAGTTCTAGGCAAGTACATTGCTGAGTTTGGAGAGTGTCTAGCTGGAGGGTTACCATGGCATATAAGGATTTGTTGTAGGGATAAGAGATATTTTCTTTTTTTTTTTTTGAGAGGGGAAGGTAGGGCAATTGAGGTCAAGTGACTTGCCCAAAGTCACATGGCTAGTAAGTGTGTCAAGTGTATAAAAGATATTTATCCTGGAGGAGGGAGGACTTAAGAAGAACATGTCTTCACATTATTTGAAGGACTGTCATCTTGAAAAGGGATAGGGAATAAGGAGGGAAGAAACATTTAAGTGCCTACTATGTGCCAGGCACTGTTAAGTGCTTCATAAGTATTATCTCATTTGATAAGGTTTTTTTTTTTATTGACCCCATAGGGCCAAACTAGGAGCACTAGGGCAGAAGTTGCAAAGAGTACAATCAAACTTCTTAACAATTAAAATTAGTCAAATGTAAAATAAGTTCCTTGAGAATTAATAGGCTCTCCCTCACTGACTGTCTTCAAGTAAAAACTAGATGACTATGTTTGGGTATATAGTGTAGAGAAAATTCCTGCTCAGAAATGCATTTGACAAGATGGCCTTTGACTTAGATTCTGAATTTTATGAATCAATATATTCCTCATCTTTACTTCTCAAAATCCTTCCTTCATGCCTCACCTCAAATTATCCATGATGAGGCCATTTTTTCCCCCAATGAAGCCTTCTTTCTTCCCTGTCATTGTTCATTCTGTCTTCTTTCTGAAATCACAGTGCATTTACGTATTTGTGTATATGTTGTATTCCTTAGGAGGGTGTTAGCTCCTTGAGGGTAAGAATTGTCTTGTTTTTGTCCTTGGTCCTTTGCATTGATCATATTAATCAATTAATAAATGTGGAACTGGTAACACAGTGTTAAGATTTCAGTTCAATGAATGTAAAAATTGACTAAATTTTAGATTTTACCATTCCTTTGGTTAAAACAAAAAGCAGTAATTTTTGTAGGAATTGAAGTGAAACTCAACAGCCCATAGTTTGCAGATTCCATACTTTTCTTTTTCTTTTTTTTTTTTGAAAACCAGGGCATTAGCTTACCTTCACTTTGGTTGTCCCCCTCTTACCATTCTTCAAATGACATGAAGTTGAGGCCTCTTTATCCTCTTGCTCTTCACATCCCACCTCCACAAGGCTTTTTTTCTCTTAGCACCTGAAAGTATGAATTTATATTCCCTGAAAGAGGGAGGGAAGGCACTCCATGCAGAAGTGGCCACACAAAAAAGGGGGGCCTACTGTTTATTGTCCTCATTGTTTTGATGTTTATCATTGATTTTTAGGTATTGTTATCTGTTCATGTTTATATATTTTATGTCTGAGTAAACTGCAAACTCCAGGACTATGTCTTGTATGTCAATGCGTTATTTCTTCATTGATGGATTTCAAGAACTCACCATTTTTTGAAACTCCTCTTTTCTCTCCTGGCTTCTATGACACTGACCTTCCTGGTTCTTTCCTTACCTCTCTAAAGTTTCCTCCTCTGCCTCCTCTTCCTCTTTGCACCACTAAATGTCAGTATTTCACAAAGCTCTACCTTCAGCCTTCTGTGCTTCACTGTTATGGTGAGAACACACATTGTAAATGGCTTCAGTTATTATTTCTGTGCTTTTGACTCTCAGAACACCCCTAATTCTAAACTCTTTTCACAGGATCACTAGCCTTTTAATAGGGGGAAGAGGGAGATGGAATGGAGGAAGAAGGGCTATTACTGTTGTGGTGAAAGATTTAACCAAATCAGAGTCGGATAGGGAAGACTGGGACTAAGGAGAGCGGGCATGGCTGGAGATCATGGGGTTTAGTGACATTCTTTATAGAAGTGATAGTTGAAGCCATGGGAATAGATGGGATCTTGAAGAGGCTGATGACAATATGAGAAGGCTGAGGGCAGAACCTTAGGAAACAGTCATGTTTGTGGTACAAGTTGGGTCCTAACTTCACTGTTTATGTGGTGGAGAGCACCCTCTTGGAGTCACCCAGGCTTATAACTTAAGGGTTATCCTTGACTTTCTCTTGCTCCCCATATCCAACCAGTTACCAGGTCTTATTGATTCTATGTCCACAACATCTGTAGCATTTGGATCCTTCACATGGCCACTACCCTAATTCAGGACCGCACCATCTCCTGCCCAGACTATAGCAAAGCTTCCAGATTGATTTTCTTGTCTCAACTCTCTCCCATCTCTGCTGCCACAGTGATATTTCTTTTTTTGGAGGAGGGAAGGCAGGGCAATTGGGATTAAGTGACTTGCCCAAGGTCACACAACTAGTAAGTGTGTCAAGTGTCTGAGGTCACATTTGAACTCTGGTCCTCCTGACTCCAGGGCTGGTGCCACCTAGCTGCCCCCAAGAGATATTCTTTAAAGCATAGGTCTGATCATATCACCTCCTTTCCCCCAAATTTCAGTGGTTCTCTCTTACTTTTAGAATCAAATATAAATTCCTATGATTAGTATCTAAAATCCTTCACAAAGTGGCCTCAACTTACCTTTCCAGCATCATACATAGCTCCCTTTCTTGTGCTCTGAAATTAAGCCAAACTGACCTTCAGTCATTCAACAAGCATTTATTATATAAACATCTGCTATGTGCCAGGAATTGCTCTTGCTGCTCCTCACACATGACATTTTTTCTCCTGTCTCTGCCTTTGCACGTACTGTCTACCATGCTTAGAATGAACTGACTCTTTGCCCCAGCCTTTTAGAATCCCGTGAAGAATTCTTCATATCTCAGCTTAGATGCCACTTCCTGCATTTGATATTTTCTGAATTTATTTTGCTGTCACAGCTGCTGGGGCTTACCTCCCAAAATCACCTTAACTATTTTGTACATATTTTGTACATATGTAGCTCTTGTGTTCCCTGCCCCCCTCCATTAGAATAAAAGTGCTTTGGGTACAGGAATAGTTTCACTTTTTAAAAATTTGTATTCCCAGTGTTTATTGGTATTTAATAAAGCTTGTTGATTGATTAATTAATATTTTGAAGGCTTAAATCCTAAGGGACTCCTGAGACAGGAGCAAAAGATGTCAGCATGTTTCAACAGGAGTGGAAAGCCTGAAACGTAGTTTTAATTGTTGACCCTTGGCAGTCACAGTCTTTAGGCCCACACCAGGAGCATCAGTGGTGATCTTGGTCTCAGGACTCAGCACAACATCCAGGTTCCAATAAGCTGGCACCGCTCCTAGGTCATGTGTGGGGTAAATGGATCCTTAATGAACTCTATCCCATGGCACTTCAATTATACTTCAAAAAGTCATTGGTTTTAAAGGAAGTACATATGTTGGGTATGCTAATATGGGGGAATCTTTTGTTGTGTGAGTTGGCCTTGATGGCCGCTAAGGCCTTTCTAACTCTCAAATTCTGTGATTTTGTGAAGTCAGAAAGTGCTTACTCAGATGCATCTGATAGACTTCCTGTCTCTGATGTTACAGGCAGGAAAATGCAGGGTATTAACCTGCAAGGATCTGGCCAGACAAGCATGGAGCATGGAAGTTTTCAGAAAAGGGACCAGAGCAAAGGCAGCCTACTACAAATGTTTAGAAATCTTAAAAAACAAACAAAAACAAAGCTAGAGAACTATGAAATTCTGAAGACAGAAGGAAAAAATGATCCTGATTAGGAAGAAAAAGGGAAATGGCTTGAAGAGCCCGATATGGATGCAAAGAGAATTAATCCATTAAGTCAGATTTTTAAAAGATATGTATGAAATATGGAGGCAAAGTCAAGTATGATGATAACAAAGAGTAGCTTGGTCCTTGGAGAACTGTGGCAGGAGCACTAAGTCGCAGAATGAAATAAAGCCATCTAGAAAAGCTAAGAACAACACAAAGGACTTTTTCCCCAGTAATGCTGGGGGCAAGAGGAAGATCAAAGAAGGGAAGGACCTCTGTTCAGGAAGGATGGAATGACAGACAACAGTGAGAAAGTGGACAACTCAACTCTTTTCTCATTTTTCTTCCAAGAAGAATGATCTTTGCACTGGGAACCCAACAAAAAATGGTTCAAAGGGAATAAAAATCCAGACCAAGTGATTCACGGCATTGTAGATCTTTGGAAGATATTGGAGAACTGGAGAAGGTCATATGTCTCAATTTTCTAAAAAAGGGGAAAAGGTAGATTTTGCAAACAGCTGTGATTCTGACTTTGATTCTGCAAAAACTCTAGAATATATTATTAAGAGGATAACATGAGAACTCTTAGGAAAGCAGTGATCACTGAAATCTAGCATGGTTACAGTAGTTCATGCCAGCTTAATCTAATTTCCTTTTCATCAGGATAATTTAGCCAGTATGGCATAGTGGATGGGACCATCCTTAGGAAGACCTAGGTTCAAATCCTGTTTCTGACACATACTAGCTATGTGACCTTGGACAAGTCACTTGAATTACTGGAATGTATTTATATACCAGGCATTTTCTACACAGATGAAATTACAAGTATATAATCCTATTCTTCACCCCACCAAAAAGGAAATGCTTTATCAGAGGAACCATATAGATATTTTCCATGATGAAATTGTAGCACAACATCTAAAAAAGTCTCATGCAGTGCTTGTGGATAAGATAGAGAGATGTGGGCTAGATAATGGTAGAGTTATATGGATTTGGACTTGGCCGATTGGCCATAGAGTAGTCTAATTGGCCGATATCAACTTATAAATAAGAAGGTCTGTAATGAGGTGCCTGTGATTTGTCCTTGGCCCTATGCTAGTCTACGTTTTTGCCAATAACTTGACTGATAAATAAGAGGCACACATGTTAAATTTGTAGATGAGATAGAGCTTTAAAGGGATAGCTCATATGAGGCATGACAGAGTCAGGAACCAAAAAGACTTTGAATACTTAGAACGGTGGGTTATATTGACTAAGATCATATTTAGTACAGACAAAATAAAGTTCACTTGAGTTCCAGAAATCAGCTGCTCATATGTAAAAAGGGACAGTGCACCTGAAGTGAAGATGCTCTTGGGATTAAACAGACTGCAAATTCAAGCTACGCCCACTGGGTGATGGCAGCCTGAAAGGCTAATGCTGTCCTATGCAACATGAATAGTGACACAATCCCTAAACTAGGTAAAGTCCCCAGAGAGGCAAAAATGCCACCATGTGGTCAAGATATGTTAAGTTCTAGGCACACAACTTAAGGAAGACATGAACTGGAGTATGTCCAGGAGGAGACCAGGGTACATAATAGGGGATTTCAGCCTTCTGGAAAACCTGAGAGAGGGACTGATGGGAAGAATTGGGAGGTACTTAGCCTGGAGATGAAAAGTCTTTGGAGAGACATAAAGAACTGTTCTGTTAGAAAAGAAGCTGGCTCTGCCAGAAGGCAGGACTCAGAGGAATGTATGGAAATTGATAAGAAGCGCCTTAGCCTCAGAGAAAGGAGGAGAAAATTCAGTGAGAGCTACACAGAAATGGAATGGGCATCTAGGAGAGGTAGGATGGTTTCCTCTTATTAGACTGAGTCCTCAGCCACAAGCCAGATGACCACTTGTCAGGTGAGCAGTTGAGTGAGTGCTTGTTCATGTACAGGTTGGATTTGGTGGTTCCTGAGATTCTCTGACATGAAGCATTTGTAAGAAGAATATCAAGTGTGATTTTAATGAATAGTCTCATTTTTAACCCACATGTTGCCATACATTATATTGTTATCCCAGTTTTACAGAGAGGTCACGTACCTACATAGGCAGAGTAAATTGTCCTGATTCCTTGTTCTGTTTTGTTCCTACTCTACCGTGCTAACTCTTTGATGCTCATATCATGTAGCCACGAGGCAGCTAGGGAAATCAAAACATTTATTCTTTATATCTCATGTGAAATGGGGAAGAAATACTTTCCCTTGAAAGTGACCGAGGCACAAAAAGGTTGAGTCTTGTTACAAATCACATGGCTATGTGTCCTGACTCAAATAAGAGCTCTTTCTCCTGCTGTGTACTGTAAGTGTAGACACAGAGTCAAAGTCACAGTATTATTATTCTTGACCCTTTGATCTTGAGAGAAGATAAGACAGCTACACCTGTGCTCTTTCTGGCCTCTGTCTTTATACAGTCTGGAAAAGGTAAGAAAGTCACACTCACCTGAGATTTCTAGCCTCGACCAGGCTCCTTCATGTCCTCTTTCTTTTTCCTCAGCTCTGCATTCTCAAGACTGCCTTTATTTAAGAGGGGAATCTAGAAGAAGAAGAAATGGCTCCTATGTTCCTGACAGCCAGTTCCCAGGTGACTTGGACTTTCTTCTCTCTTGAAATTCAGTCCCTTTTTTACAGAGTGTATATACTTTTCCTTTCCTCATCAGGGATCTTTCCCATTCAGCTGTGGCCCATCCAGGGATCAGAGCCCTAGATATTCATTCCTAGGAAACTGGGCCCACCTTAAGAAGTGTTTCCTGCTGTGGTGCCTCCCTTAGTAAAGCCTAAGTATGGACACAATGACCTGGGGACAGGGTATTTCTGCCTTGGGTCACATGCCTCTACCTTGATTCCACAGTACATAGGACTTGTCCTTTATCCTCATCAGAACCACTTGTATGTCTAAACTATCTAAATACTTTTAATTGGCTCCCTTTTCCTAGGAATGAGGTGTTCCCGAGTGAATCAGAATCTGTTTGTTTCAGGAATCAGTCACATTCAAGGATGTGGCCGTGAACTTCACCCAGGAGGAGTGGCAGCAACTGAACCCTGCTCAGAGGGACCTCTACAGGGATGTGATGCTGGAGAACTACAGAAACCTCATCTCACTGGGTAAGGATGGGTTCATCCCCTGATTCAGAATCTGCCCTGTATTAAGAAAATACAGCTTTTCACTAAATGGAAGCAAGCAAATTTAATTCAGTAAACATTCATTAAGTGCCTGATGTATGCAAGGCACTTGGGATGCCAAAGGCAGAAACAAAAGGCAGCCAGTGCCTGGCAGTTTACATTCAGCTAGGAGAATGGAGCACAGCATGTACACGAATAGGGAAATACAGGGGGAGGACACGAGGAAATGCTCAATCCAGTATGTGACACCTGAGTGGAGGTTGGAAGGAAGCTTAGTCAGTTCTGGTATAAAGGGTATAGATTACCAGGTATACCTGGTCTTTTGTTTTTTAAGGCAGTCAGGGTTAAGTGACTTGTCCAAAGCAACATGGCTAGTAAGTGTCTGAGGTCACATTTGAACTCGGGTCCTTCTGACTCCAGGGCCAGTGCTCTATCCACTGTGCCACCTAGCTGCTCTGTTTTTTGGTTAAATTTTGGTTAAATGTCTTGTTTAATTATGAAAAGCTTAACAACTTTATCTAGGTCACATTTCTGCCAAATAACCACAAGCTGCTTGCTGGTTAGTAACTGGGCCTCCAGTGAGCAAAAAATACTCAAGTCTGACAGCATTCAAAATGGACACATCCAGTTTAAGGAGGCCTGCTTGCTACATCTTGCAGGACTACTCTTAATCTACACCAGACATACCAGGTATGTAGTGTATAGATTAATCTACACTAATTAGAGTTCGTTTTGGTTCCTGGGAGCTGTACATCTTAAGGGTGAGAGTGTGTGAGTTACTATTTAGTACTTTGAGAATTAGTGAAGGTGTTGATGTGGGGACTTCCTAAGTTAACCCAGATTGCAAAGCCCTCTAGGGACTTCATGAGTCTCTGTGACCAACAAATATAGTCTTCAGTCAACACACTGGTGTTGAGGCTCTCTGAACTTAGCCAGACTGATCCTTGACAACAGCTGCACGGTCTGTCAAGTAGGCCCCCTCTTTGAAGCTTTTCCAGGCGGATACAAGGCCTGTGAGAGTCCATGCTCTACGAGTCTAGCCTTGGAGAGCTCAGGATTAGCTCTGTGCCTCAGTGAAACATGATATGTCTTTACTGGAGGAGAATTAATAGGTGTTTATAGGAAATGTTTTAAACTACATGACTGCTATCTGACTGTGAAGGAGACAGGTCCTATTGTTTGCACAAAGACTAGGTAAAGAATAAGGTCCTGGAGAGGACAAAGATCTCAGAAGATGTGAGCGCTTCAAGAAGGACAACAGGAAGATTAGATACCCTATATGGTAGAAAAGGGCAGCTAAATAGTGCAGTGGATAGAGCACCAGGTTTGGAGTCAGGAAGACCTGAGTTCAAATTTGAACTCAGATACTAGCTGTGTGACCCTAGGCAAATGACTTAACCATGTTGGCCTCAGTTTCCTTATCTGTAAAATGAGTTAGAAAAGGAAATAACAAACCACTCTAGTATGTTTGCAAAGAAAACCCCAAAATGGGGTCACAAATAGCTGGACACTATTGAAATTACTAAACAATAGCAGTATGGTAGGAAAAGCACACAGATTTAGAAGTGGGTGAAAAGCCAGCAAGGAATCCTAGCCTGGGAAGAGACATAGGTGAAATTTTAACACGGCACACATAGACATCAAGAATTCCCTCAAATACCTCACATGTGAACAAGACCGACACACTGTGTAACAGAATATCCAAGGGACCTTAGAGGGAAACTGCAGAAACTATGTCATAGTCCGATGAGAAAATATTTTTCTGATTTTCTGAAACCAGGGATATGGAGAAAAGATGAAAATGCCTAGTGTCTGTTTCCTACTTGCGGTTTATGGGGAAACCTGGACTCTAAATAGAAGAGAAGCTTCCTGAGGGAGAAGGACACATTACAGAAAAGCAGTGTGATCAGTGTTTGATCAGATGAAAGCTGGACTCAAGAAAGTGTGTGCTAATTGTGCCAGTAAAGGCACCAGGCAAAAAGAGGACCAGGCAAGGTCCAGAGAGCAGGCATCTAGAAAGAGGAGGGGGCTACCACTTCAAATGCTTTTTGAGTGGAGTGATATTGTAAAAATTGGTAATGGCTGTGGAGCCCCTGACTTGGTTATCTTGAGCTTGGCTTGTCATTTGGGCCAGAGATTTCTATTCTCTTTTGACCTTGAAGACTAGGTATTTCTGTTCCTATTGATAAAATTAAAGTTTTTCAGTTCATAGAGTTGAAAATAGGTAGTACATTGTACCCTACTACAGCCCTAGAAACACAAGCCTGAGGCTTCTTCGAAAATCTCTGCTGTTTCTAGATTTTTCTGTCCTTTCCTGTGCCCTGTCATGTCCTATAGTAGGCAACATGGCCTACATGTTGTAGGTCCTTCAAATTGTCATGCTGTATAAGTCTATTATTTTCCTTGTCTTTCCTTGCAGAAAAAGGGCACAGGATTGACTCTGGGGACAGATTCAAACTGTTCTGTTCCATTCTCTTCTCTACAAACAGGGCTTCCCATTTCTAAGCCTGATGTGATTTTCCAGTTGGAGCAAGGGGAAGAGCCTTGGATACTGGATTTGCAAGGAGCTGAAGAAAAAGCAGTGCCAAGAAGTACTCCTCTAGGTAAGTAAATGAAGGGGGGAAAGGGAGGGGAATAAGCATTTCTGTGGAGCCTGCTGTAGGCCAGGCACTGTGCATGGTTTTCTACAAGTATTTCAATTGATTCTTACAACAAGCCTGTGAAATGGGGGCTGTTATTTCCTCATTTTATAGTTGAGGAAACTGAGGCAGACAGAACTTAAGTGACTTGGCCAGGGTCACACAGCTGGAAGGTATCTGATGCTGGATTTGAATTCAGGTCTTCCTGTCTCAAAATCAGTGTTATTACAGCTGTGCCACCAGCTGCCTGTGAAAGAGAACCAGACAGATGGGACTCAGTGGAAATAACAGCCTAGGTGTTTAATGAGAGAGATCCCCTCAGTTACCCCAAGGATTGCTGAGGTTGTCATTGTAATGGACCCAGACAGCAAAGTTTTCTTACATTGTGTGACTTAGAGGGGGTGGAGGAGAATCTCTTTTTTTCTCAGGTGTTAACTCTTGTGCTTCTCTTTCCATGTTGCCAGCCTCCAGTTCTTTCCTTCTCTTCATCTTTTCAAAAGACCACCCTTTCTTACTCACTAAAGTTGTGTCTTCCCACATCCATTCTAATTCTTATTCTTTCCTTGATATTTCTATTCATTACTTTCCTCTCCCCTTAAAGATGACCACAACAGTATGCTACCATATTCTTGAGTGTTTTCTCATATTTTCTGTTCACATTGATTAGAGAGAGAATCCCTTACCCCTACCTCCAGACTTCCTAGTTCTTTTCTCTGCTCCCCTCTCCTCTGCTATTTCTTCAACTTTCCACAGTTTACAAGAGTGGTTTGGAGATCTGCCCAATAACATGAATACCTAGTACTCATCATTTTTGGTTTAATTCTGCTTTTTTCCACTAGAGCATTTTATTTTCTTTACAGAAAGAGCATTCTCTGTCCTTATCACAAATTACATTTGTATGTTCTCTTGGTTTCAGGCTGGAAGTATATGCCTGAAATTCAGGAATCAATTCCAAAGCAGAATATTTCTCGAGAAGAAGGATCACCTGGCACATTAACAGAAAGAATCAGAGGAGAGATTTCTGCACCTGAAGACAGAGGAGAGAAGCAGAGGGAAAACTCTGAAGGGAAGACAAGAGAAAAGCCACTTTCTCTTGAGAGAAGTTTCAAGCAAATATCAATAAATCCTACCAAAAAACACACTAAAGAGAGAGGCCATGAATGTAATCAGTGCAGGAAATCCTTTTTCGATCGTTCTTCCCTTAATCGGCATCAGAGAACTCATACTGGAGAGAAGCCCTATGAATGTAAGGAATGTGGGAAAGCCTTCAGCCATAGCAGCAGTCTTAGGAGACATGAGATGACTCACACAGGAGAAAGTCCCTATGAATGTAGTGAATGTAGGAAAGCTTTCTATGACCGATCATCCCTTGCTGTACATGAGAGAATTCATACTGGAGAGAAGCCCTACGAATGTGATGAATGTGGGAAAGCCTTCTTTGACAGATCATCTCTCACTCGACATCAAAGGATTCATACTGGTGAGAGTCCCTACGAATGTAATGAATGCGGGAAAGCCTTCAGTCAAAAAAGCATACTTACTCGACATCAGCTAATACATACAGGAGAGAAGCCTTATGAGTGTAATGAATGTGAAAAAGCTTTCTTTGGCCTCTCATCCCTTATTCGACATCAAAGGACTCATACTGGAGAGACTCCCTTTGAATGTAATGAATGTGGGAAAGCCTTTTTTGACCGCTCATCCCTTACTCAACATCAGAAAATTCATAGTAAAGAGAAGCCCTTTGAGTGCAATGAATGTGGGAAAGCCTTTAATCAAAGAAGTCACCTTAACCGACATCAGAGAACTCATACTGGAGAGAAACCCTATAAATGTAGTGTGTGTGGAAAGGTTTTCAGTAGCAAGTCATCTGTTATCCAGCATCAACGACGTTATGCCAAAGAGTAACCCTGGGAATATTATCAATTTGGGGAAAACTTCATTTATCCTTTTACTTTGTTCTATTGCCAATACTTAAGATGGGGCAAGAGCCCCCCATTAAAATATTACGATGGGGGAGATCAATCTTAAATGTTTTTTAAATCTTCTACCATTTCTGGTTACTATTCTATTTTTTCCCCTTTCTTTTGCTTCCTAATTCCTTGAACAAATGGCCTATAGGTGCAGTATCATAAATTTAAAGTCAGGCATCTTAAAAGCAAAATGTAGCTCTAGGAACAACACTGAAACCAGTCTTCCTTAGTTATTGCTAGGGCTCATTATAAAGGGAAAAATGGAGGGGTCACAGATACTGAGATTCCCAAATCCCTAATAGACATACGTGTTCCCTTATCTGATCATGTGTATTGGACCCCATACTAACAGATGGCTTTAGCACCTTGAGCCTGTGGAAGCCTCCACCTAAAGCAGAAAGCAGTAGCCCTTTGAGAACCTGGAAACTGACAGCAGGACTATAAATACTTTCAATCCACAGTGAAAAAGGAGTCAGTTAATACACAAGCCTTTTAGCTATGCTTATGACTCCAATCTGTTCCACTTGGCAGCTTTCCTGAGATTTGCCCCTTAACTCCTAACTTGGGTTTTCCTATGTCCTGATTCTTAGGATACTAGGTCTACATGAACTTTGGCCCTTTTCAACTTTAGTTATCATGAACTCTAGATTTCAGACCTAATTTACTATCTCTGATCCACTAACAGCTTAAATCACTAGCTTCTAGGCCAATTAAGTATTGGGCTTTCCACTCTAACAAAGAGATACAATACTAGGCTCACCATTCTCCCCTGTAACTGAACCTACCCATTGTCTCTAAATTCTCATTAGCCATTCACATCTTAACCCTTTATGCTCTACTTCTCAAAGGTTACCTTTTCTTCTATCAAAATCTAGTGATCTATTATTCCTTGCCTACTGCCTCTACTCCTGATACTTTTGACTGCTGCTTTCAAACCTTCCTGTTTCCACAACAGTACCTCACTTTCATGCCTCCTACCTTAGTAGGACACTGCTCTTTTTTCTTTCTTGCTTATAACTAGGTTTTTTTTGACCAAACGCTGGCCCTTGGTCTCATCTCTCCAAATTTCTCCTTTAGAAGTTACTTAATGATTTCATTTACCACCACCATGTTTCTTATTCTCAGTTCATCACTGATGTTAGAATCCTGCTATAGAACACTGGAAGCCCTGAAAGTTAAGAGGTTCTTGTGGACAGGTAACCAGCCCAGCCAATAAGCCAGCATTCATCCTCTTCTCCATTTTTTCTATATGTAGAGCTTCAGCGGCCACACAGTCTATCTCACTGAAAGCTGAGGTGCACCAAAGTCTGAGTGTGTTCACACATTGGCTTTAGTGAAATGCAGGATGTAAGGGGCACAAAGGTACCTGACCCAAAGAGAAAAGTGCGCATACCCATGAATGTGAAAACAAGTCCAGCGGGGCAAGTGACAGTGGGAAACAGTATATATCAAAACCATGAGGGAACTGGTTTGAGGGATGTTCTTAGTTCTTCATAACTGATATGAGTTGGCTTATGATAGGGCCAGGGTATTTGTGGCCTTCTTTTAACATGGCAGGGTAGGGTGGCAGCTGTTCCTCCTGGCATCTTAAAGGACTGATGATAAAGAATCTGAGCCATTATACAATCTGCTTTCTTGATCTTTTACCTGTGCTCCTATTATCTAATGCTAACTACCTGAGGTAAATCTTAATTTGTTTGTTCCTCTATCACTGGTTTCACTGGAATAGGGAACTACTTGGTGAGACAACTACTACTAGAAATGCAGTTGACAACTTCTCTGCAACTTCTAAAATAATAATAATAATAATAGTTAGCATTTATATAGCACTTTAAGATTTATAAAGTGCTTTACAAATATCCCAGTTATCACAACAGTCTTGGGAGGTAGATGCCAATATTATCTCCATTTTACTGTATGCAAGATGCATGAAGAGGGCATGCATGAAGATAAGGAAACTAAGGTAAACAGATTAAGTGACTTGCCTAAAGTCACCCAGCTAGCAAGTGTCGGAGGCACATTGGAACTCGGGTTCTCCTGACTGCTATGGTACTCTATCCACTGTGCCACCTAGAACACCAAAAACTTCCATGAAATGCCCTGGGTCATACAACTAGTACGCATATAGAGTTGAACTCAGTTTGTCTTGACTCTCCACTGTAATGTTTCATTTCATTTTGAACTTAACACATCAGAAACCAAACTTGTTATCTCTGATGTTCCAAACCAGTTTTACTTCCCAAATAACCCATTTCTATCAATGGCCATAGTGTTCTATTTCCTAGTCCAGACCCTGAAATCATTTTGGACAAGGCCAGTCTTTTTCCTTTACATTTTCTTTCACACCTATTCCTTCCATTCCAATCTAACATTTTCCTGTTAAGGTTCTTATCCCCCATACCCATTTTATTGCAGCCTTTCCAAATTCTTTACCCTGAGGCTCTCATTCAGTCCATTCTACACACAGCTGCTGGATAATTTTGCTTACACTCCTGGGATTATTCCTCACTGTGGCTCAGAAACTTTCATCAGCTATAGGATTAAGTCCAGACTCAGCCTAACACTCAAGTGTTTCCACAGTCTGGTTCCAGCCTACCTACCCAACCTAATTCCTCTTCCACGCAGAGCTCCATGTTAACCCCTGACCCTCTCCCCTTGTTTCTCTAATTTCTGGCTCACGGAAGTAGATGTTCTTTTGTTTGGATTGTCCTCATCACCCCACCTCTACTCACTAAAATCCTATTACTCCAAGCCTCACCCTCAATGGAAGTAATTTCTCTCTCTCTTCTGCACTATTCTGGCCTTCATTTTTACCTAGAAAGCCTTATTTGTACTATTCCTCCTAGAGAGGCGGTGTGGCAAAGTGGAGAATTCTGTACTTGAAGAAGGTCTGGGTTTGAATCCTGCCCTTGACACTTTCTACTTGCTGGATGATCAATCATACATAAGTCACTTCTCTGATCCTCAGTTTGCTCATCTCTAAAATGGGGGGAGAGAGGTAATATTTGCCTCAGAACTGTGAAGCTCAAGTGAGAATATGTATAAAACTGTTCAAAGTATTATATAAAGAAATGGTCGCTATTGTATGCTGTCACTTTTAGTTATCTTTACGCAGAAGGTCATAGATTTAGAGCTGGAAAGAACTTTAGAGGCCATCTAGTCCCTTCCCTTCATTTTACAGATGAGGAAACTGAGGCAGGCCCCAAGACCTATCAGTCTGAGTAACAGGCAGTACAGTATTTGAAGTCCACAGATATTCAGTTTAAAAATAACCTGATTAGGAATCGGGGCTTTTTTATTCCCTCCGTGCCTTGCAAATATTAGGTGCTCAATAAATATCTGTGGAATGAATGAATGACTTGTTGCTTTCATATCCAGTTGGCCATCAGTTCCTGCTGACCCTGATTTGCCTATTTCTCTGCATTTCCTCTGCCACCAGCAGTCAGGGTCTTTTGGTCTCCCTAATGTCCCTCTTCCTGTGTCTAATTCTGTCTCCTTTATATGCAGCTTGCATATAGCTGACAGACTAACCTTCCTAAAATATCAGTTTCTGGTTCAAAAGCCCCAAAAGCTTCCTTTTTGTCTAGAAAATCAGGTCTAAATTCTGCCTGCCATTTAAGATCTTCCTTAATCAGGCCATATTCCATTAGACCTTATCTTCAAACACTTGAGCCCCTTAGTCTCTTCCCTCATCCTCTAAATTCATTCCCACTTTTTCCTCTGTCTGGTCCCTATGCCTACCTTGTTTTCAATTTCTTACGCAGCTTAAATCTCTGATCTCCATCAAGCCTCCTCTAAAGACTATCCCATTCTGCTCTAAATGCTCCATCAGCCTCTCAGCCATGGTCCAAAATTACCTATCATTTTCCCATTATTTTCATTCCCTCTAATTTCATACTAAGGTGTGAATGATTGCCACCCCATAATACAGTATAATATTCCCTATTTGCTTGATAATATCCCACATGTAGTAGAATTTCAGATAGTCTAAGCTAGATATTTTTAGGCAGCAGGGCTTTCCTAAGACCTTTAAATTACAACACTCACCTATTCCTATGTGGAAACTGAATCAACCAGCAGATCAAATCACTAAGACTTACCTTGGTTTGGGGAAGGGAAGAGAGGGAGAAGGACAAATTATGATTCCCACACACACATATACCCTTTTCTTCACACCTCACTCTCTACTGGAAAGAGGAGTAAGCTCTACTTGGTTTTTTCTCTTTGAAAGCTACTTATTTGATCCTGGCTCTTTTTCATTGATTGATCCTCAGGTAAGATCCTGCCCAGTCTATCTTCATTGTTTGAGGGTACAGGAAAATTTCACTTGCAATTACTTCTGGCTGCACATTTGGTAATTTTCAGCCACAGTAATTTCTGATGGTTGCTTATGCCTATAAAAATTTTCCCTTCCTTTCAGACTTCTTTTCAAACTGTTGTTCAGGCATTTCAGTCATGTCTAATTCTCTGTGACCCCATTTGGAGTTTTCTTGGCAAGGATACTGGGGTGGTTTGCTGTTTTCTTCTCCAGTTCATTTTACAGATGAGGAAACTAAGGCAAACAAAGTCAAGGGACTTGCCCAGGGTCACACAGCTAGTAAGTGTCTGAGGCCACATTTGAACTCAGGAACATGAGTCTTCCTGACTCCAGGTCCAAGTGTTCTATCCACTGCGCCACCTAGCTGCCCAAAGATGTTGTGCAATCATGTCCAACTCTTGGTTTTCCTGGCAAAGATACAGGATTACCTTCTCTTCTGCAGATGACACTGTTAACTGTAGCTCTAGAATAAAATAAGCACAGAAAATCCAGTTTCAGTAACTAATTTTAGTCATCCCGCTGAACACACTTTATTAATACCATAAGCAGGGATAAATCTAGTGAAACCTCCAGGCCTCAGCTTTGGGGTAAGGGAGTGGAGAGATTCATCTGTAAGGCCCATGTCTAAGGCCCATGACTATGGACAGGACAAGGACCCTTGAGAGGATTCTTGAGGAGAACAAATCTTTTCCCTTGGAATCCCAAAGAGTATTAGCTAAGCATTCTGGTTTAAGTTTCTAGGCTCTCTCCCTGCTCACTTCTTGCCTGGGTTGGCCTGGGACCAAGGAGAGTGAAGAGCAGTTCTTGGAAAGTATCCTAATTAGTCTGATCCTGTTAGGAACATTGGAAGGGTACTGACACTGAATTTCAGCACAGATCATTAATCCATATGCTCTCATAGTTGTTCATTATCTAGTGACTCCACAGAATGAATCTGAAAATATATTCTATGTTATAGGTTTGAAATCCAAACTTACTATTTGAGATCCATGGATTCTGATCACCATTCCTTTGGTCTCCCCAATGTGACACCCACCCATACCCACCCCAGTACCTTTCCCAGTGTTTTAATCATAGCAGTGTAGATACAGAGCTGAATGGGACCTTAGCGTACATCTAGTCCAGTCATCCAATGTCATGGATGGGCAAACTGTGTGGCTAACAGGCTTGTGGGCACTCCTTGGCAGACATTCCTGATTAACTGATCCACTGGAATGGTTAAACAACCTTGTGCATGTTTCTGACACTGTGGGCCTCCGTTCCCACTTTGTTGCCAGCTTAGAGCCTTTTATGGGGGAAATCATCAGTGATTCACAAATGTCTTTACTTCCCCCCTTTCACTTAGTTAATCAACAAGGATTGTTTTATTTCTTGGGAATACAAAGAAAAAACAAAGTTGTGACCTTATATCCCATCTTTCAGTTCCCCTAAGAAAGTAATTTCTTAAGACAAATTCCCGTCTTTCTGTTCTGTCTATCTCCTCTCTTCTGGTGCCTTGTCCCACTGTCAGTTCTTTCACCCTGTGATTTTGATTTGAATCTCTTGACTTTCTTTTCCCTCTATTTGGTCTTTGTTATGAACCTCTCATATGGTCAATGTTGACTGAGTTTGGATGAACAACAAAGAATGATCTTGCACAGGGGGCCTAATCTCTCTAAGCTGGGTTTTTTTTTTAAATGATGATAATATGCATTATAATAATAATAGCTAACATGTATATAGCACTTCTAGGTTTGCAAAACACTTTATATAACATAGCAATTATAGGACGTGGGCTTCCTTCCCCAACTCCCACTAGTACTGGTGGGCCATGTCACAGAGCTTGGCTACTGCTGCCTGTTGTCAGGACTAGAGGTGTAACCCCAAAGGTTATGATGTTTACCTCAAGCGCTACTGGTTCAAGCCCCACTTTGGTGGGTGTCCCCTTAATATGAATCACTGAATGATTAATACCCCAGTATCATTTTGACAAGTGTCAATATCTCCCCAGTATCATTTTAATTGGTTGATGTCAACCTTGATATCATCCATAGGCATTTAACATCAGTTATCTTTTACAAAGGAATATTTACTGAGAAGATATAGCAAGAATAAAAGTACAAACATATCCCCCCCCCAAAAAATTGGGGATATAATATCTCCTGGATATTTGTGGGGGGAGTGGGTTCAAACTTAAAATGGTTGCAACTAAACATCTGCCCCACCAAGTTTGATTCAAAGTATGTCCTGGCCACTGGAAAGTTGCTCCCTTGTAAGCAGGACATGATGTTTCAGCTATCTGACTGATCAACTGCTGAGCTGAGCTGTTCCTCAGGACTGAGCTAGATTACTACTACTACTACTACTACTACTACTACTACTACTACTACTACTACTACCACTACTACTACTGCTATTACTACAGACCAATTCCTAATTAGGAAATCCAAGAAAAAAAAATCACAGTAAGTTATTTTTCTATTCCATTTTCTTTTCTTTTTTTTTTTGGAGGGAGAAGGCAGGACCATTGGGGTTAAGTGACTTGCCCAAGGTCACACTGCTAGTAAGTGTTAAGTGTCTGAGGATTTGAACTCAGGTCCTCCTGACTTCAGGGCCTGTGTTCTATTCACTGTGCCACCTAGCTGCCCCCCATTTTTTTTTGGAGTTCTATTCCATTTTCACATAGGGAGATGGAGAAGTTTGTGGATGTTGAGGGGGTCTAGTCAGGGGCAGGCCACCTGGAGCCTTCCAGTACAGAAATTGTAGGAGAGCCTGTAGCCATGCACTAGGACCAGAAGAGGTTCTGGATCCAGTAAAGAGAAGTCTAATACTGTGCAGAAAGCAGGAACAGGTGCCATCTGGCAGCTCTATGGCTCATACTCAGGGCTGAGTGTAGACTATGGAGGGAACGTGTTTCTAGGTGTGGTGGACTGGGGCAAGGATGCTGTGTACAGGGCAAGGAGCAGGAAAGGAAGTGAGTAGCAGCTCTGTAGCTCTGACTCCACTAATGGAGAGGGTTCTCAGATCTGACCCCCAGGCCAGTATGAAGTCTGCAGGGCAGGGAGTTCAGAACAAGGTAGAAACTATAGTTCTGTTGCTCTGAACATGTAAAGCTTTCTAGATAGCTGATGGTAGCTGGGTACAATAGTAGTTTATTAGAGTTCCAACCAGGGGCACCAACATTCCAATAAAGCTGTTCCTGACATTCATAGCTTCTGCCTATGATGCCTTTTCTCAGGCTGATACCCTGAGTCCAGTGACTTAGGCCCAAACTCAGGTCAGGAGCTTGCAAAGCTTAGAAGAGGAAAGCAGAGACTTCCTGGTTCCCAGTTTATGCTGTCCCTGGGATCTTTGAAGAGCATAACACACCACCACAAGAAAACAGCTGCAGGACTTTAAAGGACACAAAATAAGACCAAACATGGACTAGATTTTCCCTCCAGAAGTACACAAAGCCTATCCCTAATTCAAAATCTAAAGTAGGTAAAGAGCTACCCTTCCCAAAAAAAAATCCTATTATAAAGAGCTATCATGGTTACAGAGATGCCCAAGACACAAATTTAGAAGAAAACTCCAAAATACCCACAAGCAAAGCTTCAAAGAAAAACACATCTTGAGCACAAATAAAACTAGAATTCCTAAAAAAAAATGAAGCAAAAGTTAAATGAAAAATGATTTTTAAAACAAAATGAGACTATTTAGAGGAAAGAATTATAAAAGAAATGAGAAATGGAAGAATGATTTGGAAAACAATTAACTACTTGTCAGAAAAGGTACAAAACCTTAAACAAACTTTAAATAAAATTTGTGGAAAATTAGAATGAACCAAACAGAAGTTAATGACTCCTTAAGACAAGAGATATTAAAAATAAAGCCAAAAGACTAAGGAAAAAATAGAAGAAAATATAAGGCATCTTATATAACAACAACAAAAACTTGACCTAAAAAATAAATTAAGGATAAATAATTTAAGACTCACTAAACTACCAGAAAATGTTGACTAAAAAATAGACTTGACGTCATATTTCAAGAAATCTCAAAGTAAAACTTCCCAGATCTCTTAGAATTAGACAGCAAAATGAAAACAAAAAGGATCCACCAGTCATGTCCTAAAAGAACCCCAAAATGAAAACGCCAGGGAATATGATATCTAAAATCCAGACCTTCTAGGTCAAAGAAAAATACTGCAAGCAGCCAGAAATAAAGAATTCATGTAGCGAGGAGACACAGGTAACATCGCATAACATTTAGCCGCTACCCCTAACAAGGAGCAGAGCTTAGAATATGTTATTCTAAGTAGAAGCAAAAAAAAAGTTTTACAACCGAGAATAACTTACTCAGAAAAAAATATAATCCTATAGAAGGAAAAAATAGGCCATTAATAAAATAGGGTACTTTCAAACATTTCTGATAAAAAGATAAGAGCTGAGAAGAAACTCTGAAATTGAAAAACAGGAGTCAAGAAAGGGAGAAAAAGGTAATTTCACTCGAGCAAGCATAAGGGACTAAACAAGGAGGAAGTGTTTAATGGGGGATATATAAGTGTCTATTCAGAACCCTAACTTCATCGCAGGTTACAGAGGTTACACAGATAGATAGAGGGAGGGAGGGAATAAGCATTTATATAGTGACAGACACCATGCTAATCACCTTTTACAAACATTATCTCATCTGATCCTTACAACAGACCTGTGAGGGAGAGGCTATGGTTGTTCCCCTTTTACAGCCTTTTACGTGCCTAGTACTATGTTTAATGTTTGTTGTTCAGTCATCTTTCAGTCGTGTCTGACTCTGTGTGACCCCATTTGGGGACTTCATGGCAAAGATACTAGAGTGGTTTGCCATTTCCTTCTCCAGCTCATTTTACGGGTGAGGAAACTGAGGCAAACAGGGCGAAGTAACTTAAACAGCTAGTAAATGTCTAAAGACAGATTTGAATTCAGGAAGAGGAGTCTTCCTGACTCTAGGTCCAGCTCTATCCACTGAACCACCCGCTGCCGATGCTAAGTGCTAGGAATACATACACAAACAGAAACAAAGAGAAAGGCCGTGCCTGCAGCTTACACTCTAATACATAACACTGAAGACAATACTCGGTGTGGAAGTGGAGGTGGAGATGCGGGCCAGGGGGGTGAGGCAAGCCAAGGTGCCGGTGGGGGGGCCGTGGAGAAAGAAGTACAGAGAGTCAGTAATGGAGCCTGAGGAGGAGTGAAGGAGGAAATGGCCGGCCCAGATGCTGCCTTAAAGTAAATGTTTTGGGGAAAACCGACCAACCAGAGGAAAGTACCACAGGGATCTCCCTGTAGAGGGAACTTCTTGGATAAGGTTTCTGGGACTTGGGGGCAGAGGCATCTTGCAAGGTGAGAAAGCTACTAGGGTATTACGGTGAAAGAAATCTATCCAGAGAGTGAGTGGAGCCCAGAGAGGAATGAGCAACCCACCAAGAATATTCCAATAAAGCTGTTCCTGACATTCATAGCCTCTGCACATGATGCCTTTTATCAGGCTGATATCCTAAATTAGTATGAGTGTCTTTCCCTGCCCCAATATGACAGTTCATTGGGTGTCAATTTGCTCTTGTTCTCAGGTCTCAAGTATCATCAAGAAGATAAAATATTGATAAAAGATTAAATATATATACAGATATATATTTACCTCATTATTCCAAATTCATTATATGTTTCAGTTTTACTGGTCTCTTGGCACTAGCTAGATTCAGAACTCAGACTATAATCACATAATTTTAATGATGGAATTAAAATGCAAAAGAATATATAAATTCCTCTCCCTCATGTCCGCTCCCTCCTAGATCTTTAGGGAAGATAGAAAAAAAAAGTCCTGAACACAAGCAACTCAGTGGTAAAGAGAAATGGGAGGTGGAAAGATGGCTCCCTTCCTCCCCATCTATGGATGAAGGAAAGATGGAGAAGATGATGTCTCCTGGATCCCCAGTCTCCCAGCAAACAGGACTGATAGCAGTTGGCAGTCCTCATATGGTCTTTGACAATGTTGACTATGGCATGGTATCTGCTCCTCACCACCCAGTTCAATTCTGAGCTGCCTCTCTGCCCCTAGCACTGCTTACCTCAGGACCTCAGTGAAGGAATGGCATTTGCTTTGCTGAGCTAGAATCTCAGCATTTGTTCTGCCAGCTCCCCTCTGAATCTTTTCCTTGGACCTTAAGAATCTCCACAAAGACAAAAGGATTAGACGGATTACAGACTCCACTATCTCTTTAACAAAAATTTTTCTTTATGATGCTGTTTAGTTGCAAATTTGCAACACTACGATTTCTCAAAAAATTAATTTTTGGATAGCCAAAAGAGCAATGGAGAGATTCATGGTGGGTATGAGGAGGCTAGAGAATATTTTCAAAGATGACCTATGTGTAAGAAGTGGCATAGGGAGATATTATGGTAGAAATGTATGGTCAGAAAAGGAAGTCATGTGACAAAAATGTCATATGGCTGGTTCTGTCCTGGAACTCACAAAAATGTGTAAAAGACCTAGGAGAAAGCATCTGTCTAGCACATTGAATGAATCCTTTATGGAGGATTTCTGCATGAACATCACCAAGAATTTCACAATTGAGAAGGTATAGATGGTTTCTATTTATAGCAAGGAGGGAATGCCAGAGGTAGGGTCAAGATGGTAGAAGAGCAGGTAGAAATACAACAGAGGTGATCCCTAGACTCCTCCATACATATCTGGAAAATGTGCCAAACTTATCTTTGTTGGGAAATCCAATAAAAATATCACAGTGAATCATTTTTCCTTCCCAGGTTGACAAAAATGAGATAGAAAGAGTTGTCTATGGACACTGGGGACAGGTTCTAGACACTAAGCCATATGGAACACATGTACTGAGAAAGCAGCAGCTGTTTGACTTTGACCCTAGTAGTGGAACAAGGTCTCAGTTCCAGTTTCTAGCTTAATCTGAAGTTCAAAGAGGACTAACCAGGGCAAGAATCCCATACCAAAGGGAAGCCTAAAGTTCTGTCACTCTGAACTTGCAGAGTTTTCTAGCTAGCTGATAGTGGCTGAGTCTACAGGAACTCCAACCAGGGCCAAGGCTAAAGGTTTGTTGGTCAGAACCAAACCCAGGTCTGAATTTGTAGAGCTCTGACCAGGAGGGCAATGATCAGACTCTACTCTAGGTCAGACCACTTTCAGAGTATCGAAAGCTTATAGGTCCCCAACCTGACCTGTAAATGTTGAGATCCCAGAATAAAAGAATGCTCAATAATGCAAGAAAGTAGCAGCAGGACCCCAGAGAACATATACTCAGATCAAATATTCCTTCCAGAACTGTGCAGAACCAATCCTAACATAAAGACTGAAGCCAGGAAGTTGAATGGAAGAATGAGCAAAAAACAACAGCAAAAGAATCTTGCCATTAAAAAAACAACCAAAAAAACCAAAAACCCCACAAAACTATAGTGGCAACAGAGTAGCACAGGATACAAGAAGAGAATGACTCCAAAACACCTATAAGCAAAACCTCAAAGAAAAATACAGTCTAAACACAAGTTCAACTAGAATTCCTAGAAGAGATGAAGCAAGAGTTTTAAAATATTTTAATAAATGAAATCAGAGTGCTGGAAGAAAAAAAAAACAAGAAAAGAAATGAGAGCCATGAAAGAAAGAATTGGAAGAGAGTTAACAACTTGGTACCACAGATAGGACATTTTACCCAAGACACAAAAACTTTCTACAAATAAAAATGAATTAAATAAAAGATAATGGCTACAAGAGACAATAAGAAATATTAAAACAAAGTTAAAAGACTGAAAAAATAGAAGAAAATGTAAGGTATTTCAAAGCAAAAACACACCTGGAAAACAGATAGAAAAGAGATTATTTAAGAATCACCGGACTCCCTGAAAGTTCTGAGGAAAAAAAAAAAAGCCTTGACATTATGTTTCAAGAAATCTTACAAGAAAACTGCCAGATCTCTTTGAACCAGAGGGAAAAGCAGAAACAGAAAGAATCTACTGGTCACTTCTTAAAAGAAACTCCGAAACAGAAACTCCCACAAAATTATAGCCAACATCCAGAACTTCTAGAGGGGGAAAAATACTCTTTAAGTATCCAGAAAGAAAGAATTCAAGCAGCAAGGAGCCACAGTCAGGATCACAAACAATTTAGCAGCCACCACTATACAGGAGCTGAGAGCTTGGAATAAGATATTCCAGAAGGTAAAGGACATAGACTTAAAACTAAGAATAACTTACTCAGTAAAACTGAGAATAATCCTACAGAGGAACAAAATGAATTTTTAATGAAATAGAAGACTTCCAAGCATTCCTGATGTAAAGATAAGGGATGCATAGAAATGTTAAAAAACAAATATGGGAACCAAAAGAAACATTAAAAGGTAAACCTGAAATCATGGGGGGACTAAATAACGACAAACTTTTTGCATTCTAATGTGGGGAGAGGGTACATGTGTCCCCTAAGAGCGCTATAATCATCATAAAGAGTTATAGAGGGAATCTAATTAGACAGAGAGCTTGGAAGTGGTTCTGTTTTATTTTGACGATCTTAAGAATGGAAAGGGAGAAAGAAAGGAATGTACTAGGATCAGGGAAAGGGAAAAGGATGGCAAAAATTATTTCACATAATTGGAGTATGAAAGTAGAAATCTGTACAAGGAGAAAGGGGTGGGAGGAGTGAGTGACAACTGAACCTCAAAACTTAACTAGTGAAAGGAGGAAGAACACATTCACAGCTGGATATGGAAATACATTTCACTTGAGAGAGCACCGTCTTTGTTTGAGGACTTGCCTCTTAGCAAGGTCAGAGATTAGAGAATTCCTATGAGGGGACTTTAGTCCAAGAAATAGAAGCCTCCAGAGCGCTGAGATTTACCAAAGAAGCATTATAAGCAATATGGTACACGTATAGCCTGTATCAGATTGCATGCTGTTTTGGGTAGGAGGAGGGGAGGGAAGGGAGGAGGAAAAATCTGGAACTCAAAATCTTATAAAATGTTGAATGTTGAATGTTGAAAACGAAATAATAAGAGGAGACAGGGCTAAATGGATAAACTTATTTAAAATAATAATAATGACATATATAACATATAAAATAGTTTCTCTTAATCTCCTAGATTAAGATTCCCCAGCGGGGGGAGGGGGGAGTACCTCTGGCAGAAAATAAATTTCTGAAAGAAACTCCAAAATAGAAACTCCCACAAATATTATAGCCAACAACCAGAACTTTCAGAGGGGAGCATAACTAGATGACTTTACCCAATAACAACAATATTGTAAATATAATCAACTTTGAAAGATTTAGGAACTACGTCAACACAGTGACCATCCACAATCCCAAAGGATTCGTGCTGAAATATGCGACATATCCACCTCCAGATAGAGAGAGCCAAGACTCAAGTACAGATCAAAGCATATTTTCTTTTTTCTTTTTTTTTTTGACATGACTAATAAAGGAATTTGTTTTGCGTGACCACAAAAAAATAAAAGTTATAACAGATTCATGGCTTTATGTTCAATCCTCCATTGCATTATTTGTACATGAAGATGCTCATCTTACTCGGTGTTTAAGTTCACAATTAGAAAAATAATCACGGCTGCATTCCTTCTCTTCTTTTTCTTCCGCGCAGTACTATCACTACCCCCCAGTCACTCCTCCCATCCCTTTCCCCACCCCAAAGTCCTCTCTTACAACAAATTAGCAGAGTTAATAAATCAAAACAAATTTACGCTTTGGTCCCGTAGCCGCACATCAACTCCTCCGAGAAGCCGTGCAGTGAGGGACTATGTTTCCCAGCATCCGTAGGGGCAAGCTCAGATTCCGTTTCCCGGGATCTCTTTCCTAGCCTGCCTGGGAACTGAGCGCCCCCGAGGCCTTTGGGAAATGAAGTCTGGACGGAGGAAGCGGAAGAGGCCCAAGAAGGCTGCGGGTAGTTCGGCCGCTGGCGTGTGCGCAGGCGCAGGTGTGCAGTGGACTCCGCTCCTGGGATGCAGGACCACCCTTGATCTGGAGGTAAAGCCCACGTTGAGGTAGCCGCGCGGGGTTCTGACTGGGCTTGTGTCAGGAGGGCTTGTCGGGGGGAAGCCGAGGCTGGGGAAGGTGGGGCAGGATCTCCGTATCGCCGAGAACCGGACTTTCCTCCAGTGTGCGGCACTCGGGCAGTCTGTTTAGGTGTCTATCAACCCGACTAGTCAAGGTGTCACGCATTTATTAAGCGCCTACTGTGTACCCATGGTTTGTGCCAAGCGCTGGGGAGATAAAAAGAGGCAAAAGGCAGCCCCTGCCCTCCAGGAGCTTACAGTGTAATGGGGGGGGGGGGGGGGAACAAGCAAACTTATGTAGGAACGAGCTATAGACAGGATAAATAGGGTATTGGC
Source organism: Pseudochirops cupreus (assembly GCA_028627135.1). Lineage (NCBI taxonomy): Eukaryota > Metazoa > Chordata > Mammalia > Diprotodontia > Pseudocheiridae > Pseudochirops > Pseudochirops cupreus. The sequence goes on along the minus strand of CM053581.1, from coordinate 122,652,189 downwards.
AGCTGTGACATAATCAATATTTGTTCAGTGCCGACTGTGTGCCAGGGACTGTGTTCAGCCCTGGGGGCACAAAGAAAGGCAAAAGCCATTCTCTGCCTTCCAAAAGCTCACAGTCTAAGGTGGAGGTGAGGGAGGAAACATGCAAATCACTGTCCACAGAACATCAGATGTACGGGATAAGTTGGAAATAATCGAAAGAGGGACGGCATTAGTGAGGAAAGGCTTCTGGTAAAGTGAGACTTAAGGCGGGACTAGAAGAAAGCCGGACGTGGAGATGCGGATGGAGAGCATGCCCGGCACGGGAGAATGCCCAGAAAGGAGTGGCTAGCGTCACTGGATCAAAGGGTGCCCCTTGGGGGATAAAGTATAAGAAGGCTGGAAAGGTAGGAGGGGCTAGTTAGGAAAAGCCGTGAACTCCAGATAGCGGGTTTGATATTTGATCCTGGAGGCAGTAGGAAACCACTGGAGTGTACTGAATGGGGGTGGGGAAGGGGCATGATGTGGTTAGACTGGAGCTTTAGGAAGATCACCTTTGACAGCTCAATGGAGGGTAGGAATGAGCATTATTAAGTGCTTACTGTGTATGTACCATTCACTAGGATACGCAGCAAGACAAAACACAGCCCCTGCCCAGTTCTAAAGGGGGAGACAACGTGTAAACAACTGTACCTACAAAATAAATACGGTGTAAATGAGAGGTGGTCTCAGAGGGAAGGGGGCAGGGGTCAGGGGAAGACTTTCCTAGTTCTCAGACAAGACCTCCTGCAGAAGGTGGGATTTGAGCTAAGCCTTGCAGGAAGCCCTGTGTGCAGCACTGTACTGTGCCTGCAGGTGTCTGTGTGGGTTTCTCTAAATGCGCCTGAACTAATCAGGAGTTAGAATGTGGGCACTGTGGGGGCACAGGCGATTTGTTGCTTTTCTTTGTTTCCTGTGTTTAGCACAGTGCCTGGCACATAGTAAGCACTTAATGAATACTTGTTGATGAGTAAATGACTGAATTGGACTCGGTAGAGGAGTCTGGCACCTCAGTTCTCCAGGCTTCCAGGCGGAAGTCTTGTGGACTTTGACTAACCCCTTGTTTTCTCCTCTCTGTCCAATGTTATTGTTATTGTTACATTGTTATATATGGATATTGTTATATCCAAGTCTTGTTATTTTTATCCTTTAGAAGGAGCTCTGCAGTTTAACAGTTTTCTCCATTCTAGTCCAGTCCTGATCAGCACATCTGCCCAGCTGGTCTCTCTGCCTCCAGTCTCTTCCACCCTCAGCCCAGCATAATCTTTCTGAATTCAGCGTGTCACTGCCCAGCTTGAGTCCACAGTAGGCCTTGCTATTGACCTCAGCATGTTCAGACCTCTCTGTAATGAGATGTGGCAGAAAGAGGACTGGCTTGGGAATCAGATCCAAGTAGTATCCTGGTGCTTCTACTCATTAACTCTGTAATCTTAGGCAGCTTCCTTTCTCTCTCTTTCTCAGTTTTCTGAGATCTTGTAAATTGGCTACTTTCACTACCTTTGGATTCATTCAACAACCATTTATTATGTACTTACTACTCTCAGGCCCTGGGAATATAAGGCTAAAAACAAACCCAAACACAAGCCCCTGCCCTCAAGGAGCTTGAATTTTACTTGGGAGACTTAAGACTGAGCAACATCTGCACCTAAAATAAGACTTTTCAGAGAACAGCAAAGCAGAACAGTGACCATCTCCTAGTGGCACATTAACAAGTTGTAGACCACATTTTTCTTTCCATCTCTCAGGAATATCTTTCTGCTAGCTGACTCTAGACATGCTGTAATTTTTTTTTTTAGTATAAGTATTTACTGTATTAATCTGTTTACCATATATGCCTTCTTTTACCATGTACCCTCATGATTATCTCATTAAATATGTAATCACATTAACTAGTATAAATTTAAGTTGTTTTCATAATTCTTTTCAAGGAATGTTTATTAAGTGTTACTTATGGTATAGTGTGATCTAAAAGTATAAATAAAACATTTAGGTGGTCATTAGAAGACTTTAAGTAGGGTTTGGATGACCACTGGACTAAATGACCAACTGAGATCCTGTCCAACTTGAAATTCTGTGAATTCTCTGATTCTTCTAAGGAAAGGCTGAAAGCACAGATGTCAGGTCTGTGAAGTAAAATGACAACATGTAATAAACCCACAGTGTATGGGTATGAAATAGTTTCTGTTAAGTTTGTAACATAAAGACATCCACTGAAAAAGGAAGTATGAGAGTCAAGTCACCAAGCATTTATTAAACCCCTGCTAGGAACCAGACATTGGAGCTACAAAGAAAGTTTAAAAAACAACAACAAAACAGTGTCTACTCTCAAGTGTAATGGGGAACCGGGTATATAATGGGAGAGAGTTATTGCAGACAGTAACTTCATTCTATTCTGTTTTTAATAAGGCCTCAACATTCTTTTCTAAGTTACAAAAGGGAGGAGAATGAAGTTCATAAGGGGAAGAAACAAGCAGGGCAGTGTTGGGACTATCATATTAATTTAGAAACAGAAAGAATGGAAAGGTCTGTTTGAACTGATGCAGAATGAAGTAAGCAGAGCCAGGAAGCATATACAGTGATTGACTACAACAATGTAAATGGAAAGAACACCACACAAAAGAATCAGAAGTGAATGTGGCAGAATTTTAAAGAACAAGCGTGGCTTGGAAGAAGAGATGTGAGAAGACACTCCCCCCATCCATTTGCAGAGGTAGGAGGCCCACAAGTAGTGAGAATTTTACATAGTTTCACACTTTTTAATGAATTAATCAGTTATATTGGTTTTCTCTTTTTTTTGTCTTGGTAAAATATTTGTTATATAGGATGAATACTTTTGAGGGGGTGGGGAAAGGATACTGAAGGAGACTATGTAATTTTTAAAAAGACATTAATAAAAAAACTTATTTAAAAAAATAAACATATAGACAAAACCTAAGCTATGTGTAGCAAAGATTTGTGGTTTTATCTACAGTCCTCTTTTCCTGTTTATTTTAATGTAAGGAAATGTTCATATTTCTTGACCTTTGTCAAGTTCATAATACTTAAAAGAAAAAATAAAAAAGAAAACGGTGCAAAATAAAACAAAAAGAATGCTAACAACATATAAGGACGTTATTTTTGTGAGGAAGAAAAAGGCAAGCTCCCCCAAAAGACTGATGTGGCTCCCTAGGGCGCTCATCAGCAAACTCATATTTTAAAAAAATGTGTAGAATATGGAACCTAACAAAAAAGCACAGTCATAACAATTCTATAGGGTATTCTCAAGCCCAGGATGAGGCTGGCAAGGAAAGCTAAGGACAACAAAAAGGGGACTTGTTTGTTTGTTTTAGCTATGTTGGGGTCAAGAGGAGTCCCAAGGAAAGTATATAATTATTATTGGGGACAGATGGAACAACAGATGACACTGAGGTAGATGAAATACTCAAATATTATTTATTTTGCTTTTCCTTCTTAAGGGGAATAACCTTTGGAATGGGAAGGTAGAACAGACATTTTTGCCAAGGGGTGGAAACCAAAGATAAATGAAGAGGTAAATGAAGAGGGCTCTCAGCCCTCAAAGAATTCAGGTCACCAGGGCCAGGAGAATTACATCTTAGGTAAAGAGAGAACTGGCAGATTCCTGAATAGGTATTTGTGATCTCTGAAAGATCTTTGAGAATTGATTGCTAAAGGACTAAAAAAGAGCAGATATTCTGATTTTTAAAAGAGGGAAAGTGAGCTCTATAAACCGTCCTGGCAGGATTCTAGGGCTGATTATTGAAGGGTTGGTAGTGTCACTCCTTAGAAAGGGAAGTTGTTGGTCTCTAAATTTCAGCATTACTTTATTAAGAACAAGCCATACTAGATTAAACTTATTTCCTTTTTTCACAAGGTAAATGAACTTCTAGACCAGGGCAGTGGTATCCACATAATTTATGGATTCAAAGATTTCAGCAGGGGGCAGCTAGGTGGTGCAGTGAATACAGCATTGGCCCTGGAGTCAGGAGGACCTGCCGGCCTCAGACACTTGACACACTTACTAGCTGTGTGACCTTGGGCAAGTCACTTAACCCCAATTGCCCTCCCCCCCCCCCAAAAAAGCAAAAAAAAAGATTTCAAGAAAGTTTAATTTGGTGCTTGTAGATAAAATGGAACAGTTGGAGCTAGATCAAAGTTCTTAACCTGGGATCCATGAACTTTTTAAAAATGTTTTTATAATTATTTCAATATAATTGGTTTCCTTTGTAAACTGATGAATTTCATTTAAAACATTTAAAAACATTATCCTGAGAAGTGGTCCATAGGCTTCACTAGACTGCTAAAGGCCTATGGCAAAAAATAGGTAAGAAAGCCTGGGCTAAATGATAACAAAATTATGTGTATTTGGAACTGATTGAATATCCAGAATGAGAGAGAAGATGTCAGTAAGTCATTGACACCATGAAGGGATCTCTCTGTTGGAGTCTCTCATTCAGTCTTTGTCCCTAGACCGTCCAGCAATCTGTAAATAATGCAAAAGCATAAATGACACGTTTCTTAAATCTGCAAATCATATGAAGTTTAAAGAAAGAGGTAATAGGTTGGGTTGCAGAGTCAAGATTCAAAAGGACTTGATAGGGCTGAATAAGAAATCAAATGAGATTAAATTTAATAATAATAATAGCTAATGAAGTATTTTCCATGTGCCAAGCACTGTGCTGAGTGCTTTACAATTATTTTCTCATTTGATTCTCAGAACAACCCTTGGAGGTGGGTGCTTTTATCCCTATGTTACAATTGAGGAAGCTGTGGCAAACAGGTTAAGTGACTTGCCCAGGGTCACACAGTTAGTGTTTGAGCTGACATTTGAACTCAGGTACTCCTGATTTCAAATGCTTATCCACTGCGCCACCTAGTCGTGGCAGATATATTTGTACAGATAAAGTAAAGTTAAACATTTGGGTGCAAAAATTCAGTTGCACAGGAACAGGAAGGGGGAGGTATGTCTAGACAACATTTCCTATGAAAAAAGATTTGAGAGTTTTAATCAACTTCAAACTCTACGTGAGTCGGCAGTGGGATACAGCCAGAAGACCAAAAAGATGCTGGCTCTCAAAGGCTGTGTGTAGAGAGGCCGCTGTTCAGAACAAGGAGAACAGTCGCCCTTCAGTTCTCCGCCCTGATCAAAGCTGTGCTCTGCAGTGCTGTGTCCAGTTCTCTGAGTACTCGTTTTAGTGAAGTCAGATTGGGAGATGGAGTGGGGGAGCGAGTGACCTTTGCGAGGAAGTAACGCGTGCAAGAACAAAGAGCATCAGTAAAATGTTAAGAAATAGACATCAGGAAGGAAAACGAGTTCAGTTAAAGACAGCCTTATCACTGTTTTGTTAAATGTAAGCTTTAGGGGAGATTTTGAAAATTATCGGTACTTTTGTTTTTATGTCGCCTTCATTTTCGTATATATATATATGTGTGTGTGTGTAAAATAGCCTCCCTCCCATAGAGATATGCTTTGTTAAAAAAAGTTCAATAAAACCGATGAACGCTTTGAGTCTGGCACATGCGGTGATCCGTGGCCACTTTCCTCTGCAAAAAATAGAGGGAGGTGCGTTTTCTTAATTTTTTGGAGCCAAGCTTTGTCATAATCTCACAGCGTTTTTCCATGTTTGTCGTTCTTTACGTTGTCGTAGTTATTGGGCTATTGTTTTCCTGGTTTTCCTTACTTCGCTTTGCATTGTTTTATACAGTTCTTCCTGGTGTTTTTTTGTTATTCTTCATGTTTATCATTTCCTAACGTACAATAATAATATGCATTTTTAAAGGAAACTGTGTAATAGAGATTCATAGTTTCATATGTAATCTGCCTTTTTATATATTAGAGTCTTTGTATTTAAAAAAAAGAAACAGTTTTAAATCAATAGAAAAACTTAACTGTGTACTAATGGAAACTAGAATGCATAAGGGGGGGGGTGTCTTCCACTCCTTAGGCACCTGCTTCTTCTTCTTGTTGTGTTTGTTCTTCGTTCTCAAAGAGGACCATGACATCAGGGAGATGATGACATGGCTTACAGTTGACTTTGAATTGAGAGAGGGAGAGCTGTGCAAGGTCACCAGTCTCACTTTCTCCTCCAGAACCACCTGGATCCAGTGACCAGATATTCATCAGGATGACTGGAGATGGCTCAGGATGTAATGGGAGACCTTTAAGGCTAACGTCTTTTCAGGTTCTCATTTTGAGTGAGATAAGGCCCATTTATTATATCTACAAAGGACTAGAAAATATTCTATACAAGGATCAATGAAAGGAATTAGAGATATTTAGCTAGAAGGAGAGAAGGTTTAGAGGGGATATGGATAATTTATGTGGAAGGGGGCTAGGCTTATTCTGCTTGGACCCTGGTCAAGGAGCATTGGGGAAGAGCTGTGAGAAAGCAGATTTAAGCACAATGTGGAGAAAAACCTCCAACAGCTGGAGCTATCCAACAGTGGAATGGGTCACCGCAAGAGAGAATAGGTTCCCCCTTAGTACAGGTCCCCACAGACTGTGTGGCTGCTGGACAGGCATGCTCTGAAGGGGATTTCTGTTCAGCTACCGAGTACACTAGATGGCCTCTGAGATACTTTTGCCTTCTTAGATTCTTTGGTTCTGTGATGGGAGGTATCACTAAACGTCATAAAACAGATTTTGGTGAGTGGTTTCTGTTCTCAATGCCATTGCTTTTTTTTTTTTTTTAGTCACATATCAGAGCCAGAGACACATGAGAAGCTAAGGTAACATAGATCACCAGAGGCACAGCTACTCAGCTCCCTCTCTGATTCTGTGTCATGTGTCCTTGAGGCAATTTTGGAAATCAGAGATTTAATTCTTTATAAAATATGTGAAACAAGGAAGAGAATGAGAATGATTTTCCCTAAGTGAAGGAGGCTGGAGGCCCAGATGTTAAGGTCTGTAGTTCTTAGGAATAGGGCTTGAAAGGACCTTAGAGGCCTTCAAATCCAACTAGCTTCATTTTATTGATGAGGAAATTGAAGTCCAGGGAAGTTAAGTGACTTGCCAGAGGTCACACAGATATTAAGTGACAGAGGCAGTATTTGAACTCAGGTGTTCTGATTCCAGAGTCAGTGAATATTGAACCAGGACAGAGCTGTTAATTCAAGCCACAATCCTGACTCAGAAACCAAACTTGTTCTAGTGGGTTAGAAGCCCAGAACCAACATCTCTAGTCCCTTGATCCTTCTCACTTATCTGCTCTCTTTGTATGGTATGGAGGAGGTAGGAAAAATCATACCAAGCTGTTATGTAGAGATTCTGGGAATTGCAAAACAAGTCCAGACTCCCTTATGTCCTCATTCTCTTTTAATAGCCCTGCATTTCTGGACCTTGAGTTTTTCCTAGCAGGAAATACAGAAGAAAAGATGGCTCTTGTGTTGCTGACAGCCAGGTCCCAGGTAAATTGATCTTTCCTTTCTTCTTCCTGAAATGCAGTAACAATTTCCAGAATATGTATACTTTTTTCTGTCTTCATCATGAAGTATCTGTCAGGAATGAGGGCCCCCAATTCTTTATCCCTAGGGAACTGCCCTATCTCGGTGGGTGATAGACCGTAAAGAGTGATGCCTCCTCTAGTGCCTTCCCTCAGTGTGGCCCAGTGATAAGCACAATGACTTAGAGACCAGATACTTTCTGCCTTGGGTCTCATGCCTTATTCCAAAGGACACAGTACTTAGAGTCCTTGATGTCATCAGTCCTACTTCCTGTCTACTCATCTATCTCTCTAGTGCATTTAATAAATTCTCTTTTCCCAGGGGGAGGGTCCATGGGTGAGCAAGAATGTGTTTGTTTCAGGAATCAGTGACATTTAAGGATGTGGCTGTGAGCTTTACCCAAGAGGAGTGGCAGCAACTGAACCCTGCTCAGAGGGACTTGTATAGAGATGTAATGTTGGAGAACTATAGAAACCTCATCTCACTGGGTAAGGATAGTTTCATTCTGCAATTCAGAATCTATATAGTATCAAGAAAATATTCTTTTGGCATAATGGAAATAATTAAATTACTTTAAAAAATTAAGTGCTTGTACCAGATCTCAAACTATACTACAGAGTAGTAAGCATCAAAACAATCTAGTACTGAATGGGAAAAGAGTGGTCAATCAGTGGAATAGATTAGGTATATGACATACATAAGTAAATGACCACAGTAACCTAGTATTTGAAACTCAAAGATCCAAGCTATTGGGGCAGGAACTCACTGTTCAACAAAAACTACTGGAAAAAGCAAGTTTGGCAAAAACTAGGCATAGACCAACATCTCACACCAAGATCAACTTAAAAGGGATACATGATTTAGACATAAAGGGTGATGTTATAAGCGAATTGATGGAGCATGGAAAAATTATCTGTCAGATCTATGGATAAGGGAAGAGTTTATGATCAAACAAGAGATAGAGAGGATCATAAGAGGTAAAGTGGATAATTTTGATTACATTAAAAGGATTTTTTTTTTACAAACAAAGCCAATGCAGCCAAAATTGGAAAGCAGGAAGCTGGGAGAAAAAGTTTTATTGGAAATTTCTCTGATAAAGGTGTCATTTCTCAACTGTATGGGCAATTAAACTAACCTTACAAAAATAAGAGTCAGTCCCTAATTGATAAATGGTCATAAATAATATGAACAGGCAGTTTTCAGAAGAAGAAATCAAAGGTATCAATAGTCACATGAAAAAATTTTATAAATCACCAATATTTAGAGAAATGCAAATTAAAATAATTCAGAGGTACCACATTACACCCATCAGATTGACTAAATGATAGAAAAGGAAAATGATGAATGCTGGAGGGGATGTGTAAAAATAGAGGAACTAATGTACTGTTGATAGAGTTGTGAACTGATCTAACCAGATAAATATGGAGCCTGGCAGAGTTTGTGCTCAATTGGTATAATTTTTGAAAACACAGGGTCACCTTTATGCCATGTTGAAGAATCAAAATGAGACTTTAGTGGTGAACCTTAATGTCCATAGTAAATGCTTTGAAACTACAGTGACTGCTATCTAACTATGAAGGTGAGCATAAGGTCCTATTGACTGCACAAGGAACAGGTGAATAATGACATCCTAGAGAAGATGAGGACCTTAGAAGATCTAAATATTTCAAGAATAATAACATGAAGAATAGGTATAGGTCAGAGAGAGCACATTAATTTGGAAGTTGAAGGAAAGACTAGAAAGGGGTCAGAGCAGGGAAGAGCCACATGTGGATTTAAAAATTGGTATGTCCAGAAGTCAAGAGCTCCTTCCTCAGATACCTCAAAACATCCAACTGAACATCCAACTATCATTAAGAAGAAACTGAAATACGTGTGTTACAGATTATGGTAAGGAAATATAGGAGAGAAAAAATTAGAATCTGGGGAAACTAGCAGTAAGAGAACCTAAAGTAAAGATGGAGGTGAGAAAGGCATCAGTCTGTTTTCCACATTTAGCTTAAGGAGAGCCCTGAACACTAAACAGAAGAAAAACTTACTTTTCTCAAAGCAATCAGAGGAGGGGTAGGAAGGGCTCCATACAGAAAAGCAGTGTGAACTTTGAAAAACTTGAGAAATCAGTGCAATGGTTAACCATAATTCCATAGGCTAATAATGATGCATGTTTCTTGCCTTCTGACTGATGAATTCAAGATGCAGAAAAGATGGACATTTTCAGACAAGGCCAATAAGGAAATTTATTTTGTTTGACTATGCATATTTGTTACAAGGGGTTTGTTTTGATTTTTTTCAACTGAAGGGGATGGAAAGGAAGAGGAACTAAGGATAGGGTTGCTAATAAAAGAAAGATTTTATTTTTTAAAAGATAAAAATAGTGTATAAGAACTGGTGAACCCTGATAAGGATAGGAAATAGACTAAAGAAAGTTTATACTAATTTTGTCCATGGGGGAAAAAAAAACCAAGGCAAAGTCTAAAGAGTAGCTATATAAAGGGAGAAGAGTCCTCCATCTTGAGCAACTCCATAAGGTGCAGGAATACAAAAGAGAACTGGTATGGCTGGAGAGCCTCTGAATTGCTCAACTGTGTTTATGATTCAGACCAAATATTTCTTTTTTGAAAATTCTACATTTAATAGTTCTGTAGCTGGAAATGAGCAACTTCAATTATAACTCTTCTCTCCCTATAAGAGGTATCTTTCCTGTCCTTTGTTTCTCAAAGGCTCTAGAAATAAGCCTGCACCTCCTTCAGAAATCTCTGTGATTCCTTGCTTTCCTGTCCTCTCTCAGTAGGGAGGGGGCAAAGTAGAGTGGAAGAAAAAAAGGCCAAGATTGACTTTTGGAACAATTTTTGTGTCTCCAGGACAAACTACTGTGTTTCGTTCCCTTCTTTATAAACAGGGCTCCCCCTTTCTAAACCTGATGTGATCTTTCAGTTGGAGCAAGGAGAAGAGCCATGGATGCTTGATTTACAAAGAACTGAAGAGGAGGAGGTCTCAAGAAATACCTATTTGGGTAAGTAAGAGAAAAACTGATAGGTAAGGCTTAATGGAAATCATAGCCCACGTGGTTAGTGAGGGGGCCTTCTTAGTGGCCCCAAAGCCTGCTGAGATTGTTGACGCTCAGGACGCAGGCTGGAAAGCTGTTTCCCATTTCGTGGTAGTGGGAGGTGGAATTTGTCTTTCCTCAACTGTGATTCTTCTGCTCTCCTTTTTATTTTATTAGCCCCCAACTCTTTCTGTTTCTTCATCCTTTCTAGAAACCATCCTTTTTTTCAATGAATGTTTCAATGAATGTTCAGATCACGTCCTCATCCTTATGCATTATTTCTCCTTATCAATATCTCCTCTTAAGGATGATGAGAATCAGATTATCTCATCTCGTGGATAGGCTTGGTCATATTTTTTGCTCATCTTTCTCTTTACCTTTCTCTCATCCCCACTTCTTTATCTCCTATATTCTAGCCTTTTCTCAGTTTACAAGGATATTAAGAAGACTGTCCCAATAATGTGGGTGGTCAGAGACACTTTTTGTCTTATCAACTTTCCACCAGGGATTTTTCTTTTAAAAAGCACATGGAATACATGAATTTCTGTTTTCTTTTGGTTTCAGACAGGGAGAATAAGCCTGAGACTCAGGGGTCAACTCCAGAGCAGAACATTTCTGAAGAAGTAGAATCCTCAGGAATATTAATGGAAAGATTCACGAGAGAAGTTATTATACCTGAGATTAGATTGGAGAAGAAAAGAGAAAACTCTGAAGGGAAAACAAGGAGAAAATCTGTTTCTCATAAGAGAAATCTCAAAAAAATGTCAATAAATGACCAAAAAAATCCCAGTAAGGAGAGAGGCCCTGAATGTAATATATGTGGGAAAACCTTCAGACACAGAAGTAGCCTTCGGAGACATCAGATTACTCACACAGGAGAAAGACCCTATGAATGTAATGAATGTGGGAAAGCTTTCTTTGACTGTTCATCCCTTACCATACATGAAAGAATTCATACTGGAGAGAAGCCCTATGAATGTGACGAATGTGGAAAAGCCTTCTTTAACTGCTCGAATCTTACCAGACATCAGAGAATTCATACTGGAGAGAGTCCCTACAAATGTAATGAATGTGGTAAAGCCTTTAGACATAGCAGTAGCCTTAGGAGACATCACATGACTCACACAGGACAAAGACCCTATGAATGTAATGAGTGTGGGAAAGCCTTCTTTGACCGTTCAACTCTTATCATACATGAGAGAATTCATACTGGGGAGAAGCCCTATGAATGTGATGAATGTGGGAAAGCCTTCTTTGACAGATCATCACTTACTCAACATCAGAAAATTCATAGTAAAGAGAAGCTCTATGAATGCAGTGAATGTGGGAAGGCATTCAACTTGAGAAGGCACCTTAACCGACATCAAATAACTCATACTGGAGAAAAACCTTATGAATGTAGTGTATGCGGGAAAGTTTTCAGTCGCAAGTCATCTGTTATCCAGCATCAACGACGTTATGCCAAAGAATAATCCTAGGAATATCATGAATTGAGGGAAAACTTCAGCCGGACTTGTCACTATATTAACACTCAAGAGTCAAGGTGGGACCACAAACCCCATTAAAAACTTGATGTTGACTCCCCTAACATAAATAAACCCATTGTTTAAGCTTGTTAACTTTTCTGCTTACTATTTAGATTTTCTCCTTTCTTTTGCTATCAAATTCTCTGAGTAAGTGGCCTGTAGGTGGTATGTCATGAGCCTTGCCTCAAGTACTCTAAATACAAAATTAACTAAAAAACCTCTCAAGAAATGTCTCTTGCTGTGCTTGTTGGCTTCAACTTGAGAGAGATACAACTCAAAAGGAAACTTCAATTTTGCTCATCCCCTTTAAGACATAAATCTTCCCCTACCTGATTATGAGTATTTTTTCTCTATATTCTCTGTTAATGGTTTAGAGCCCCAACTCATTGGGACCCTATAGCTAAAAGCATTAAAAGCACATCAGGATTTTTAATTTTTTTAGGTTATTGGAGAACAGCTTATAATGAATATTAAAATTTTCTGTAGGACATGAAGCTGACCTCAGACCATTCTTTGCATCCCAGTCAGTCATCTACCAGTAAACCTGTGCTTGCATGCCTGAACATATTTCCTGCCTCTCCCTTCCCCTTCCCCATTTGAAGCAATATTTTCCAGATGACCTCCAGAGACTAAGCCAGCTCAGGCCTCCAACTTCTTTGGAGGTGTTGATCCACTAGGGTTGAGCTGTCCTGATTGGTGAGTGCAAATACATTTAACCCACTATAACGTACTGCGAATATTGTCCTTGGGCATGGCCTTTTGACTGAGTTCAAATTTTACAGAACAAATCCTTTTATTAAGGAGATTTGTACTGTAAAGTTTGGATTTAGTCAAAGGGCCTCACTTGAGGACCTAGAAGGTCACATGTGGTCTTGAGGCTGTAGGTTCCCCACCCCTGCACTATATCTACCTGGCCCCAGACCATGCTTTACATCCCATTCAGTCCCTTGCCATCCCTACTCAGACTACTGCCATCTGCTCCACCCCCTCTTTCTACCTTTTGCTCCGGGATCAGTAATTAACTCAGTATACCTTTGTTACAGGAAAGGAAATGGCAATCGATTTCCCTATGCCTCCACTTAAAATTCCTGTGACTTCGCAGATCACTTCCTCCCCAACATATATGTATATGTGTATAGTTTTGTGTAGATATGTACACATATAAATTACATCATTATTGTGCCACCACCATGAATCTTCAGAAGACATTTAATTTCATTATCTTTCTGCTTGCAACATTTTCCTTCTTTACAGTATAGAAAACATGACATTTTTGTTTTCTCTTCGTTTCAGAGTGGGAGAATAGATTTGAAACCCAAGATTCAACTCTAAAGCAGAATTATGATTAGGGGGAGAATTAATAAATTTGTGACAAGAGAATTGAGAAATAGAAAAAATAAAACACTTTTGACTATAAAATTTAAATATTTTTACACAAAATCAATACAAGGGACCATGAATATGAAGAATTAAGAGAAGCATATGAAGACTTGTATGAACTGATGCAGAATGAAGTAAGCAGAACCAGGAAGACAGCATAAAGAATGGCCACAATATAATTTGAAAGAACAAAGAAACTGAATGCTGTGCAATTTATAATGACCAAGCTTGGCTCTGGAGAAAAATTGGAAGAATATATTTCCCTTCACAGATGTGAGAGATTCTATGTATGCAGTATTGCATAGGCTCTCAGACTGATTTGATTTTGCTGAACTATTTTTTCCCTTGTCTTTTAAATCTTTGTTACAAGGGATAGCTCAGTGGGAAGGGGTGAGGAAGGATATATATTTAAAAAGTGACATAATAAACAAATTTCTTGTAATTCTAAAAAATTCTAGTAATAGCATGAAATAAGAAAAGCATAAAGATAGACAAAGGAGAGATAAAACTATCTGCATTTGCTGATGATATGATGGATTACTTAGAAAATCTTAGGGAATCATCAAAGACACAGATAATTGGCAAAGTTAAAAGTTACAAAATGAACTCACAAAATCAACATAATTTCTACATAACAAAATTCAAGAGGCAATAATAGAATAGGAAATCTCATTACAAATAAATACAAAATGAATTTAAATACTTGGGGACCAATCTATTAAAACAGCTTCAGTCCATGAATAGATTCAAATACAAAGTGCTTAGAGAAATAAAGAACAACTTAAATAGCTAAAGGAATATTCAGTGCTCATGAATGCACCATGCCAATATAATAAAAACAACAATACTACCAAGTTAATCTATAGTTTTAATGCTATTCTAATCAAATTATCAAAGGGGTATTTTATAGCACCCAACAAAATTATAAAATTAATTTGAAAAAAAACAAGATCTAGAATATGAAATAATGAAAAAAGCTAGAAATGAAGGAATAATAACACTTTCAGACTTCATGTAATATTATAAAGCAGCAGTCATGAAAAACCATGTGGTACTGATTAAAAAAATAAATAAGAAAATCAGTGGAATTGACCATATAAGAGAAAATTAGATACAATGGAAGTCAATAACCCAGTGTTTGATCAACCTGAAAACATATTACTTAGGAAAGAGCTTCCTATTTGATAGGAACCACTAGGGAAAATGGGAAGATAATCAAGTAGAAATTAAACTTAGGCCAATACCTTATGCCATATTTCATTATAAATGTAAAATGGATATGTGACCTTAATATTAAGGATCATGCCATTAAAAAAAAACAGAAAACATGCATTTCACAGCTATGGATAGGAGATGTATTCTTAGCTGAACAAGGGATAGAGGTCATTGTAAAAGATAAAACAGATCATTTTGATTGCATGAAATTGGAAGACTTTTACACAAACAAAATGAATGTATCTGGGAAGACGGCAAGTGGTTTGAATATGAAAAAATATATATAAATTTTCTCAGGTTAGGATTTGGTATCCAAGATAAATAGACAACTAACACACACATATGTATATGTATATATATATATATGTATGTATATGTATGTGCACATATGCACTCATATAACTATATACGCACATATAATATGTATATACAAATATTTGCATATATCAGTGGTTCTCAACCTTCCTAATGCTGCAACCCTTTAATACAGTTCCTCATGTTGTGGTGACCCCAACCACAAAATTACTTTTGTTGCTACTTCATAACTGTAATTTTGCTACTGTTATGAATCGTAATGTAAATATCTGATATGCAGGATGTATTTTCATTGTTACAAATTGAACATAACCCACAGGTTGAGAACCGCTGGCATATATGGATAGATAGATATCTAAAAGACATTTCCCAATAGGGAAAGGGAAGGTAATAAGCATTTATTTGCACCTACTATCTGCCAGGTACTGTTCTAAGTGCTTTACAAATATCTCATTCGATCCTCACAACAACCTTGGGAGATAGGTGCTATGACTATTCTCATTTTACAGTTGAAGAAACAGAGGCAGAGATTAATTTCCCCAGTGTCACCCAGCTAGTAAGTTTCTGAGGCCCTTCTGCTTCAGCTCTTTCTTCAAACAACAAACATCAAATCTGTCACTGGACCTCTGTTGTGACTAATTAATTGCATAGGATAGGTCAAACAGTGACCTATTAGCTAGATGAGATCAGAAACTGTGAGGAGGTTCAGTTCAATTACCACCTCCTACATGATAAGATGGCCTGTGGTGTTCCTTCTAGCTCTTGAGATACTAGGACTTATTTGATGCACCAGCACTGTGCAAATCTCCAGTACTGGAACATGACCAGGCTTCACCTTTTCTACTTGTAATCCTAGGCCCCAGAGTGTTGGTAGAAGAACTCATGAGCTTTGGCTGTGTACTTTTTATTTTTCTTTTACAATTTCCATCCTTCCCACTATGACTATTCAAAAACTCCAATCCACCTCAGACCCTTAATCCTATCTCATATCCACTGTAAGCTTAACTTTGTCTCCTACTTTACTCAGAATAGAGGCTATCAGCTGTGAATTGAGCCTTCCTTTCTTTCCACATCTGAATTTTTCTTTTCTCCCACTTGTCTTTTCTACCTTTACCCATTTCAGAGGAAAGGGAGCCTTCCTTCTTCCCAGGACTAACCCTTTCAATTGTACCCTCAATGCTCTACACTCCTGTTATATGCATGGTTTTATTTCCTCAATTCTCTACTTTGGTTTCCAAAATATTTCTCAAGTCTTCTCAGTCTTGAAATAGCCTTTCACTGGACTCAAATGTACTTTCTAACCACCTTTTTACATATTTTCTTCCATTCACTGCCAAACTTCTTAAATCTGTGGTTTACTACTAAGAACTCTGGCTTTTGGGCCCTATTACTGCCATACCAATGAAATAGTGCTCTTCAACAAATCATAAATCTAAAGATTAAAAGCTTTTGACCAGTCTTCAATACCCTTGAATTACCCCCTATATTTGACACTATTAGTCACTCCACCCTTTTTGAATCTCTTCTATTTTGAGTACTATAGAATCATATTGTCTTCATTCTTTTCTAATTTCATCTTCCTATTTGCTCATTTTCCTAGTCCCACTCCCTAAATGAAAATAGTCTCTAAAATTAAGTCCTTATTCATTTATTCTCCTCCTTCTACACTCTTTGACTTGGAAATCTCATTTGCTTACATGACTTCAACTATCAACTTCTATGCAACTAACTGATTTCCCAAATCTTTTTTCCAGCCCTTAATGGTTAAAGAAGTACGTTCCAGTCAACAAGCATTTATTAGGGGAAAGGAAAGGAAAGGGAATGAGCATTTATATAGTGTGTACTATCTTCTAGGCACTGTACAAAGTGCTTTACAAATATTTGATTTGATCTTCACAACAACCCTATTAGGCAGATGTTATTATCTCCATTTTACAGTTGGGGAAACTGAGGCAGATAATGGTTAAGTGACTTGTCCAGGATCACCCAGCTAGTGTCTGAGGACAGGTCTTCCTGATTCTAGGCCCAGCACCATCTAACTGTTCCTATTTAATTACACTTAAACACTTAATATGTGCAAGGCCCATGTGTGTGGGGCAGAAATAGGTGGCTCATTGGATACAATACCAGGCCTCAAATGTAAGAAGACTGTACTCTTCAGGACTTTCAAGCAACTTTTAGAGGAAAAGTGGGAGGGGTTCAAGTTATGAAGAACTTTAAATACCAAAGGACTTAATATTTTATCCTGAAAGTAATAGGGAGCCACTGAAGTTTTTTGAATAGGGAGGTATGGTAGTCTGACCTGTGCTTTAGAAAAATCTGATTGGCAGCTGAGCAGAGTATGACAGAAGGAGAACATGGGGCTAAGAGACCAAGTAAAAGGTTACTGAAATAGTTCAGGTGTGGGGTAATGAAGGTCTGAATTAGGGTGGGGCTGGGTAAATGGAGAGAGGGAGATATACACAGAGATGTTATGTTATGGAGACAGAAATGGTGAGATCTGGAAATGAACTGGATATGTGGGGTGAGAGACTTGTGTAGAAGTACTGTTGGTTTTTGGAATGACATCTAGTGTGATGCATTTGGAACATAACGAGGCTAGAGCCTCCTTGATCATAATCCTGTGACTGATTTCTGAATCAGAGTTGGAGGTAGGTGGTGACATATCACGAAGAGAACTGCATTTAGTCAGGGAAACCTGAGTTGAAGAACTGCTACAGATATTACCTGTGTGATACTGGGAAAGTCAATTAATCAATGGTCTGGAGTCAGGAAGACCTACATTCAAATCTGGCCTCAGTCAGGACTGTCTGAGGTGTGTAACTCTGGGCAAGTCACTTGACCTCTGTCTCTCTCAGTTTCCTTGTCTGTAAAATGAGAATAATGATAGCATTCACTTTCCAGGGTTGCTGTGAGGATTAAATAATAGACGTAAAGCACTTTGCAAACTCTGAAACTCTATATAAGTGCTAGTTATTATTATATAGCAGAGACAATTGTTTTGAAGACAAAGTCCTCTTACTGATTTGATAGGTATTCAAATGTATATAATCCCAGTGAGTGAAAAAATTAATTTGGTAAATAACACAGGAGAAATTGGAAAGCTAGAAATACTATTTGAAACACATTTTAAAATAGTCAAGTGCTCAAGAACCAGAATACTTTGAATGTAATTAAAATGTCAAATAGACTGGCTATGTTGTATTTAAAAGATAAATTTGGTGATTTATAGATCTCTAATCCATATTGCTCTAGCCCAGGAATGGGGAACCTTACCTAGCCTATTAAGGTGACTTGCAACTTATCTTTAAAACTGTTAAACATATATCAGTCGGTTTGTAACAAGATCTCATATAGTATTAGGCAGTTGCCTGAAGACCTCTTCTTGCTGATGTGAGATATTCCAGCATGTTAAATTACTCCCTGAGTGAATGCAATAAACTTAAACTTTAAGGGGACTAAAAAGCTAAATGAACAACTCAAACCAGAAACACACTTGGGTATCCTTTCTTTTGTAGATTGCATGAAGAGAGATTTTTTTCAGAAGTAGGATCCAAAGTTAGGCTAAGGATAGGTGGGCAGTTTAAAAACAGATCTAAGCTTACTTCCTCTGTAGCCAAGGTCTGTAACCTTTTTCAACCTTTAGGAAGAACAACTGTGATATACTCTTATTTCTTTCCAGCTTCTATTAGCTAGTCTAGAAGAGATTGTTGTTTTTCTGACAAGAGTTTGTGAAAAGTGACCCCCTACTTGCTCCCATGCTTAGTACAATGCACTTGAGGAAAGGGGGAAATTGATGTTTTCGGTGTTGTTGTAGTAAAAAAAAAAATTGGTTGAAAAAAGACTGGTTGAAATTTTTCTTTAAAAGTTCAACATAACGATGAGAAACAAAATCAAGACAGAGAGCAGCGTATGAGAGAATTTTTTTCTTTTGTCTGTATAATGATTTTATTCAAATGACTAAGTGATAAAATAATGATTATGTTCTTGTTATAGTTATATATGTTCTTAGGATGAACTGAAGTCTACCCTACTGTTAACAAAGGCTCCAAAGCAGTCACAAAGAAAACCGCAGAAGGATTTTTGTAACCAAATTACTGTTAAAAAATAAATGGCTGCTGAAAGCCTGATTTCAGCAATTAAAGTCAAGATTTAATTGAATATGTTTGTAATAAAGCCAATGCTGAAGTTTCATAATAGAAATACATAAAGGCATAGAAAGAGAATGCTAATTGGTACAACTGGTTACTCAGTCAACAAGCACTTATTAAACACTTACTACTACTGCTGCTAGGCACTGCGGTTAAGCTCTGGGGATATTAAAAAAGGTAAAAATATGGTCCCTACCTTCAAGAAGCAATTAGAAAATGTTGCTGTCTTTATGACAAGAGTCTTACTGAATCAGCTCCAGCTGGATTTGGGAGAGCTCCACATCATTTGGGCAGCTAGGTAGCACAGTAGATAGAGTGTGTGTCAGGAAGACCTGAGTTCAAATCCAGCCTCAGACCCTTACTCACTGTGTGCGATTCTGGGCTAGTTATTTAACCTTTGCTTACCTCAGTTTCCTCATCTGTAAAATGGAGATAATGATAGCATCTACCTTTTAGGGTTGTTGTGAGGTTCAAACGAGATAATTATAAAGTGTTCAGCACAGTACCATAAGCACTATACAAATGTCATACATACACACGTGTGTATATATGTATATATACGTATGTCATATGTAGTAAGCATTATATAAATGTTAGCTATCATCATCATCATCACTGTCATTTCTGTGCTAGGCAACCACATACAAACTCTTCTCATCAATGAGTGAGATAATCAAATAGGTGAGACTCTCCAATGGGACAGAGGTCCAGAATTTCTTGAATGACCAGCTGTGAGTCATAACCAATGCCCTCACTCATCACTGTTGACCTGAAAGTTCAAAGAATCAAGAATCCCGTTTGACCCTATGGCCATGAAGTTCTGCCTGTGGGTTCTCAGGCTGGTAGGACAGCTACTCACAATGCACCTTTCTTGCTATGGTCCCATTATAGGAATCTGGTAATTGCCTCAAGGATGCTATAAAGTCTGTACTGGGATTAAGTCATCAATCAACAAGCATTTATTAAGCAATTACTATGAGCCAGGCACTGTGCTAAGTGTTGGAGATACAGAGAAAGGCAAAAAATGCAGTCTATGCCTTTCAAGGAGCAATTATGTACATAAAGATACACACACGGTAAACAGGGGGTAATCTTAGAGGGAAGTTACTAACAACAGGGGCATGGTGGTAGGTGGGAAAGGCCCCTTCCAAGTGAGATGTGAGATGTACTGATGCAAGTCAGGGAATACTAGGGATAGAAAGGAGGGTGAGGATTCTAGTCATAAGAGACAGGCAGCAAAAAAGTCGAAGCTGGAAGGCAGAGGGCTCTATTCAAGAAACAGTAAGTGAGCCAGGGTCACTGGATGGTAGAATACTCCAAGGGGAGTAAAGTATAATAAGACTGGAAAGGTAAAAAGGGGCCAGGTCATGAAGGGCTTTAAAAGTAAAACAGCATTTTATATTTGATCTTGGAGGTAACGGGGAGCCACTGGAGTTTATCCCTTTGACAGCTGAATGGAAGAGGGAATGGAGTGGGAAGAAATTTGAGGCAAGAAGACCAGTTAGTAAATTACTGCAATAGTCCAAGGGAGAGATGGTGAAAGGGGGTGGAGGGTAAGAGAGGGAACTGCTTAAATAAAGGGAATGGGACTTTTATAACCACTAAGAGCCTAATCTGCTCATAAATGGTCTGTGATAAAATCATATATTAACATGAAATGGAAATTAGGGAACTTTCAAACCTTTACAATTGTCCAGATGAAATATGCACAAAAGTTTGAGATGAGGATATAGCTGCAAGATGTGATCTGATTTTTTCCATTGAAAAATAATACAAAGTAGGTTCTCCAGATGAGAGTTATAATTATATTAGAAGAATCAGTATACAGAAAAAGAATCTCTATTCTGTGATAAGCTATGGCTAAAGGAAATCAGGCTATCCATTGGCTCACAGGAAAAAAAATGTTACTTTTAAGTTCCAACTACTTTTTTTTTTTACATGCTTTTTGGAGGGGGGAAGGTAGGGTCATTGGGGTTAAGTGACTTGCCCAAGGTCACACGGCTAGTTTTGTGTTAAGTGTCTGAGGCCGAATTTGAACTCAGGTCCTCCTGACTCCAGGGCCAGTGCTCTATTCACTGTGCCACCTAGCTGTCCTCCAACTACTTTTAAACTGGACCACCTTGTGCATATATGAATGCCAAGTTTTGTCTCTACCAACTACATTGCTCTCTATGTCTCAATTCAAGACAATGCCCTCAATTCTATTAGTTCACTTGGCATAGTGTTCTAATAGATAGAATAGTTCTTGTCATTTCACTGCTTTTCTGGATCTATCTAATGTATTAAAACAAAGATTTATTATTTTGGATCAGCAAATTATGCTCCAGCACAAAAAGGAGAGGAATGTGGAAGCATATAAAAACCCTCCCTTTTAGTTCAACTAAAAATAATAAATAACTGTTTCCAGTCTAAGTCTGTTCCAGAATTTTCCCTTTAGGAAAAGATGTAAAAGATCAAGAATAAAAGCTAAGGCTGGACCAAAAGCCTTAACAGTGGTAACTACAAATAGAACAAAAAACACCTCATCTAGTTAAGAGTTTTGCCCTCTCCATCCCCAGAAAGGATGAGTTGTGATTCATCTCAGAGCTCGGCCCTCTTTCCCCACTCTGTAGGGATTCAGTTGGTGATCTGAGGAAGGTGGTCACTTTGTTTACTTCAGGAGAGAGAGCCCTTTAGGGGAGTGATCAGGGAAGGATGAGTGGATTTAGAAGAATGATTCCCAGGGGTCTTCAGGAAAGATAAGGTGACTAATGCTCTTTTAGATGAAGTACATTAAACCCAAACTGTTTTTTTTTAAACATATTGTGGCATTTTCTTTTTCAGGATTCCTATGAATGTTACTTCAAAATATCTTGTGTTAGAGAGGCACCCAGAGTAATGTGGGAACTCTGCCAGTTTGGCTAATTTCCTCTTAAGCAGTCAAAGCTTGAGTGTAGAATATAAATTAATAAAAATATAAAAAATTGTTTCTGGCAGATGCAGAGCACAGTATACATCTGTATACACATATATACATACACATGTATGTATACAGACATACCTATGTGTATGTAAATATATTTATTCCTTCCACTCCCATCACCTTATAAATCCCTTCACAAATAAATCTCTGGCTAGATTAATTAGAATTGTCCTACTTCTTTTCAAAAGCAGTTAGACACCAGTCTATTGAGGGAGATTTCTCAAATAACTACCTCCATAAAAGTCTCCTTAGAATAAAATACTTAAAAAGTGTCGGGGTCTTTCAATAACCATTTATCAAACCCCTATAATAGAGTCCAGAATTATCCAATAGCTGTTAAGATGTGGTTCTTACCCTAGAGGATCTTATAAGTTAATTATACTAATACTGATGGAGCAGAGAACTAACTCAGGAACTTTATGGCAATAATTAAGTAGAAAAGTTTTAGGATATTATTGAGAAATTGCTTCAAAAGGCAAGAGCAAAGGATGTGTTCTTCAAAAGATTAATTTATAGTACCTCACTCAACTTCATTCCATCCCAATGTCTGTTGTAATGTAAAAGCTGGGGATAAAAGACATTTTCTCCATCACTTCAAATGGAAATAGTTTCCCCCTATTTCCATCCCATCCCTAAAATGTTTTATAATATTTGTCTTTTGAAAGAAGCTATTTATTAGGAGAAGAAACTTTTTAGGTGCTTTAGACAAGCCTTGAGGCTCCTTTACAGGGGAAATTTTCCCTATTCTCTGAAGTATGATTAGACAGAAAAAACAAACAAACCATTAGAAAGTCTAGTCCTTTTTAAGCAGAAAAAGAAAATGAATGCAAAACAAGTTATTTTATTTTTGTAAAGTCTGGATGCCAAATCAATAAAACTGTATTGAGCACCTATTATGTGCAAGGCACTGTGCTAAGTGCTATGTGGGCTACAAAGACATATAAGACAGTCCCAACTCTTGAGGAGCTTCATGTGTGAAAAATTAAATAACATTTAAGTATTTAAATAACAGTTCAAGTCAACAATAGACACCACAAGAAAGTACATGATTAATTACCAAATGAATCATACAGACAATAATTCTTATTCAGAGAAGGGGGAAGTCACTCAATCTGGAAGAGGGAGGTCAAGAAAGTCTTTTAGAGAGGTGGGATTTGAGCTGGTTTTTGTAGGATGGGCAGAGAACTGGGGAAAGCATTCTGCAGTATTAGAACTCTATGAGTAAGAGCTGAGGCAACAAAGTGAAAGGTGGATCAGCCAGAAAAGAGCAAACCAGTTAGGCTGAAGACAGGAGAAAATTGTAGCAAGATTATGTTAACCCTTGGACTGCCAAGTTAATGACATTATTTTTGAAGGCCAAGGGGGAACCATTGAAGGTTTTTGAGCAGAGGAATAGCTGTGACTAAGTATAAGGGACACTTTCTTCACTCTCAGTGGGATGTCCCTGATATATAAGGGTAAATTATACTCAAGGCTATCCTATAGCCATTGTTAATAATGCTCCCCTTCTGAATTCCCCGATATGCAGTAAAGACTGAAGTGACTTAATGTTGGCATAGTAAGGAAGGGCTCAGGGTTAGTCAGTAAAAGCAGGAAAGCAATAGCTGTGCTCAAGGGCACTGAGGGGTTTTCTGGCATGTTGATAATACCTGCAGCCAGTACACAAAAGAAGGTAAAAGTAAGACTTTGACTTTGTGTCTGAAGGTTGGTCCTAGTCATACAACATGTGCAGGGTTGATGGTGTTAAGAGGGAAAGAATAGGAGGCAGGTTGATGGGATCTTGCTTAACCACAATAAATGCAAGTGAAGTAAGTGCTCTTAGATGTTGTTCTTTGTGACTATGGGTTTCCTTTGTGTTGTGATTGTTCCTCTGGCAAGTTTTACGTGCCAAGCCATGCTGCTGACATGACAGAAATCTTGGACAAAGAACATCAAAGGGAGATGGCTCTGATGAGTGTCATAAGGTCAGCAAACCCTACATTCTTGCAGAATCCTCTGATCCATTCCCTTTCCTTTAGGGCGCACTGGTCTTGACCATGACAAGGGACCATGACAATGAAGATTATTTTCCATACATGGAATTCATACATGTAAGCAGCACAGGGTAACGGAAAGCTCACTGGACTTGGATGTAGGGACAAGGATTCAAATACTGGTTCTTATACTTACTAGCTGTGTGACCTTGGATAAATCACTTAGCCTCTCTGAGCCTCAGTTTCCTCATCTTTAAAATGGGGATAATACTTTACTATCTACTTCATAGGGCTGTTGTTAAAACAATCTGCAAACCTTAAATACTATATAAATGTGAGTTATTATTACCACATATCTTAATTCATGACATTCCTGAACAGTATAAGGCAGAGGCAATGTGAGATAATGGAAAGAGCAAAGGACTGGGAATCAGGAAACCTAGTTTTTGGTCCTAGCTCTGCCATTTATCAGCTGGGTGACTTCAAAGAAGAGGGTTGATTAAACAACCAAGGAGGACTCTTCCAATGCTAATATTTTATGATTCTATGAGTTCTCTGATGTTTAAAAAGGGATGAGCTCTGGCTAAAGGCCTTTCCACATTCATTACATCCATATGGTTTCTCCCCAGTATGAGTTCTCTGGTGTTTAATAAGGGATGAACTCTGGCTGAATGCTTTCCCACACTGATTACATTCATAGGGTTTTTCTCCAGTATGAGTTCTCTGATGCTTAATCAGGGATGCAGTGTGACTGAAGGCTTTCCCACATTCACTGCATGTATAGGGTCTCTCTCCAGTATGACAACTCTGGTGTAGTGCAAGAGATGAGCTTTGACTAAAAGCCTTCCCACATTCATTACATTCATAGGGTTTCTCTCCAGTATGAGTTCTTTGATGTTTATTAAGGGATGAAGTATGACTGAAGGCTTTCCCACATTCATTGCATTTATAGGGTTTCTCTCCAGTATGAGTTCTCTGATGCTTAATAAGAGACGAAGTATGACTGAACGCTTTCCCACATTCATCACATTCATAGGGTTTCTCTTCAGTGTGAATTTTCCGATGTTTTGTAAGAAACAGTATGTGACTGAAGGCTTTTCCACATTCATTACATTCATAGGGTTTCTCCCCAGTATGAATTGTCTGATGTTGAGTAAGATGTGTTCTTCGACTAAAGGCTTTCCCACATTCATTACATTCATAGGGTTTTTCGCCAGTATGAATTCTCTGATGTTTAACAAGGGAGGAGGTGTGACTGAAGGCCTGTCCACATTCATTACATTTATAGGGCTTCTCTCGAGTATGAATTGTCTGATGTTCAGTAAGGTGTGTGCTCCGACTAAAGGTTTTTCCACATTCATTACATTTATAAGGTTTCTCTCCAGTATGGATTCTCTGATGTTCAGTAAGGTGTGTGCTCCGGCTAAAGGCCTTTCCACATTCATTGCATTCATAAGGTTTCTCTCCAGTATGACTTCTCTGATGTTTAACAAGAGATGAGGTGTGCCTAAATGCTTTCCCACATTCATTACATTTATGGGGTTTCTCTCCAGTGTGAAATCTCAGATGTAGAGTGAGGGATGAGCTCTGACTGAAGCCTCTCCCACACTCATTACATTCATAGGGCTTCTCTCCAGTATGAGTTCTCCTATGTCGAGTAAGTTCTGAGTGATAACGGAAGGCTTTTCCACATTCATTACATTTACAAGGTTTGTTCCGCAAATCAATTTTCTGACGGCCAATTGTTAGTGGATTTTCTTGGAAGTTATTTCCATTTGCATCATATTTATAGGATTTATCTCCCATAGGAACTTTGTGTTGCGTAACAAGGATGGAACTTAAACTGAAACTTCTTCCAAGGTCATTACTCCCATGGTCTTTTTCCCAGATTGGTGATTGCTTGTGGCTAATTGCCACTTCCCTTAAATGTGTTTCCTGGTTTCTTGGCTGCCCCTGTAACCAAGTTTCATGTTGCCAGGCGTCGCCTGACTTAGAATTGCAAAGACTGTCCCTTGTGAATCTTTGCATGATCACTTCCTGAGATAATCCTTCTTCAGAAACATCCTGCTTTGCAGCTTCCTTGATTTCAGTCCTGGTCTCCAAGTCTAAAAGAAATAAAAAAAAATCAAATGTCCCTTGTTTTCTGTACTCAGTGATAAAACTGAAAATAATGTATATGATGTACATATTTCTTTGAGAGCCCACAAATAATGTCTTGTATTTGATGAAGGAGATAGGAAATGTCAGAAGAGAAGTAAAATAACAATGGTGTATAAATTAAGCCCAGATAAGGAGAACCCACCAGGAAGGAGTACAAGATCAGATTGGAACCAAACTAAGAAGAGTAGACCAGAATCCAGGCCACCACCACCTATGCCTAGACTGTAACAGGTTTCTAATTTGTTTCTCTACCTCCAAACTCTCTCACTCTCTCTCTTGAATACTGCCACTAGACCTTCCTCATCTCAAACCCAACATGTACAAAACAGAAACCATTATTTCAAATCTACTCCATTCAAAAATTCTCTATTTCTACTAAAGGAACCACTGTTCTAAAGTCTTGGGTTCATAACCTTAGTATTACCTTCAACTCTTCATTCTCTCACATCTAATACCCAATCAGTTGCCAAATCTTGATGTTTCTACATTTACATCTCTCATACCTGACCGTTTTTTCTTATGCAGACAACAACTTCCACCTTGCTTCAGGTCATCACCTCTTGTCTAGACTATTGCAATGACCTTTTAATTGGTTTCTCAGTCTCAAATGTCTCCTTACTTCAACCCATCTTGTTTTCCACATAGCTGTCAGTGATTTTTCTTAAATGTAGATCAGACCATGCCACTGTCCTGATCAATAAACTTGAGCAGTGGTTCAAATGGCTTCCAGCTGCTTCTAAGATGAACTATAAATACCTCTATCTGGCATTTAAAGCCCCTTACACCTGGCCCCAACCTAGCCTTCCAGCTTCATTCTACAGTCTAGTCAAATTAACCTTCTTTCTGTTTCTCACATAACTTATTTTTAATATAACAAATTAATCATGTTATTTTCCAAGCTTACCTGTGCATTTTTAAAATGCTTCCATGACACTCCTTACTTACTCTGTTTTTCTTTTACCCATTTAAGTAATCCTAGCCCTAGGTCCCCTCAATCCCCCCACTTCCACATAATAAAATGAAGATCAAAACCCTTGTGTCAAATACACAGTCAAGCAAAATAAGTCCCTATATTGGCCGTGTCTGAAATGTAAGTCTTGTTCTGCATCTTAATTTAATCATCTTTCTCTCAAAAAGTGTGTGTCACATTTTAAATCATCAGTCTTCCAGCATCATGGTCAGTTATTGCACTGACTAGATTCTTATGTCTTTCCTAGTTGCTCCTGATAATGTTATTAGTATAAAAATTGTTCTCTGGGTTCTGCTCACTTCACTTTGTATCATTTCATACAAGTTTATCCCAGGTTTTTCTAAAACCATCTCTGTTATCATTTGTTACTTTGCAATAACATTCCATTACTTTTGACAATCCCAAATTGATGAGTAATGTCCTAGCTTTTTTTAAAATTAGATTAGCTAATAGTTCATTGTCATTATTTTTTAAGAGATCTTAGCTTAATTTATTAATTCGGTGGATCATTGTTTTGCTTTGCAGAACTCTCATTTTGCTGTTTAGCCATGATTTTTTTATTTGTTGCATTTTTAGTTTTGTCCAGTTCATTTATCTGTTCTTTCTCTTCTCTGTTGATGAAAAATGTTCAGAGATACACATTTTACCCTAAGGATTTGTTTTGGCTGCTTTCCCCAAACTTTCCAAATGTACATTTATTGCCATTTTCTCTGATGAAATTATTTTTTGTTTCTAAGATTTGTTCTTTGATCCACCAATTATTTAGTATTGTTATTTAGTCCCAATTAATTTTATTACTTTCTTTAAAGTCCCTTTATTGAATGTGATTTTATGCTGTGAAATTGATTTTATTATGCTTTGCTACATTTACTTTGTTTTTTGTCCTAACATATTATCAGTTTAACAGAGCCATGCACAGCTGTGAAATATGTATACTTCTCTACATTCTAAATCAGTAGTTAACAGAGAGCTAACATATGTAACCTTTCCAGACATTTCTTCAGGACCTTAATTTCTTTTTTGTTCTCCTTTTTGTCTGATTTGTCTAAGTCTTAGAAGTATACACTGAGCTCCCCAACTATTATAGTTTCACTATCTACTTCTTCCTATAAATCATTTAACTATTTCTTTTAGGTGTTTAGATGCTGTGTCATTACGTCTTCCCCTTCCAGTTTGATTTTTTTTTTTAATTAAAGGGACCGTCCTTTGGCTTACTTCTTAAATAGCCCTAATCCCTGAATGGGTGTTGCCTCAGTCAAAGTGAGAACTGGGAAAGACCTTAGCTTAAAAAGGCTGAGGTCTCCCACTGCATCCTGGGCCATCTCTAGCTATCCTGATCTATATCTGGCTACTAGACCCAGATGGCTCTAGTGACTCTGTACAGCCCTTCTTCACTTAAATCTAATTTAGCTGTAAGTCATGGCATCATTTTCCTGGTGTCATGGTCTTCTTTAAGAACAAAGGACAAAAACCACCACCACCAACTAGCACATATGGTAGGCCATTTCCCATCTCTTAGATGGGGTAAAGAACCTGTGACCTTGAGGCCATATGTAGCCGTCTAGGTCCTTGGGTTTGGCCTTTTGATTAAGTCCTAGTTTTACAGAAAAAATTATTTTATTAAGGGGATTAGTACTGTCAAGTTTGAATTTGGTCAAAGGGCTGCCCTTGAGGACCTAGAGGGTCACATGTGGCCTCAAGGCTGCAGGTTCACCTTCTCTGTCCTAGAATATTTACCTTTTTCACCTGCACCTGGAAGTCCACTCTTTTGGATCCATTTAACCACTTGGGCCTGTCTCCTTCCTAAATACTTTATATTTACTTTGTAGTACATGCGTACACACACATACACACAAAGCTTATGTTATTCTATACTATATATGCACTATATACTATACATATATAGTATATATACTATGCATGTGTACTATATACGCATATATATGCGTACACACACATACACACAAAGCTTATGTTATTCTATACTATATATGCACTATATACTATACATATATAGTATATATACTATGCACATGTACTATATACGCATATATATGCGTACACACACATAC
>CM053581.1:122576865-122622464 GCA_028627135.1 Pseudochirops cupreus | reverse complement strand
ACACACAAAGCGTATGTTATTCTATACTATATATGCACTATATACTATACATATATAGTATATATACTATGCACATGTACTATATGCGCATATATATGTACACACACATACACACAAAGCGTATGTTATTCTATACTATATATGCACTATATACTATACATATATAGTATATATACTATGCATATGTACTATATACGCATATATATGTGTACACACACATATATGTGTATGCATTTATGTATACATGACTATATTTCTGTGTGTAGAGTGTAAATTCCTTTACATCAAAAAAATAGGTTTCTTCTTTGTGTCTCCTTTAGAGGCAGCTGGTGTAGTGCACAGAGAATCAGATTGGCCTACAGTCAAGAACACCTGTATCTAAATCTGGTCTTTTCTCATATTAAATCAAAATCTACCTTTCTGCAATATCATACCTGTTATTCCTAGTCTTTTCCCTTGAGCCAAGGAAGGGTTATCTCTCTTTGAGATCAGCTGTAGGTTTCCCAAAGGTCAATAAAGTTGTGGGGGGGGGGGTGTAAATAGGATGTCGCTTGTTAACATGTATCAAATCTATGTGAGAAGCAAAAAAGATATCACTAATAAGTTGTATAACCAGGAAAGGGCGTGAGTTATTCAACCAACAAATCTGAGGAATAACAAATGGATAGCTCACGTGTCACACTGGTAGCCACACAATGTCAAGAGACCAGAGGCATGAAGACAGCATGATTGTGGCAGACTCCTCTTGCTGAAGCTAGCTACTAGTTCCAACAAAGAACAAGAAAAGCACTGGCCATGAGAGCTTTTGTTGTTTGCTGAGTCCACTTCCCCCACTTCCCCCACCCTCTTCCCCCCCTCCCCCCCTCCCATGAGTCTTGTGTTCAGAGTTTCTGAATATTTACCTAACGACTAACTGGCCTCACAAGAGGCAATTGTAGAACACTGAGTTTTTAATGTTGTATTTTCTACATCTCTTTGCCCCATCTGAAGGAGGATTAAACTGTGACTCAACAGAACATTTCCTAAAACTACTCGGTTTGAAGCAGCTTCGGTACTCTTTAGGGTCTCACAGAGTCTGGGGGCAGAAGGCACATAGCCCTTTGGTAGATGGTTTTTTTATCCATTGTTTTCTTGTTATCATGCAGTTAATTTGCTTGTCAATTCTATGGCAAGATTAAAAGTATATATTGGTTAGAAAGAGAGAGGGAGAAATCTTAGAGAAGGGTCTCTGAATGGATTGCCTGTAGAATTCAGAGTCAAGTGACTTTTCTGCCTTATAAATTGCTTTCCGTAATGAGCTGATCAATGCACAGTTCTCCCAGTGGCAGATTAGTGCGCTTATTTTCCTCCAGCCTCACCCCCCCACCCCCAACAGCTGCCATTTTCCTTTTCTGTCACCTTTGCTAAACTGATAGGGATGAGATGGAACCTCAGAGTTGTTTTAATGTGGATCACTCTAATTATTAGTGATTGGAGTATTTTTTCACAAGGCTGTTGATAATTTGGACTGCCTGTTCACATTTTTTTTACTATTTTCTCTATTGGGGAATGACTCTAGTCCTTATAAATTTGAATCAGTTCCTTATATAGCTTAGAATTAAGACAAGGGATGGGGAACCTGCAGCTTCAAGGCCACATGTAGCCCTCTAGGTCCTTAAGTGTGGCCTTTTGGACTGAATCCAAACTTCACATCTTTGTTCTGTGATGCTGGCTTGCATAAGGTCACACAGCTAATTTATGAGACTGAATTTGAACTCAGGTTTTTCTGACACCAATCCCAATGTTCTATCCAATGTGCCACCTAGCTTCCCTATGGTGTATATCAACACATATAGCTGGGATAGAAAATACAAATGGACAACAACTTGGGTCCATAATTAAAATAGAAGGAAGAAAATGGATTGGATTGCCTTCAGGACACTGCAGATTTCTTTTAATGACCCCAGGTTTCTCCCAGGACCATAAAGGACCATTTAAAAATGCCAATATTCTGTGAGTATTATGTAGCTGTGAGATGTAGAACAAAGCAGCTGATGAAGATCTGAAAATGAGTATTATATGGAAGGCAACTGAGAGACACATGGAGCACAGGAGCAGATTTCAACGTTTATAACAAATCAGGAACTTCAAAGAACATAATTATGTATCAAGAAATGTTATAAAAGAAAAGATAGGTCAGTCATGTGGCAAGGAAGAAGAATGACATGTGGACAGCACAAGGGCTCTGCTATCCTCACAATATCAGTAGAAACTGAGGAAGACTTTTGGCATATTAGATGAACCCCTTGTGGTGAACTTAGGAGAGGACGTGGACAAGAAGTGCACAGAGTAAGCAAGCATGAATGGGATCCAATCTCCATAATTGGAGGAAACAT
Source organism: Pseudochirops cupreus (assembly GCA_028627135.1). Classification (NCBI taxonomy): domain Eukaryota; kingdom Metazoa; phylum Chordata; class Mammalia; order Diprotodontia; family Pseudocheiridae; genus Pseudochirops; species Pseudochirops cupreus. The sequence goes on along the minus strand of CM053581.1, from coordinate 122,620,089 downwards.
TCAAAGTGATGAGATCATAGATCTATGAGTCTTTCAGTAGAACATTGTTTCAGGGATTGTCATGGTCAGTCTCCTGATGATAAGCCTCTCTAGACTTGACCAAGCTGATCTTTGAGCAACACAGCCAGCAAGACTGCAAAGTCTTTCCAGCTGCTGGCACAACTTCCAAGTACTCAGGGTTATGACTATGCCATGATGCAGCAACAGAGCAAGATTTTTGTAGGAGATTGTTGTGTGTATGACTTCCACATTTGTATGTCCAGCTCTGGAGCCCCATCTGAGCTCTAGGCCTGTATCTTCTATTACTTACAGGATATGTCCTCCAGAATGTCCCACTGACATTTCAAATTCAACAAGTCTAAGAGTAGGCTCATCATATTTTCCCTGAACTATCTCCCCTCCTTCTGACTACTATTTCTGTCACTGAAACTACCATCTGCCCAGTCTTCCACGTCAAACCTTGATGTTACCCTTTGGCTATTCCCTTTCCCTCATCTCTTACAACGAGGCTACCATCAATTCCAATCATTTCTACCTCCTATCCTCTGTCACTGCCTTAATATAGGCCCTTGTTACTGCTTGTCAGGACCATTGATAGCTTTCTAAAGAGCGGTCCTCCTGGGGCTGCTAGGTGCCACAGTGAATAGAGCACTGGCCCTGGAGTCGGGAGTACCTGAGTTCAAATCCAGCCTCAGGCACTTAACACAAAAACTAGCCGTGTAACCTTGGGCAAGTCACTTAACCCCAACTGCCCTCCAAAACGCAATAAAAAAAAAAAGAGTGTCCTTCCTTTACTTTTTTCTATCCTTCACTACCTGAATTTTGCTCTAGAGGATGAAACCAAAATAAAGTCATGAGCTGCTTAGGAAGAAAACAACTATGACAGATTAAATTAAATCAACTGATCACAATCGTCTTTGGCCTTGTGACCATCTCTATTAATGTTCACCCCAAACTGTTTGACTGTCCTTTGCTTACTCCCTTCTTATGACTTCACACTTCTTAGTCTTGCTCCTTGATCCTAACTAGGCTAGAGGACTCCTTGTTATCCCAACTGGAATAGAACTCCTAGAGGCAGATGAAACCCACGGTACAGATTAAGTGGTTTACTTTAAGAAAGACACATCTTCCTTGGACAAAGAGGGAAATATGAAGCTCGATGGAGATTACCAATGTTAAGGAAAAAACCAAAACATTTGAAAGTGCTTATACTAAATAGTCTCAAATTTTTCCTAAGCCTTCAGGATTTTGATAATGGCTCCTGACTAATGGTTGAATTGTTCACCTTCCCTGAAAGACCACAAGAAATGTTATTTGTAATCCATCTGTTTAGTTTTTACTCACTCACCTAGGCAGATGCCTCTTGAGACTTCTCTTTCCACCACCCAGGGTTCTTCCCCTTGCTCCAGCTGGGAGATCACATATGGCTTAGAAACTGGAAATCCTGCTCGTGGAGAAAGAAATAAGACCTGTTTGTTTGTGCTGGAGACAAAGGAATTGCACAGTCAAGTTCTGGCCCCCTGATATGAGATGACAGAGATGACAGTATTAAGAAGGGTCCAAGGGTGACATGAAGTCCTTTAAAAGCTAAGAGAAATGGAAACATCTGAGATAGCACAATGAAGGTCTACTTTTCATTCTGCAAACAGCAGACCTTTCATCTGAAAACAGGGAACAGAACTGCCTGGCCTCTGAACCCTAAAGTGATCATAAATCACTGAGCCCCAGGCTAAAGCTTGGCTAAGGACCTTTTAAAAATCAAGGAAGCAGAAATGTTCTAATTGATAGAGTCTGAGTCAAAGTGGGAAGACATCCTTACCCAGTGAGACCAGGTTCCCGTAGTTCTCCAGCATCACATCCCTGTACAAGTCCCTCTGAGCAGGATCCAGCTGCCCCCATTCCTCCTGGGTGAAGTCCACAGCTACATCCTTAAAGGCCACTGATTCCTAAAACACCAAATGTGTTCCTGTTTACCCAATAAGCCTACTCCAAACATGGCTCATGGATGATGTGTAAAGCTGTCAGAATCTGGGTAGATTGGCAGGTGGAATGTACAGGATTTCTAAAAGTGTTTACAATCACTGATATCTTGGATATGATTCTAACAAATAAGGGAGAAACTGAGGTAGAAATGACAGGAACCTTGGGAAGAAATAGCCATGCTATCTTAGAGAGTTCGTGGTAATTAAGAAAGGGAATACTAGACATAGTCTGACCTGTACCCTAGATCAGGGGTGGGGAACCTGCTGCCTTGAGGCCACATGTGGCCCTCTAGGTCCTCAAGTGGAGCCCTTTGACTGAACCCCTTAATAAAAGGATTTGTTCTGTAAAACTTGGGACTCAGTCAAAAGACCATACCCAAGAACCTAGAAGGTCACATGTGGCCTCAAAGCTGCAGATTCCCTACCCCTGCACTAGATTTTTAGAGAGTGTATTTCAAAGAGTTCAGGGAAAGTTTGGATAGGACCGTGTGGTCTTGAATTTTATAAAGGAAGCTGGCTTAAGAATAGGATGCTCTTAAGAAATCAATTCTGAAAATGAAAACACAAATGATTCTGATGAATAAAATGGGAAAGATGAACATTGAAATTAATTTGATTGCACAGGCAACTCATCAATGAATTTAAATTGTAAAAAGATATAAACACATGATAGAAAAAATGGGAAGTTATAAAAAGAAAATAGTGACACAGTCTCATAGGAATAGTGTGAGGCAATGAGCCAAGACTATTCCAAAGGACTTATGGTGAAAAATGCTATCCACCTCCAGAAAGAGAAGTGATGAACTCTTGAGTACAGACTGAAACATACTTTTCAAAACTTTATTTTTCGTGTGTGTGTGTGTGTGTGTGTGTGTGTGTGCACGTACACAAGCATATTTTCTTTTGTGAAACAATTAATATGGAAATGTTTTGCATGACTTCACATGTATAATTGTTGTCCTACTGTTTGTTTTCTCTAGGGGTAAGGGACAGAGAGAATATGGAACTCAAAATTAAAAAATAATGTTAAAATTTTTTACATGTAATTGGGAAATATTTAATGAAATAAATAAAATTAAAAAACTGAATCAAGAAGACTAAAGAATTTTAAAAAGTGAGAAAAAATCTTCAAAGCAACAAAAATGCTTTTTTAAAGGCTATATTGGGAGCCAAAGTCTTAATAAGAGAGCAGAATATCTGCTTGGAGGGAGAAAGACAAGGGTGACAGACAACAGCAAGAAGGCAGAAATATTTCATTCCTATTTTGTTTCTGCTGAGGAGAAAACTGATCTGAGGATAAAACAAAAATTGTCTAAAGAAAACTGAAACTTAATTAAGCGAAGACATAACAAAAGAACAACTAGTTGCTCAAAGTGAGTCTAATCACCCGGCACAAGTAAAAGAGATACCTCTTAGAGCGCTGAAAGAACTTGCAGATATGACTGCTGTTGACAATTTTATAAAAGCAATGGTGGGGAACAGGAAAGTCAACATAAGACTAGACACTACCAAATTTTGCTTGGTTTTCAAAAAGAGTAATAAGACAAATTTTCAAATTCTAAGCTAGTGACCTGTATGTCAACTTTTGCAAAAGTCTTAGGAGGCAAGAACCAAAATAAGAAATCCCGAGGAATTGGCAGGGGTTCATTACCAATTCATAACTTCATACCCTCATTTACAGTTTTTACAGCCTGTGGACTGAAGGATAGTTCAACTAAATGGATTTGGAGAAGGACAAAGACTAGCACCTGAAAAGTAGTGATTAAGGGAAACCAACTGGATGAAAGTGTCAGCAGTATCCTTAGTCTCTGTCCTTGGTCCTATTTTGTTCAACATTTTACCAATGATTTGGATGAAAGTTGGATAGTATGCTGTAGATGACACACAGATGAGAGGGAGTTTATTCTATTATCACTGGATCCAGGGAGATTTCAGTGGTCTAAGATGATGAAAAAAAAAATCTAATAAGAAATTTAGGGGCAGCTAGGTGGTGCAGTGAATAGAGCACTGGCCCTGGAATCAGGAGGACCTGAGGTCAAATCCAGCCTCAGACACTTGACACTTAACTAGCTGTGTGACCTTGGGCAAGTTACTTAGCCCCAGTTGCTTTGCCTTCCCCCTTCCAAAAAGAAAAGAGAAGAGAAGAAATTTAAAGGTGATAAATGTAAAGTTAGTAGCAATATGGCACAGTGGATAGCGGGGCAGCCTTGGAGTCAGGAAGACCTGGATTTAAGTCCTACTTTTAACATATGACCACAGATAAGTCACAACCTCTCAAGCCCTAGATCAGGTGTCAAAGTCGCCTTTTAAATTAAAATGGGGGCAGCTAGGTGGCGCAGTGGATAGAACACTGGAGTCAGGAGGACCTGAGCTCAAATCTGGCCTCAGACACTTGACATTTACTAGTGTCACTGTGTGACCCTGGGCAAATGAATTAACCCCAACTGCCTTTCCAAAAAAAAAAATTAAAATGTAATTGGGAAATGTATGACAAAGTAAATCAAAGTACAACATAAAGCTAATTTTCTAAGATAAAACATGACCTGCAGGGAGCCATTTCTATTTGAGTTTGACACCATTCCCCTAGAAAATCAAAACTATAAGTGACTCTGTTAATCTATTTCTATAGAAGGAGTTACCATACTGGGAATCCTTTACAACCAACTATACCAAAATTTTTTTTAAAATTAAGTATTGCACCAGACTTAAAAAAAAAATCAAACGCACAAAAATAGGATAGGAGGGAAGTGGCTAAATGGCCATTCATATGATAAGTACCTACAGGCTTTAGTGATTGTAAGGTCAATATGAGTCTATAGTAATGTGATAGCTAAAAACACTAACGTAAACTTAGCCTGCATCATCAGAAGTACAGTCTCCAGATTGGAAGGCAATAACTGCCATTGTATTCTATCTTGGTCAGATGACATCTGGAATACTATGTTTATTTCTGGATGCCACATTTTCAGGACACTGGAAAGCTGGCACGTAACTAGGGAGAGTAACTAGGATGAGAAGTGTGGAATGCTGAATACACGGTCAGATGTGGTCATTATATTGGTTAGTTTTGTTTAGTTCTTCTTCTTTGTTACAAAGGAAAATTCCCCGATGAGGTTATATGTTATGGGAATATATGGAGATGACCATGGTATAAAGAAGAAATCAAAACACATTAACACACACACAGTGCTAGTAAAAAAACCGAAACGCCTACTAAATTCAATGATCCTATTGACTTTACTTCCTACACTTCCCTCACCAAAAAAAAATGTGCTTTAATTTTTAATGTGGCATTGATTCATAAAAGGTATGTGGTAAGATTCAATGTGTAACCTCAGGAAATATTATGAATTATGATAACCAGTCTCTCTTATGCTAAGTGATATAAGTAATTAAAGTGATAAGTAATTAAATCAGAGAGATGGATGACAGGGAAAGGATTAAGAGACAGTCAGTAGACAGCCAGCTCCCTTGCTCCATTGGTATCCACAACGTCAAGAGATGGATTCCCCTGTGGATAATTTATGGAAGGACCTTGGCAAGAATAATACGGGATGAGAAAGTATAGATGGACAGGTTGAGATCTGCCCTTCTGAAAGTAGTATCCACACTGATGAAATCTCAGAACCATCCAATTACTGTGATATCATTGAAACTATCTATTTTGGGACAAAAAGTAAAAATGAACCATGGGAACACAGCAGAGATTACAGAAATAAAATATCCAATAGTTAGAAATCAAGTTGCCCAGGGCAGCTAGGTGGCACAGTGGATAGAACACTGGAGTCAGGAGAACCTGAGTTCAAATCCAACCTCAGACACTTGACACACTTACTAGCCGTGTAACCGCGGGCAAGTCACTTAACCCCAATTGCCCTGCCTTAGCCTCTCCAAAAAAAAAAAAGAAATCAAGTTGTCTAAAAGACTAATAACTTTGCAAAATAGTGATTTTATGTTATTTTGGAAGTATTCTTAAGATGATCTAAATCTAAAGTGATCACTACACTTTTGTATTGTGGACAATAAGGTCAACTGCATTATTTGTTATTATTAAATAATTAACAATTATATAGCACATTAAATTTTGCAAAGCTCTTTACATATGTAAGCTCATTAAATTCTCACAAGTCAGTGCAGTAGGTTTCTAAAGGTATTAAGGAGACTCAAAGAGGTTAAAAGAATTGCTCAGTTATACTGCTAGGGTCAGTGGTGGGATGTGAACGAAGGCATCTCCTGCCCACAAGTCCAGTGCTCTTTCTATCACATCTTCTTGCCTCTCATTTAACCACCGCTGTAAAAAGTCTTTCCTCTTATCCAGGAAAACAGAAACATTTCACTTCCATTAAGCAATCAAACAAGCTATAATCCCTGGTTTCTTGGAAAAGACCAAGTAGACCTGGAAAACTACTGGGAATGAATATGAAAAGAATCCTGTAATCACAACATGATCCCATGGATTAACATTTTGATTATTTTGCCATTTATAATAGATGTTTCTAGGCCTGTACACATCCACCTTTATTACTGAAGACTCTAAACTAGCAACTCTTAAGGTTTTTTTACTCTTTTCCCCCTTTAGAGCTTAAGCACTTTAAAACACTTTATCCTTAAAACTATCTAATAACTGTTAGTATATAGTCTAAACTGAGGATGGCATTCAAGGTCCTCCACCATTTGTTACAATTCTACATATTTAAATGTATTACCTATTACTTCTCAACAGTAATTTCCTTAGGCCAAGCTTACTCTTTACTGGGGCATGTAAATGACAAATTAATTTTTCCTGAGTTTCTGTCATGTTGTTCTTCCTGCCTGTAATGTCTCCCTCTCTTATACAAATCCTTCGGGACCACCTTTAACCCCATCCCTTCCATTACCTTTCCTGACCAATCCAGCTTATACTGATCTCACCCTTTCATAAACTCCAATACACCTGTAACATACACTACTCATTTTGCATTTATTATCAGCTTCCTTCTATTACTAATCCTTTGAGGTGTCAGTCTGCTACTATTGATAATACTGTCAGCATATTGAGTGTAAGGGCTATGTCTTATTTTTACTCTCTATCATGGTTGTACTTAGCATATTAATGACCACACAGTAGGCCTAAATGTCTTTTTAAATGAATGAGTGGATATTAAATGGGGAAGACAAGGGCACTGAAGGAGAGCACTCAATAATGGGAGAATCTTCTATGGAGTCATTCACTATTATGGGCCCCATCTTTCTGGGAAGAACTGGGACTCAAGTGTCTGTATGGGGATTCCCTGCAGAAAGGAGATTTCAATAGAAGGGAGTAAATATATCTACACTCTAGGCATTTCAGAAAAAAGAAAACTCCAACTCACCTGAGACCTAGCTTTCAGAAAAAGAATTGTCATTTGCTCCTCTTCTGAGTTCTTCTCTTGAGAAAAGCCAGGATCTTGAGAAGATGAAGCTGAAGGGATAAAAGAAACCATGAGGGTGGCTGATTCTATCTTACAGTTCTCATATTCAATAGATTATAAACTCCACCACACCAGTTAGACTGGATCCCCATATTTCTAAGAAAGAATTTGTTCAAAAAGGGGTCAGAGTAAGCCTGCCAAATTGAAGGTCACGTAAGATCATGACATTGCTGAGAATCCTTGCTCAGTACTCATGGCAGGTTCCAGGTGAAAGAACTGTAGTCCTGAAGTAAGAATATAGTCGAAGTCACAGATAGGTGTGATAGTCTATTAACAACTTCTTTGTTACTCAGTCTTCTCCCTTGAAAAAAAAATACTCCTTCCTTTGCCTTCAATTTTTGTGAGAAATTACATGGTAATTCTTTTGGAAAAAGCAGTTATCTTGTCATACCTATGATAACAACTTAAAAATCAGAAATGTAACACTGGCCTAATGATAAAACACTGAACAGAAGGTCATATGGTATAACAAAGAACACTAGACTAGGAGTAAGGGGATCTGAGGATTCTATTTCTAGTTTTTCTATTACCTAGCTCTGTCACTTAATGCCTTTCAACCTTAATTCCTTACCTAAAAAATGAGAAGGGTGGACTCAGCGATTTTTAAGGTTGCTAAATTCTGACTTTATGAGGACCCTAAACTAAAAACTACATGCTAGATAGTGCTGTAACCTTAACCTTAAGTACTGTAACACTTACCTCATTGAATCATTGTTTCCAGTCTATGAAACAGAGATATTGAAGCTCTATCTGCCTTAAAGGGTTATTATGAGGATAAAATGAAAATTAACAGCACTTAATAAAAATCCCATTGACTTTGGCTGATCCCTTCAATGGCACATCTAGTAGTGGGGAATGTTCTTTCTGTGGCTTTGGTAAATTAGTTACTATACAAAGCAGGGTCAGAAGGGGTATGTAATAGTCTGGGTGTCTTGATATAAGGGGCCTGCATATACTGAAGTCTCAAATATTCTCATTTGTTAATCCCATGACACTTTGAGATTGGGAAATCTTTCCCCCAACTCTTTGGCCAAAGGTATCTTCCTTTGAGCTTTGTTTTCCTTTTTCCCATAATGAGAAGATGACTTTCTCCACACCCCTCTCCACCTAAACATTTATCTTCTGTCTGATAATTTCTTACCTTTTCCCTCAAGAATCTGGGTCAAATGCTCCATGGTCATCCACTGTTCCATGTTCTCTGCCACCTTGTGACTTCACCCAAAACCTGACCTTTCCCTTACAGGATTACCAGGAATGCTTCCAACTCCATCGGTTTCAGCATTTACTCTGCAGACTCTCTTCCCTGAAGCTCTGGTGTCAGGCTTAAGTCTGGGTTTCTTCCTAGGAGGAATATACTAGGAGGAATCCTTAAATCCCCGAAGACTTCGCCTCTGTCTTCATTCTTAAGAGCCAGACTTACTGCTGCGGTTCCTTCATCTAGGAGCTAACATCGCTTTAGCTTGAGGGTCCAATTGTCTGTTTCTCCAGTAGGGTACCAGCTCTCCCTATAGATTCTCAAGGACCCGCCAAAGGCTGGTGTCAGAACAGGCGAGACGCACCGCCTACAGTCACACTGAGATAACGGCATGGGAAGTGGCATCCAGGGGAAAGCGAGGCACTGTTTGTAAAAGAGAAGAAAAAGAACTCCAGAGCCCGGCTTGGAGAAACGTACACAGACACACAGAGACGCTTCCTCCCCTCTCCCACCTGCCTCTCCCCCTGACCTCCATACCCCAAACTCTCACTCCCTGCAGTCGCACACACAGGACGCGAACCCACACACCGGACGGGGCCGCCGGACTCACCTCGGCTCCCCGCGGTGGGGAGGGAAGAGGGGTCAGGCCGGTCCATCTATGCCCAGGAAGGGAAAGGGGATTTCTCCCAGTCTCTAGTCCCCAGCTCCCCAACGCCGCCCCTCTCCGGCGTCAGGGCCCTCTCCGGCTCTGGGACGCACACACTACGAGCCGGCTCCGTTCTCTCGGCAGCCGGGCTGGCTGTCGAGCCACCCGCCCTGCACCGGTCCCAGACCCACAAAGGAAACCAGCTCCCAGACCGGAAGGAAGCGCTGGCTTAGTCAAACCATTGAACTACGACTCCCAGAATCCCCTGGGCGGCACGGCTGCTTCGGGCTAGGGTGCTGGGGATGTGTGTCTGTGCTAGCTAGTTGAGGGCTAGGGGGCGGGACCCTAGAGTCGCCGCTGAGACTCCCATCCCGAATGCTCCGCATCCCTCCCACCTGTGCTCCCACCTCTGGAGCGCGTTTGTGCGATCCTTCTGATCCTTTGTCAGCAGCTGGGCTCCCTCGTGTCATGTGTAGGTTGGGGGCGAGGAGGGACGGGGGGGGCTCGATATAGGGGGTTCTGGCAGCTCGTAGTAAGTCTGGGCAATGTCACTCAGGCCCGCGGGTGTGCTAAGGTAAAGCGGTACTGTAGGTGAACCCCTGGAAACCAGGGGTTTGTTTTGCCCTTCTGTGTATCCCCCGCGCTTAATTGTGCCCGGCATTTACCAGGCGATTAATAAATGATCAGTAATTGACCTGTGATCTGAGGCCAGGAGGAAGGGTCTTTTACAGCCCCGTCCCCATGTCCCCCACTAGTGCCTCCCCTTCTGAGCTTCCCTCACTTTTACTCTACAGATCTTGTATTACCTAGTCATTGATATCTATATATCTAGTTCTTGACATGCAGATATCTCGTTATTAACGTTGGTTATTACCTAATTATTTACATATATAATTATTACCTAGTTATTAACATGTTCCTATCTTATATTAGTTACATATATATCTAATATTAACTAGTTATTTAGATTACCTATCTGCTGTTACCTAGTTATTTACATGTATATATCTAGTAACAACTATTTATATGTTTGGTATTACCTAATTATTAATGCATATCTGTCTGGTATTATCTGGTTATTTACGTTTTATCTCACCTATTCGAATGTGAGCTCCTGAGAGCAACAACTGTTGCTTTTCTTTGTTTCTCTAGGGCTTAGCAGAGTGCCTGACTCCTAATAAGTGCTTAATAAATGCTTTTTAATTGATTGATGGAGGTGGGGTGGGGTGGAAGCATGGTTCAAATAATGGGTACAATGACAAAACATCCTACATATCAGGTCTCTTTAACTGAAGGTGCAAAGTCACCATTAGCCCACTCCAGAGGAACATTTGAGAGGTTGTTCCTTCAGGAAGGAGATATTTTAAAGTCTGAATTTTAGGAGTTACCTGTGTATTTCACATCAAAGGAGTAAGCCTAAGGGAGCGTGAGTCCTGGTATCATGCTTTCCCAAAAGCCTCAGAATCTATTATTCAATACAACAAATATTAAACACTAATATGTGCAAGGTCAAAACCAAAACCAGTCTTAGTCCTTAAGGAATTTACACTTGTGGAGTGGGATTGGGTAGGGAATATATAATAAGTATAAGCAATTAATTATACACATGATTGAGGAGGGAGAGAACACTAAAAACTAGGGAGACGAGAAATGCCTTCCCATAGGAATTGACACATGAGATGAGACTTAACAGAAGATAGGGTCTCTCCCCAGCAGAACTGAGGGACTGAATTTCAGGCAAAGGGGATATAGTTTTGCAAAGGCATGGGAGGTCTAAACCAAAAAACCCAAACAAAATCCTCAAATATGGAGAATATAAAACTTGTGACGTGGGAAATGTAAGCCTTTACTTGAAAGGCTATCTAGAAAGATTAGACTTTTTTTGCTTTCCCAAAAAACAGAACTAGAAGCAAAAGATACAGGCGTAAGGTAGAGTTTCAAAGGGATCATGGAGAAGAATATTTCTACTCATTTTAAGGGAATATTTCTTTATAGTGAGAGCTGTCCAAAAGTGAAATGGACCACCTCAGGTAATAACTTCCCCTTCACTGAAGGTCCTCAGCAAAACCAGATTATCACTGCTATTCTTAAGATACAAGTTGTGCTAAATGTCCCTTTCAGATCTGAAATTCTTTGGTTCTGAAATTGTCAGCAAATCAATAATTTATTAGATTTTACTTTTATTGGAATAGCAAAATAGCATATTTGGTGATAACTTTAGTATATCATCATGATTATATCTTGTCCCCTATATAATTTTGCAGTCTGTATTTGGAAATCATCAATATACTCCATCTGGTTAAGTGGTCTGTGTTCTCCCACAATACATGTCATTATTTTTTTATTCCCAATACATTGCTCTCCACCATGTTCCCATCCTTTGCTTTGTGGATTTCTATAAGTTATATGTAATTTTAACGTGATGTTACTCACAATGCTAATCTCAACTATGAACTATTTCTTTTGAGCAAGGCATATAGTTCCATGACCATATCCAGGAGTGTCACCTGCTTCCCCAGAAATATTCAGTCAATAAAAAAGCATTAACAGATCCAGATGCTCTCATTTCTTTTCATTGTATCTTGAATTAGCAAAATCTCTGTGCTAAAGCTACTATTTTAAGTGACACTTTGCAACAAATTATAAGTATTATTAACATATTCATGCAGATACAACAGCATCATCAATTTTGTAACATGCTAAAGTTGAATGATGAGGGTATTCAGTGTGGATTTGCCCTATCCATTCTGAAGTTCGTTGGCTACCGCAGAGACAGGTGTTGGCCAAAATTTTGTCTCTATGATAACAGAGAGTTAAATGTTATGAAGAACAGAATCAGCAATGTCAATTATTGAAAGAAGATTTCTATAGGAATGTTGCATTTCTGTGTGATATGGCAAATCAAAATGACTTGACTATTTCTTTGCAAGGTAAAAACTAAGTCTATATACGATATGTGGTAAAAAAAAATCCAAGTTTTTTTTTAAAGGCTTTCTTTTTTCAAAACACTTCTTCAAAAGGAAATTGCAGATGAATATTTTCCCCAGTTAGGAAAAGCCATTGATGAGCAGGATATATATTTGAATTATCTGAAGAATACACAGCTGTTAGAGACTTCTTAATTGGAGAATACATGACTGTGAGAGTTATGACATCATACTCAAATGAGCATTTCAGCTTCACCTAGTTGATATCACCATGGCACCTAAAGAACTACTGAAGGAATTGATTAAACTCTCGGTAGATGATATTTTAAAGTCATTGTTTGATGCTCAGAAAGATCCAATTGAAATCGGGGAAAAAGCAAAATACCCGTGCCTTTGGCAACATGGTGGAAAAATTCTTTCTTACTTTTCATACACTTACTGCTGCAAATCTACATTCTCCTACCTAACCCAAATCAAGACGCCCTTAAGGTCACAAATAACTGATACCCACCTAGAGGATCAACTGTAACTTCAGACCTCCGTGCTGCAATCAAATATTTTCTAACAAAAAGCAGACGCAACAAAGTCATTAAAAGTTAGTTAACTTTAAAATTAGCAAATACTTTAAAATGTACATTATTTTGTAAAAATCTAACTACTATGTGCTTAATTTCAAAAAATGAAAACTATTTGCTAAACCTGGAAGAGAATGACAGTACCCAAGGAGGCTGTTACCATGGTGACTAGCCTGCGGGATGCTTTAAGCGGAGTCTGACTTTTCTAACAAAGTAGTTTGACGGGAGCCAAGGAAGAGCGCTTGCTCCATTCTCCGGAAATCATTTGCCTCTGGCTCTGAGACTCGATTTCCCAGCGTCTCTACCTAGATCAGGCTAGTTTCTACGCGCTGTGAGACTCTTGAACTTGGGTTGCTAAGGCCGGGGGAGTGTAGGCTGGAAACCGGAAGTGAATCGACCTGAAGGACTGCTGGAAATCGTAGTTCTAGGGAGACATTGTCGTAGGCTTAGTGCCGTTCCAGGATGGGGACCGTAGCGGGTCGGGGCAGAGAGCCGATTTCTCCGGGTCGAGGCGAAGAGGGTCAACTGGAGAGGTGAAGACATGAGCGAGGACAGGTGTCTGCCTGAGCAGCTTCGGGGGAGGAGACAGAAGCTCTGAGGAGCGTTCGGGGCGGAGGAGAAACCCCTCTGGGATGTGAAGGGTAGGGTCTGTCCGGAGGCCAGGGGTCCATCCATCCCAGTGACTTTTGCCCTTGGGGGACCGGTGAACTCCATCCTGTTCGCAGTCATTCATACCCAGTCATTCACTTGGGTAGGTGGGGTAACCCGGGTGATGAGGACGGGGAGCAGGCAATCTGGAGGGAGATGACCCGCCCGGCACCAGACGAGGGCAAGGGAATCAGAAGTTGAGGGCTTCCTGGAGGAGGTGGCATTTAACCCCTCCCTTTTCTCCCCTTCTCATCTCCTCTTCCTCCTCTCCCCTTTCCTCTCCTCACCCTTTCCCTCTCTCTCTCTCTCTCTCTCTCTCTCTCTCTTTCTCTCTCCTCTTCCCTCTTTCTCCTCTCCTCAAGTTAGTTTCCCTGTGTAAAAAGTAGTTGAATTAGATCTGGGGTTCTTAACCTGGGGTGCATGTGGGGTCTGTGGATAGATTTTGGGGGTCTCACATGAACTTGGATGGGGAAGATAATTGCTTCTTTATTTTTACTATCCTTTGGTTTTCTTTGTAATCCTTTGTATTTTTATTTTATGCAATTAAAAACATGATTCTGAGAAGGGCTCCATAGGCTTCCCCAGACTGCTGGAGGGGTCCATGACACACAAAACAGTTAAGAACCCCTAGACTAGGTGATCATCAAGGATCCTTCTAGTTTCGCAAAAAGTTCTACTGTGGGAAATGTGGAAGGTTGATTTTCCATGGTCCAAAGGTGGCACTGGGTAGTCAAGATGGTTACTTCATCCCTGCCCCTCTACACACACATTTTCCCCACTGATTTTAGGGTTATTGGGGCAGGGGAAGGATTTTTCATAGGTGAGGGTGATGATGTCTTCAGGTAAGTACTAATTCCAGTGAAGACTGGAAGGAATGTGAGAAATAAGTTTAGGTCAAAGGGAACTTTGCTAATCATAGGTTGAGGGTTCCACAGTAGAGATAATAGATTTAATTCTAATGCAAAGGAGAGGAACATGACAACTAAGAAAAGTCCTTTGCATTTGATGGGGTCAGAAGACATGACATTGTTAACCCATGAGAGAACAGTTTCTGTAGAATGGTAAGAGGGGGCAAAACCATCAACCTTCATCAACTGTGTGTTTGTACAGCTTCTTCAGACGTAAACTACTCTAGGCCACAACTTTTCTTTTTAGCACAGTATCCATTCCTACATCAATGATTCACTGTGGATAGCTCCCCCTGCCACCTGATCTCACTGCTGTGGGCAGAAGCTACCTCTCTCCAAGTCAGAGCCTGAAAAATTAGTTCCTTTGCACAAGCAAAGTTTGGAATTGGATGAAGCATTGAGATGTAGTGGAGAGAACACTAGACTAGGGAACCCAAGTCATGTCCCAGCTCCACATATGTTTGGCTACATGATTTTTGGTTGGATTCTTTAACCTCTGGCCATCAGTCTTCTCAACTGTAAAATGAGAGAACTAGGTTAGATAATCTCAAAGGATTTCCTCCCTGCCCCCAGCTCTAACATCTTGTGATATTTTATGACTTGCAAATTCAATGGGCTGCTACTTTTGAATTCTCCCCTTACATTCCTGAGACTTCTACTCTGGCTACACTAGCATATTCAGCTGTCCTATCCAAGCCTGTTTTCCCTTGAAGTACTAACTCTACTTCCTTTCCCTCATCTACCCAATACATTCAGAAATACATTGTTTTATATACCATGCTGAAAAATGTAGCTGTTGTGTCCATTTGGTTATTATTATCCCTCCTCAATCCAGCAATTTAAAAACATATTTTGATAGAGCATTAGTTCATAAAGCAGTTTTTTTCACAACTACCCTGTGAGGCAAGGTACAAGTGTTATCCCGGTTTTAAGGATGAGGAAATGGGTTTAGAAAGGTAGTGACTTGCCAGGGACATACAGTTAGTAAGTGATGACAGGTGCTTAAACCCAGCACTTCTGATTCTTTCTGCTCCACAAGACAGTTTCTCAATGTTTTCTGGTGTTTCTTTTTTTTTTTTTAAAGCCCGTGTCTCATTTCTTGCTACTAGTCTAATCATAAGGAACTTTCACCTAGTATCTTTGACTCCAAATGAGCCTTGAAACGAACAGAATAAGATGCCTTTATTTTTTAAGAGAGCTGAAATAGCTCCAAGCCAGATGCTGGCTAGGTATTTCTAAGCTGACACCCTCCCAGCCTGACAAAGTGCATCGAACTGAAAATCAACTTGTATGTTGGAAGTATACTTGTGCTTCCAAAGCAAAGGGTGCCAGCAGCTTGCCTTTTACTTTGTCATATTCTTGCTAGTGTGAACATTTGTTGTATAATGTTATTTATTAACTAGAAGCTTTCAGTTACTTCAAGGCCTCCTGCAAACGCTTTGCTTTTGTTTCCTTCAGAAATTTTTATTACAAGGCTTGCCAGTTTGCTTAGGGATAATAAATCTTAGAATTTTAGAGCTAGAAGGGACTTTAAACATCATGTTATCCAATGCCCCATTTTACAGAAGAGGAAACTGAGGTTCTGAAGGATTTGCTCATGATCACATAATCACAATTAGTAACAAAGCAAGGATTTTATGCCAGGTTTCCTGTCTAGAAGAAATCCCCTTCAAAAGTCCTGTATTCACACAAAAATGTGAATGAGTAATAGTTGTGTCCCCTGACTTTCCTAAGAGTGGTGTTAATTTCCCTAAATGGGGAAATTTTAGGCACTTGTGGGATGACTGTTTAGGGTGGAGATCATTTCTTTTAAATCTTGCCTTATAGCCAGTTCCCTGGGTCTGTGGAGCCTGACCCTGCGAACATTGGTGGATCCCAGCCTCCTCTCTCTCATAGGCTACAGACTGATATTTTCTAGCTGCCTACAGAATACCTCCTCCTGCGTGTCCCTCTAGCACCCCAAACCGATATGTATAAAACTTAACTCTCCCCCTGACCACCTGCCAACCTTGCTTTTCCTCCTGATTTTACTGTTTTTATCAGGGAAACTACAGTTTACTCAGTCTTCTGTGTTTGAAACCTTTTTACTTACTTTAATTCTCTCTCATCTGTCATATTCGATCAGTTACCAAATTCTGTTGATCCTACTTCCACTATACCTTTCATGTTGATTCCTTCTTTTTTTCTTTCCTCTGCCTCCCACAATCATAAAATCATAGAATTTGAGAGTTAGAAGGGACCTCAGAGCTCATCAAATCCAACCTGTACCTTATCAGGAAGCATCTCAGACAAGTGCTCATCATGACTGCCTTCCTCCCAATAGCTTATCGTTGACCTATATAAACTTGGGGTTCAGACCTGAACAGAATTAGCCAATCAACAAGCGTTTATCGAGGGTTTGCTAGGTAGGCACTTGGGTGTGCAAAACCAAATGAAACTACCCCTACTGTCAAGGGCAATTCTGCTGGGAGAAACAACATAATCACAATAAATATATTAAAAATATATACAAAGTAATAATATTCCAAATGTGGTCTAAATAAGGAAGCCTGTACTTGAACAGCTCTGGTTGTAGAAAGGTCACTGCCTCTTACTAAGCCCCTTTTTGTTTAGCCAGCTCTAATTGTAAGGAAGTTCTTATCACTTTGAATCGGCCTCTACCTATTCTACCCATTACCCCTGGTTCTACCCTTAGGGATGCTGCCTTGTTCTTAGCCATCATGTTTCTGTTAAGTCTTCCCTTCTCTGGGCTGTATGTCCCTTTGTCCCTTAGCCAGGCATTGTGTAGCAAGCTGAGGGCCATCCCTCATCATCCTGGTCACTCTTATCTGGAAATACTCCAGTTTGCAGACCTAGATGTAAGAGTTCAGATGTAGTCTATCCAGAGTAAAGTACGCTAGGACTAGAACCACCTGCCCCCCCAACTATCCCTTGTTCCAGATGTTCTTCTGTCCATTAAACCTAAGAGAAGTTCAGTGATGTACTCACCAGTTCTAAGTGGCAGAACCAAGATTCAGACTCAGTGCTATTTCTACTTCACCAGGCTTCCTCCCTATCCAAAGGATTCAGAGTTACCCAAGAGAGGTCGGAAGCCAAGCAGAGGCACTTATACCTTATCCTTAAGGGTGGGTAACCATGGGTAGTGGTGGGGGAGAGGATATTAGTAAACTTCACATGGTCTGTGTCTACTCCTCCCACCCTCCAAGTGACCCTGGGTGTTACTGCCATCAGGCCTATTCAAAACCTCATCCAATCAGTTCTATCTACCACAAGGTAAGCTTGCTCAAGGGAAATGCCAATTTAGCAGCTTTTTTAAAGCATTTTCATCCTTCCTACAAAAAAGTTCCAAAAATGAGGAGGAAATGAATGTTTCTCTTTGTAGCTGAGCTAATCCT
Source organism: Pseudochirops cupreus (assembly GCA_028627135.1). NCBI lineage: Eukaryota > Metazoa > Chordata > Mammalia > Diprotodontia > Pseudocheiridae > Pseudochirops > Pseudochirops cupreus. Next base: position 122,602,363 of record CM053581.1, on the reverse strand, counting down.
AATTGTGTTTTCTCCTTCTGCTCTCTTTCCTCTTCCACCCATCCTCATATAGCTGGTAAAAATCATTGGGTCTACGTCACTCCCTTGCTCAAAAACCTTTGGTGGCTCCCTATTGTCTTTAGGATCAAATATAAACACTGCCCTCTTGTAATTTGGGCCTTTACCAGCCCCAGCTTCATCTCATACTGTTCTTTGTAGTTTATACTGTATTCTAGTAGTTTAGTCTGTATTCCAGCCCATCATTCTCTGATTCCACACATTTATTTCAGTCATCCTATATGCCTAGAATATAGGCCTTACTCCACTCCATTTGTTGAAATTATTTTCTTCTTTTGAGACTTAGCTCAGGTTCCATCTCCTACCTGAGGCCTTCTGTAATCTCCCAGCTAAAAACCTTCTCTTCATTCTCTAGAATTCTTAGAGTTCTTTAAATCTTTCCTTTGCTTCTTTCATGTTCTCCTTTGTATTGTGTGTACAGGTCATTTTCCCTAGTGGACTGGAACATTCTTAAGGAAAGGGATATGGCATTTTTCATATTGTACCCTGTAGCACCAATGCAATATTTATAGTGCCCATGATCATGATGAAGACTGTGGCTATAAATATTGCATGATGTTCGACTGCAAAATATACCAAACTCTCCATATAGAGGACAGGACTGAAACATTTATTGAGACACCAGAAAATTGAATCCTAAAACCAGTAAGCTGATTCCATCATAGTACCAAAGATATTCAGAAGCCATAATAACACTGAGAGCCACAGCATCCTTTAGCCTTCCCACAAACCTAGATCAATATTTACTCACAAATCTCTCTTTCTCCTTGCCTGAGCACCTCTCTCCCCCAACATCTTGATTGCTCTGGCTACCAGCTTCCAGTGGGCTCTGCTTCCCTTCAGCAAACTCCTCCTACCAAAGGCTCCATATGATTACATTCAGCCTATCAGGGGGCAGAGTTCACTTTCAAAGCAGGGAAGGTCTTCAAATTCCCATTCCCATTATATACCTCTAAAACCTAGGAAAATACCTTGTACTTAGTATTGCTCTTAGTGTTTGATGAACTGAATTGAATTCCCAGAATTTATCCCTGGAAGAGTGGGCATAGTGTTTATATTCAGATCTTTAGGACAGGGCCTTAGGTTTGGGATTGAATCTGTTTTTCTCTGTGTATTAATCCTGTGTATGTATGTATGCATGTATGTATGTATTCACTGTATCTACACCAAATTCTAGGAGCTCTGTTGATGTTTAAGAACAGCCCCTCACTTTTCCCTCATGTTCATCTCATGAATAGACACTGTATTTGATGTACTTTTTTCCATTTCTGTGGAATCCAGAGGGTAGAGGTATTTTCTGGGTCCCTGATACTGACTTTTTCCTATCTTTTCTCAGCAAGTCTTGGTAGAATCTATTAGGGGTCCTACCTGGGGATCCAGTGGGTTCCATTAATTCATTCAACTGTCACTTATGAAACGTATTCTATTTACAATGCTTATATTTTACAGGTATAAATTGGATTCCTGAGTAGAAGAAGCACTTCATCTAGCAACGGAAATCCACGCTAGGATAAGAAGTACTCAATGGATCTTTAGGTGGTTTAAATTCCAGGAGGAAGCAAGGACCAGAAGGACACTCAATCAACTCTGATAGCTGCTCTGGGATTCATAGTTGGGACCTGAGATTCCCTAAAAGGAAAATATCCCATTGGCTCTGGAGTTGGAAGAATCACTGACCATTCTACCTAGGGAAATCAGAACTGGAGTGGAAGCACCACATCAGAGAACAGTGAGGAAGCAATTTCTCATGGATAGTCTGACCCATGTGCATGAGAAAGTAAGTGAGGGTGATCAAAGATTGGTCAGAGGATAAAGAATGAGGCTGATTGATATTTCTCAGAGAGAAAGATAAAAACATAGTAACTCATATAGCCCTTGATAGTTTTTGAAGCACTTTCACTTATTTTACCTTCACAACAACCCTTCAACAGGGGTGAGGGTATTATTTCCATTTTACAAACAAGGAAGCCAAGGGTCAAAGAATTGAAAATGAGAGTTTACGTGGTAGAACTTTTAATTGAATTTAAGTTTTCTGACTGCAGTTTTTTTTATTCTGTCATACCAGCTTAAGGCTGCTTGTGTAGTATAAGCTGGAAAGAAGAAGGTTGGCTTGGTTGGCACTGTCCCCATCCTTATTCACTGAGTTTGTTTGGGGCTTCATCATAGGGCTCTTTGTCATGCCCTCTAGCTCACTCCCTCTTCTTTCAGTTTTGAAATGTGCAACAGTATATAGTCTAAATCTGGGAAGAGAGGGACGATTTCCATCTTTCACTTATGTGGAAAGTGAACAAAGATGTAGAGAATAACTTACCCCTTCTCCCTGTATCCCAGAGGTCCAAAAAGTGCATTTCTCCAAAGTTTTTATGAGTTTCTAGACTTAAGTCAGTAGGTCTGAGAACTGAGCTGAATAAAACCAAGAAGTTCTCATGAATAGATGATATTTTTAATATTTCACAGGCTTTCCCATCTTTTTCTCATCTCACCCTTTCAGAAACTGATATGGTAGAGGCAGGGTATGTAGGAAGGGTTATTTTGAAGTAATTAAGTTAATGTTCATGAGTGATTTGTGGGATCATCCATTACCTCATTATTAGCCCCATTTTACAGATGAGGACAATGATATCTTGTGGTTAAGCAGTTTGCCTGGAATTGTCTCGGTGGGACAGACTGGTAACAATAGTATGGTATTCTAGGTCCCAGTTTCATGCTTTTTCCATTGTATCATGATACTTCTCTGATGCTATTATATCCATGAAGCTGCTTTCTCCCAAGTAAAGGATTCTTCACACACTTTTTGAGGCAAGAAAAGGCATTGAAGTATTTTCTCTCATTAAAAGTGGTTAGGTCAAAGGGAATGTACAAATTAGTAACACTGGGGGCATAGTGCTATACTGTTTTCTAGAAATGCACAGTTCCACCAAAAGTACATTAATGTACTTGTTTCCCACAAATGCTCCAACATTTGTTACTTTTCTTTTTTGTCATCTTTGCCAGTCTATGAGTCTATGCCAGGGTATGAGATAGAACTTCAGAGTTACTTTAATTTGTATAATCTAATTATTGATGATTTGAAGCATTTTTCATAGATTATTGATAACTTGAATATCTTCCTTTGAAAACTGCTTGTTCACATCCTTTGACCATTTATGTACTGGGAAATGGCTCTTAGTCTTATAAATTTCAATCAATTTTTTTAATATATCTTGGATATGAGACCTTTGTGGGAAACTTACTGCAATGATTTTTCTCAATTATCTGTTTCCCTTCTAATTTTAACTGAGTTAGATTTTCATTAATGCAAAATCTTTTCAGTTTTATATAATCATAATTGTTCATTTTATTTTCTGTGATTCCCTATTGCTTGTTTAGTCATGAACTCTTCTTCTTTCCATAGATCTGAAAGATAATTTCTTCCCAGCTCTTCTAATTTGCTTATGATGTCACCATTTCTGTTTAAGTCATATATCCATTCGGAGTTTATCTTGGTATGTGATGTGAGATACTGGTCTATGCACAATTTCTGCCAAACTGCTTTCCAGTTTTCCCCACAGCTTTTTATCACATAGTGAATCCTTGTTCCAGCATCTGAGGGCTTTGGGCTTATTGGAAACGCAACTATTATGTCACTTGTTATATAAGGAACCTATTCAACTGATCAACTTCTCAATTTTTTTTCCAAATAATTTTGGTAATCAGTTTACCAAATCATCAATACCAAGTCATTTTAATAATTACTGTTTTATAGTATAATTTGACATCTGGTACTAATAGATCTCCTTCCTTTTTGGTCACAGGTTCTTAATCTGTTTCATTTAATGAATTCATTTGACACATTGGTGAAGTGCACCCTTCTCAGAGTAATGATTTTAAATGCATGGCATGAAATATATCAGATTACAAAGGAAAACAATTATATTCAAATGCATTTATCAAAATTTTTTTAAAAATCCAAGTTCATGGACCCTAGGTTAAAACCTCCTGTTCTAGGAAATATGCTTTGCTTAACTTTTGTTCTCCCTCAAAAGTGAACTGGTGATGGGCACAATAAGAGAGAAAAATCAAGAACTATCTGCTTGAGGTCACACACCTTACCAAAAAACAATCATATCTTCAATTCTGCCAGTACCTCTTCTGAACTATAAGTTCCTCCCAGTGTTTTTTTCTTTTACCTCTTCCCTCTGGGTCATGGGGAAAAAAAGGACCATGGGTGAGCAAGAATGTTTGTATTTTAGGAATTGGTGACATTCAAGGATGTGGCTGTGAACTTTACCCAGGAAGAGTGGAAGCAACTGAACTCTACTCAGAGGGATTTGTACAGGGATGTGATGTTGGAGAACTACAGAAACATGATCTCACTGGGTAAGGATAAATTTGCCCCGAGATTAAAAATCTTCCCTGTTTTTAAAAAATAACTCTCTTCCCTCAATGGGGTAACACTACATTTTGGAGAAGACTCCTAGAGAGGGAACTAGAGTTACCTTTAAATTTTGTGTTCCCATTCATGTTTTAATATCACTGTATGGTCACTTACTGAAAGCCTGTGGGAGTTACTCTGAAACTAGAGCAACCTTTGTGCAACAATGAAATGAGTAATGCCTGTGTTAGGAATGGGTAAAGGGCAGGATTTCATGAGACTTTAGCATGTGTGAAGAACAAAAAAAAAAAAAAAAGGAATAGGCCCCAGGCAAAGATGCTTATACATTTATAACTGAAAATAAAGGCTAGAGAGGCAGCAGGCAATAAGGAGAGAAATCACGTGGTGAATCCAAAAATGTCTGATCGAGAAAATAAGAGTGGGGTTGACAGCTCCTTTGAATAGCTCAGATGAAAAGAATAGAACAATCAAGAGGACACTGGAGATATTGAGAAGTCTGTGTCAGAGGCTTCACGGAGAAGGAGATCATTCAACAGGAACTTCATTAGCGTCCTCTGCCCTCTGCAACCTTTAAGGCTCCCCACCCCTTCTGAATACTCTCTTCTGTGGCTTCCAAACATCCAAGAAGTAGTTATAAAGTATATATGCAAGGGACTGAGGATACAAAGACAGAAAGAAAAACAGATCCTACCATCCAGGAGTTTACATTCTACTTGTAAATAGGTAAATATAGGTGATAATTGGCAGAGACTTCAGGGATATCACATTTTCCTTCTCTCTCTCTAACTACCCTGTTTCTGTCTCTTGTCTCCTTATATTTTTTTTCTGGAAGAGGGAAGGCAGGGCAATTGGGATTAAGTGACTTGCCCAAGGTCACACAGTTCATTAAGTGTCAAGTGTCTTGTAACAGCAATCAATTTAGCAGATACTTAGTACTTAGTAACTTAGGGCTAAGTATGGAAGGTGTGAGCTCTGTCCCCTGTTGAGAGGGCATGAACTCCCCTGTTCCTGATGTGGCAGAGTTCTAGAGACAGAGAGACAGAATAGGGAATGTTCCTCTTGGTGGCTCCTGGTGGAGAAAGAATAATGGAGACTGAAGCCGGCTGAAAGAGAGAGAGAGAAAGAGAGAGAGAGAGTGAGAGAGAGTGAGAGAGAGTTTCTCTCCCAGCATCTGGAAGCTGAAGAACTGAATTGGAGTTTTTCTTGAGACCAGAATCTGGTGAAGGTCAAAGTGTCTGTTTCTGCCACCTGGAAGGCCAGTGTTGCTGCTGCTGCCTGGAAGGCTGAGTTTTCTACTGCGTCTTAGGGCTAGCTGAACTGCTGGAGGACTGAAGAAGCATGACCAGAATAAGACTTTGTTCATGGCCTGGCTGATCCTTGAGTTCCTAGCAACAGAAATAGTGAAGAGTTTGAGATGTTCTGGACCCTGTGAACTTCAGTGTGTGCCAGGAACTGCCCTGAGGACTGGATAAGGACCTGGGAGCTGTCTGCTTCTGAATCCAGGTGGCTGTTTGGTGGATTCAGGTAGGAGCTGGGACCATGGAAGGGGATCCAGGGAATCAGAGAGACCACCCCAAGTCAAGATGAAGAAAAGGCCTCTCCTTGGATGAAATTGAGGTTTGCTGGGACACCAAGGGGTGGAGGGTTTGTATGGTTTTCTAATGACTGTACTTGTGATTAATGATATTTAGTAATTGTGAATCTAGATTAGTGACTGATTAAGTTAATGGTTGCCCCATGAGTGGAAGATTGATTATTGTATTGTGAATTGATTAAATGATTAAGTAAGGAGGATTTCCCCCATAGGGAAGCCAGATGATTATTCTTTTGTTCTTTGTTCTAAATTTTGTGGCCACTGTAGTGAAAACTGTGTGGCCATTGCAATGTTAAGTTGTTATGAACACTATATTGTGATTTTCTGTGATAAGATGTAATGTTGTGAATATTATATTAAGATTTGTTGTGAATGTTTGCCTTGATTTGAATGGAATAAAGGGAGTGTTCACTATACTGCATAATCTGAACCTTAAAAGCTGTTCACAGTAGCATTCTTTAGGGAATATGCTAGTGCATGGCGTTATAGTCTGAGGCTGGATTTGCACTCAGGTCTTCCTGATTTCAGGGCCAGTGCTCTAGTCACTGCACCACCTAGCTACCCCATCTCCTTATCTTTTTCCTTAATGTAGATGTTTCTCCAAATGTCTATTCTTAATTCTCTTTTCTTTTCCTTTTATATTGTCTCTCTTGACCATTTCAGACTCTCCTACAGATTCTACTATCACCTCTATGCAGAGGACTACCAAATTTACTCCTCACCGCTCTTCTGAGCACCAGATCCCCATCTTCAACAGAAACAAGTCATTTCAGACTAACTTCATTTCCTTTTTTAATAGGGTTATAAGATCAGGGGACTGATGTAGATATAGTTTAAGTAGCAAAGCATTTGACAAAGCCTCTCATGCCTTCTGAACAAGACTGAAATGACCTAAACAACGATACAGTTAGGAGGGATTCAGAATTAGTTGAATGGCCAGACCCAAAGAACAGTCATTGATGATTCAATGTCAACACAGATAAGCATCACCTAGACAGCACTGGGGAGGTACATGGTGTGTATGGGTAGGCTGCAACAAATGTTTAAAACAGCAATTATGAAAGAGAAGCACAGTAAAATATGTAATCAAAGAAATATATGGGCAAAAAGAAGGATGGGTTAGTCAGGTGACAAGAGGAAGGAATAAACAAAGACAGTCTATGTTTCAGTGGTATCCTCACAATGTCAAAAGAAGGCAAGGAAGGCCTCTAGCATGTTGGATAAACACCCTGTGGTGAACTTATGGGAAGACATGGTAATAGCCACATAGGAAGATCTGACAGAAATGGGTTGCAATTCTCTTAATTGGAGGGAATACCCACATTGATGAGATCACAGATGAGTATATACATATAAAGTCTTACATGGTTTCAAAAAACATCAATTTCATAATCATAGGATGGAGGACTCATGGCTAGATATCAATTTGTCTGAAAAAGATCTGGGAATTTTAATGGAGTGTAGGCTTAATGTGCATTAATACTGATATAGCAGCAAAAACAAAAGTAAAAACAACCCCTCCCCCCCAATCTTAGGCTGAATTCAGAGAGGCATTGTGTCTAGTACTAGTGAGGTGCTATCATCTGCCATACTCTGCTCTGACTGGACCAAATCTGGAGTGTTATATTCAGTTCTGAATGCCACATTTTAAGGACTTTGACAAACTGGAGAATATCTAGAGCAGAGGTTCTCAACCTTCCTAATGCCACAACCTTTTAATACAGTTCCTCATGTTGTGGTGACCCCCAACCATAAAGTTATTTTTGTTGCTACTTCATAACTGTAATTTTGCTACTGTTATGAATTGTAATGTAAATATCTGATATGCAGGATGTATTTTCATTGTTACAAATTGAACATAACCCACAGGTTGAGAACTGTTGCTCTAAAGGCTTACCAGAATGGTGAAGAGTCTTCAAATCATACCATATGAGGAATGAAGGAAATGAAGATGGTTAGCCTGGAGAAGAAAAGACTTCAGGAAGAGATGATACCTGAGCAAGATATTTAAACTATCCATGCTTTAGTTTCCTCATCTGTAAAATAAGAGGGTTGTATTTGATGGTCATAAAGATACCTCTCAGTTTCAAATCTATGATCCTATGAAATACACAGTCACTCAAAAGATCACCCTAGCCATCCACACAGGAAAAACCAAGTGGATGAAGAATATATATTACCTAGATTATGAAAAATAGTTGGATGGGTGGCCTGTTGCATAAATCTGTTGGTACATATATAGGGGTTCCAAAAATCTTGTACTTTTTTTCAACTGTTCTAACCTAAATCAATCTCTGAGGTTCCCTCCCAACTATATAATGCAATGATGTTATGATAATGCATCCCTTTCATTTCAATTCCAAGTTAAACCATGATTTTTTGAAACATTTAAATGGAACAAGTGTTTTTTTAAAAAGATATGATATTAAGTGGTGCATATCCCCACTGGTACATATTTTCTTCCTCAATTTACTTATTAATATCTGTGGAATGTTTATGTTGCTTAGTCTTCTGGTTCTGGGATAAGTAATTCTAATTGGCCTTTAGTGCAGGTGTTTGTTCTTCCCATTCTTAGATGAAAGGTCTTCACTTTATAGAGTTGAAAACTGGCAACTTCGTTGCTCTTTTCCTGAAACCATACATCCTCATTCTCTGCTTTCCCAGGCCAGGCTTCTCACCTAAAGTCCAAGTTCAGATAGTTTTATACATCTGAGATTCTCAGTTGTGTGTCAGTGAGACCATAAATGAATTCTAATGAACCTGCTAATTTACTGGTAACATAACCCTAATTCTTCATCAGAGATCTCTGTGCCTCCTTCTGAGCTTTATGATATCCTTTTCACTTTTCTTTAGTCTAAGGGAGGGAATAAGCATTGACTACATTGCTACTTTGTGCCAGGCACTATGCTAAGCACTTTCCAAATATTTTATTTTTTCATTACAGCAACCCTGGGAAGGTAGGTGCTATTATTATCCTCCCTTTACAGATGATGAAACTGTGGCAGACAGAGGTTAAATGACTTGTCCAGGGTTATTGAACTATTAAGTACAAAATTGGATTTGAACTCAGATCTTCCTGACTCCAGGCCCAATGCTGTATCTACTGTTCTACTTAATAGCCTGAGGAGTTGGGACTGAGCCCTGAAAACACTGTTTATCCCCAACAAAACCAGCTATATTTTCTTTATTTATTGACTAGGGCTTTCCATTTCTAAACCTGATGTGATTCTTCAGTTGGAGCGAGGGGAAGAACCATGGATACTCAATCTAAAGAGAACTGCAGAGAGAGAGATCTCGAAACATACCTCTACTGGTAAGTGGAAAAAACCGGACAGATGAGATTCACTAGAAGTAGTAGCTCAGCAATTCCTTTGGGAAGCTCTCAGGGGCCCCAAGGCCCGCTGAAATTGTTATTGCCATGGACCCACGGGAAGAGTCTCTTTCCCTTTTTGGGGAGAGGGGGTACCATTATTTCCTCACATTTGATTCTTTTGCCTCCATCTTCATGGATTCCTTTTCTAGCTAGGAATTCTTGCCCTGTCCCTGCTCTTTGAAGGGGCTACTTTTGTTTATTCAGTAGAAATTATTTTCCCTGCTACACCCCATTCTCTAATCATTTTTAAAACCCCATCTAGACACTGTTCCTTTCTTTACCCTTATAATGCTAGATAAACTCTTTATGTGTGCACCTTAATGGACACCAACCTACCCTGTCCCCTACTTTCTTTTCTCTCCCAAGATTATAGGAGTTTGGGAGCCTGCCAATGCCAGAGATGTATAATTAGCATTACTTTCAGTTTTATTATTATTCCTCTAACACAGCAGTATCAACAGGGAATACTTGCCACTTGTGTTTTCTCTTTGTTTCAGATTGGGAAAATAGGCCTGAGACTCAGGAGTCAGCTCTAAAGCAAAGTAGGTGTGAAGAAGCAGAATCACCAGAGACATTAATAGGAAAACTCAGAGGGGACATTCCTGTGGAACTTGTATTTGGAAGAATTCGTGTGCCTGAGAGCAGATTGGAGAGGCAAAGGGGAGACACGTCAGGGGAAATGTGGAAGAAAGCTTTCTCCCAAGAAAAAGGTTTCAGGCAAGTAACCATGACTCACAAGAAAACTTCTAGTAGAGAGAGAGTCCATGTATGCAATGACTGTGGAAAAACTTTCAGTCACCACTCAGCCCTTATTCGACATCATGTAATTCATACGGGAGAGAAACCCTATGTATGTACTGAATGTGGAAAAGCCTTTAGTCAGCACTCAGCCCTTATTAGACATCATATAATTCATACTGGAGAGAAGCCCCACAAATGTCATGAATGTGGGAAAGCCTTCTTCATCCGTTCTTCCCTTATTCAGCATCAGAAAACCCATACTGGAGACAATCCCTATGAATGTAATGAATGTGGGAAAGCCTTCTTTGGTCTCTCAACCCTTACTAGACATCGGAGGACTCATACTGGAGAAAAGCCCTATGAATGTAGTGAATGTGGAAAATGCTTCTTTGATGGCTCATCCCTTACACGACATCAGAGAATTCATACTGGAGAGAAGCCCTATGAATGCAGTGTGTGCGGGAAAGTTTTCAGTAGCAAGTCATCTGTCATCCAACACCAGCGACGTCATGCTGGTGAATAAATGAAGGCACATAATGAATTTGGAGGAATCTTTCATCAAGGCCCACCACTTTGTTAAATTTCTAACAATCAAGTTGGAACCAGATATTTCATTAAGCTTCTTAAAGGATCTCCTATATTAAATCTATTCTTTGAACCTGCTGTCCTCTATAGTTACTTATTCGATTTCTCTTTTGCTACCAAACTATTTTTTTTAAAACATTTTAAATTTTATTAACATATCTTGTTTTTACATTACCTTCATTTCTGAATATATACATCCCTCCTTCCCTACCTAGAAAATTGTCCCTTGTAACAAAGAATAAAGCGGAAAAGTGGTTCAGCAAAACTAACCAACTGAACTTGATTGTATAGGCAGGTAAGTTAGTTACATCTACCATTCCCAACCTCTGCAAAGATGGTGGATGGGAGCTGAAGGAAGATTTTCTTAGCTCCTCTTCAGGGATACCTTTGTTCTTTATAATATAGCATTCAGCTTTGTGAATTTTTAAAAATTTTGTCATCATTGTGTATGTGTGTGTGTATACATACACACACTTTTATATGTTTATATATATATATTTTTTCCTGGTTCTGCTTTCTATTCTTTCATATGTCTTCACATTGCTTCTCTGAATTCTTATTTCTTATGGCTGACAAACTTTTTTTAAGGTCTTAGAAAAGTCTTTTACTCAAAATAACGTGGCAAGAACAATAATTACGAAGCATTTGCCTAAGAAACCTGGGGCATCCTTTCTACAAAGATAAACAGAACTTGGGGATAGAGAGAGTGGGACTACAAAGACCTTAGGTTTATTGTAAGATAGTACTTTAGCAATATCCAAACTTTTAGTTCTGTTTTTGTCCTGGTATTTATCTTGTATATAATCTATATATGATTTTTTACATATGTGTCTCCCTGAGAGAATGTGAACTCCCTGAGGGCAGGCACTATTTCATCTTTGTCTCTGTATCCCAGTGCCTAGCACAGAGTAGGTACTTGCTGATAGGTGATTGCTTTTATGGTTGCTTATACCTAGGTTCATCGATTTTTGCTCGTTCAACAACCATTTATTAACCTATCATATACAAAGCATTATGTTAGTTTCCAAAAAGATTACAAATGAAATTAAGACATGGTTCCCTTTTGTCATTGAGCTTACAGTATGGCAGGAGAAGGTAAACCACAACACACTAATCTATCATACAATAGGTTTAATACAGAAAGCAAAAGTATGATAGGTACAAAGCACTTTAAATGGTGAAGGTAAAAAATATTATTTTTGCTGTTCCTCTCCCTTGCAGCCTTCTTCCTTTCCTTCTAGTCCACCTAACTTAGAGCCTGCCATGCCCGCTACCATGTGAGTAGGGGTGGCCCCCTTTGATTGGCTGCTTGAGTCTTTAAAACTGGTGAGATTGAACCATTTATTCTCTTTTCTGCTATCCTTTTGACTGAGCTTGTATCTGCTGTGCCCAATGTGGAAGCCATGAACTGAGCCAGTGAGAGGGGAAGGATTTCCCTTCCCTCACTACCTTTCTTTTATCCTAGCTCTGAAAAATGGGTCTAGGGTTGTTTGTTTCTGGTATGTATTGTTTGTTTCCAGTTTCAGTGCTGAAGGTGATCACCACAGAACTGGGAGTTTGAGCCATGGTAACCTTGGAGTCAGGATTCCATGCCAGCCTGCTGAAACCTGGGTTACAGAAAGTTAAGACATTAGAAAGTTTGAAAAGTCAGCAAAGCCACCAGAAGTCCAGAAACTAGAGTCTATAGAGTCTGCTGATAGCTACAGTAGTTCAGTGAGGAGCCAGTCCTGAGGATAAAACCTACTTGACCCAGCTTAGTAGTGAATCAGCCTGATAGCTAAGACATTGCGTCCTTCCAGCAAGGGAACAATTGACTATTCCATACTGAAGTGAATTTCATAGAGACTCTGCAAAGGGAAAAAAGGATTTTCAGAGCCAGGAAGTAAGCCTACCCTCTCACTCCTTTAGAGGTTATATTTTATAGGAATCACTTTTGAGTGATTCAGTGTAAAGAGGGGAGTGTGAGCCCGCTGAGTTTGTTGTAGTTTGGTCATTACTATACTTTCTCAGTAAATATCCCTTTGTAAAAGGTACGTGATGCTGTTTGATATTGGGAAGTTGTTTGTTGGTCATTTGGTATTGGGTTGCACACAGATGGGGGCTCATGACAAATAGTATCGGAAAGTACTTCTTGCCTCCTCAGTGTTACACCCTAGACCCGAGAAATAGTAGAGAAATAGCTATGCCCCAAAGAGCCAAACTAAAATTTGGTTACTAATCACAACATAAGGAGAGACCTATCACAGAGGACTCTGTTGATGAACCAAGAAAATGGAGAAGTCAAAGAACAGATTTCAGAGCTGTGTTAAAAGAGAGCTTGTAACACACCCTCTCTGAGACCCTGTCCCTAGCTGCCATACAGATTTGGTTGGCCAGAGAAGCTTAAGTTCTCTCTCTACAGCCTCTTCTAGCACAGAATCGAGAGAAGACAACAAAGGAAAGGACAGAAGACCGAGAGTCCAGCCTCCGGATTTTACTGACACTGACTTCAGGGGGTGTATGCCCACCAGTGGGTCAAAGAGTATGTACATTTTTTCACATCAAATTACTTTGCATTAAACTTCTTTCAAGAAGCTTGGTTTCAGTAGGGGGAGGCCTCTTTTTTTGCCTTTGTGTCCCCAGTGTCTAGGATTTCACTAGGCGATTCATAAAGGTTGAGTTGTAGGATTTTTGTTCCCTCTTTTCATATGATGTAACTTGAGAGGCTAAGGTCAGCTGCAGATTAATTAGTTCCTAAGAGGTTTAGTCGGGACTCCAGTCTCTAATTCGCCCAAGCATATTTAGGCAAAGGGAAGAGATTAAGACTCACTCTTGTCCCGGGCAACTCTTCCCCAGAGGCCCAAACCGGGTGCAGAATGCTGAGTTGGTTTCCATGGTAACCGTGACCCACCTCCCACTTCCACCTCCCTCCGCAGGGTCTTAGCTGCCCCAGAGGCAGTTCCTCTGATCAGAGGAAAGGCCTAGGTTCCGAACGGCCCCGGGCCCGAGGTCAGCCGGAGACATAAGTGTAGGCAGGCCAGGAAAGGCGTAGCCACGAGACCTCCCGCGAAGAAAGCAAGAGGCGCAGACGGAGTCTTTCCCGATTTAGCATCCTTGAGGTTTGTGGGAAATGGCAAGGTGGAGCCGGAAGTAACCAGGTCCGAAGGATTCTGGGAATTGTAGTTCCGTTAGTAAGGGGGAGGTGGGTCTTTGGGCCAGGGTCAATTCCGTTTCCGGTCGCACGGAGGTCCTTTTGTTAGTCTGGTCCGGCTCCCGCGTGGGAGGTGAGTTAAACCAGGAGAGTGTGTATGTGGGTGTGTGCCCTCGAGGTGGGGGAGGGGGAGAAGAGGTCAGAGACTGGAAGAAGAAGCTCCTGGTTCCCTACTTGTCAGCGAACCCGACCTTAATCCTTTGGCAGGAGGCTTTGGCTTCAGATTTACTTCTTGGGGGAGGGGCTGAGCGGGAGGATATACGCATGCGCTTTGCGCCCCCTCGTTCCTGGCTTGTCCTTGCGCATGTGTTTTGTGATAGTACGTTTTGGGGCATAGTTGTTTTGTGTGATGTACGTCTGTGTGTGGCTGTGTCTGAGCTAGTGCGAGCTTCCCACCCTGTCTTGAGGTCGAGTTTGGGGATTTAATAACCAAGGGGGAAGAGAAAGAGTAACGAGTCTAGAATCAACCAGATTGGGGCAGCTAGGTGGTGCAGTGGGTAGAGCTGTGGGTCGGGAGTCTGGGAGACCCGAGTTCAAATTCAGCTTCCGTGGTTACTTAGCTGTGTGGCCGCGGGCAAGTCACTTAACCCCGGTTGCCTCAGTTTCCTCGTATGTAAAATGGCGATCATAGTTACACCTACCTCCAAAAGTAGTTGTGAGGATCAAATGATATAATTGTAAAACACTTGGTAAGCGTTATATAAATGTTATCGTTATGGTTATTATTAGATGTGTTCAGATGCGTGACCTTGGACACCTCATCAAACTTTCTTGGCTCCCACTTTCTTTGTTTGTAAAAGATGAGATTTGGCCTGGACTGCTTTTGAGGTCTTTTCCAGCCGAAGCTCTGGGCTGCAATGATGGCTTGTGAAAAGAAAGGCTGTGAAAAAAGTGCCTTGTGGCATAAAATGGCATATATGAATATTTATCAGCATTTAGTAGGGCCTTAAGGTTTGCAGAGTACTTGGCCCAGATTAACCCTTTTGAGCCTTGCCCAGTAACCATGGGATGTAGATGCTTCTATTATCCTCTTTTTACAGATGAGGACACAGTCAGGCCAAGTGACTTGCCTGGGCTAGGGTCACACAGAGGGTGTTGCAAGAATTTTCAGGGTTGTTGCTAGCTATAGTATGGTTACTGACAGGTACCCTGCAGTTTATTTATCCACTTAAGAATATGACACAGTATCAAGCATGTATGTCTCACTCACAGTGTGTGTATGCATATATAAATAAAAATATATATGTACACATACATATATATGTATGTGCATATGTATATAAACGTGTGTGTGTGATCTTTGGAATACATACCTCCTTCTCCCTCTCTCCTTCCTCCCCACTTTTCTCTTGACCTTCTTGATGCATAATTTTGGGTAAGATCACTTAGGACTTATTGAAAGGAAAAGGTACATTTTTTAGTAAAAGGGAAAAAATACTCTGTTACAAAGGCCTTTAGCATATCCATTCACAACACACCTGAAGAAACAGTTTTTTCTTTGTCAGTCAATTAGCATTTGTTAGGCTCCTGTTTGGCTCCTACTATATACACTACTACTATTTATTATATGAATAGAGAGATGTGGTTGAGTTCCTGGAATTATTCTAAATTGTAGAGATTGGGGGAAGGGAGATTGTGAAGGAGACCTTGTCACAAAATGAAGTCACTTATGTCCTCTCCAGAATTCACTTTCGTCAGTAGCAAATGCCTGAGGTGTCATTCAAACTAGTATTTTCCTAATTCTGAGCATGAGTTAATATGATTAAATCTTAAGTGTGTTGAATCAACTCTTTGTGCCTGTTTGAAGACAGTTCACAGTCACTTAATGCTCACTTTGTCGTTTGTGTGTTCCAGGGTCTCTGGGTTACTTCTACAAGGGCCCTGGATAAGGCTGGCGGATCTCTTTGGTTGACAACATCCTGTCATGGGCTGGTCTCTTAATCCTCCTGGTAGCTCTTGATAGAGCCCAGGGAGACCCACCTGGGTATTCCACAAGGTTGATTAACTGTAAGAAATAAATGTGAACTTCAGGGAAAAAAACTACCTGACTAAAGTTTCTTCTAAAACTACCAAATCCCCATTCCACATGGACAAGTTGGGAACTTGAGAGTGAAAGTAGAAGATACCTTCACAATCATAATTCATCCTAGGAAGGAGACAAATCTGACTCCAAGAGAAAACTTTTGGCCCTAGAGAAATTTTCTTTTATTACACCTGGGAGAGCAGGACTTGAGTGAAGTTAAACATACCAAGTCAGCAAGGAAGGGGTGACCATGGAAAAATCACCCCACACTCTTGGAGAGAGAGGTAAGGATTAAAAGAAGGATGGGGTCAGTTAGAGCAAGGTTTAGTCTCCTAAGAGTGGGGAAAGTAGAAAACATATCAGAGAAGCTGCTGGGTGTGGTAAATAAATGACTAGGAAACTTAGTAAAAAAGATGTTAGGGATTTCAAGTGAGTTTCACTTTTCCAGTTTTTTGCTTTATTTACATATCACATATTCTCCTAAGCTGCTGAGGTGAACACCATACTCCATTGTTTGCATATTCTACTCTTTTCTAAGCTTTTTAACCCAAGAATTTGGGAATTAGTGACTCTGTTTCTTATAGGATAAAATACAAACCCCTCAGTGTGGTTAGTGTGCCTCTAGCCTCTATTTTTCAAACTCATTTCACATTACTCCCCTTTATGCATTCCACATAAAGGCCAAACTGGCATATTTGGCATCCCCAGAATTTGGCATTCTATGTCCAGTTTGTGCCATTCCACGTGCTATTTCCTATGCCTGGACTGCCCTCTCTCCCCAGAGGTAAGGCTATACCTCCTCCTTATCATGCCTGCTGTGAGGAGGCCTAACTGGAGTTAAGGCCATAGCTAGCATGAAGATGGTCTGAGAAATGATCTAGACCAGCTTCGCCTTTCTCCCTCAACAGTTTTCTCCCCATTTCTTCTCTACTTGAACTCATCCCTTGATGGCTAATATTCTCCTATCTCTTTTTATGCTCTCCCTATTAGAGGGATACAGAACCTCTTGCTACTAACCCCTCACCCCCCATTGCCCTTGCCCCCAACCTCAGCTCTGCGCTTTTTTTCCATTAACTTGTTTATTTACTTTTAGTTTACAAGATTCAGTTCCACAATCCCTTGAGTTTCAGTTTTGCTCCTCTTACCCCTCCGTCATGGCGGCATGCAATCAAGTATAGGATCTTCCGCACTTTTTTAGTCCCATCTACTTCAGCCCTCCTCTTTCCCCCTCCTTGTCCTACTCCTGAACAGCCAGTACCTTTCTCTGTGTTCTCTTGGAAGTCTGCTTCATAGTTAACAAGCTTTTACCATCTTCTGTAAGTCATTCATATCAGGCTTTTTTCTGATGATTTTCTTCCCTTGTCACCCTTTCCAGTACTGGTCATACTTTGAATCCTGCAATTCACTGGTCTTGGCAGAGGATTTGGAATGCTCATTACTTCTGATTACTGAGCTTCTAGGCTCTCCCTCTAGCACCCTCACCTTCTTTTCTCCAATGAGTTCACATCATCCAAATGTAGCACTGAATCCAGATTCTGGTGGTGGTTATCTAGTGACTGCTCAGGACATTCTACCTTATAACTCAGTGAGTTTATGTCAGACTCACAGTCCTTTTCTACTCTGATACCTGTCCTACTAGGGGCCTTCAGCTTACATATTAAAATTCCCTAAAATAACCTAATTTTCTAGTTCTCAGTCTACTGAAGTTCTGTGATTTACTGTTTCACTTGGCTGCACACAGAGATGGTAGTCGTACTCATGATCTTGTCACCACCTACAAATGTTCTGCTTCCGTGTTTGTGAACTCTGAAATTCTTGTTGTCTTGTTGGGTCTTGTATCATCCCATATTTCCCTGTGCCTTACAGCCCTTACCCTTGTTCTTTATCCTCACTTTGACCTCCAGTCCGTCCATCTCTCAGTTCCTTCCCAGGACATTCCCCATGCCCTGACTACATTCTGCTTTCTTCTCAATCTCGACATTTTAGTGAATCATTTGAACTCTACAGTACCCTCTACTCTCAAATCCCTTGCCCCATTTTAAAAAGTGTATGCTAGGAAATTTTATTGTATATGGAGCTAGCTGATTGTACTTTAGATGATTTTAATTTTGGTGGCAAGATCCAAAATTTCATAATCTGGGTAATATTGGATGATAGCTTCTTTTCATTAAGTCAGATCAGTGTGTTGATCTTGGACCCATCAATGTCATATAGCTTCTTTATAGTCTCTTTTTATCTGGTGTTTGCTGGCCACAGTGAGTAATACTAGGGTTGTGTTGTCTTCAGTCTTCTTCAGAGCAGATTGAATGATCAAGAGAAACTTGATAATGTCATAGTGATCATGCTTGTTTCTTGTGTGGGTACTTTTCTGAGGGTATTTGGACTGTCGCCAATGTTGAAGTGACTGAATCTCCAGAAGGTAGAAGACATTGAGATTTTTTTTTCTTTTTGTGGCTACATATAAATTGCCTTCTTGGTTTTCTAGGCCTTTAACTTGGCTTCTCTCTTGGGGGCAACCACTTCCTTCTTCACTTTCAGTGATCACACCTTTTGAAACCCTAATCATTGGATTACTCTTACTCTCTGCCGCCTTTCTTATTCACTACTGCTGAATGAACTGGAGGAAGTCAGAAACCCTAATTGGAACCACTACAGTTATATCATTTCTTCTCAGCCAGGCTCTCACTGTAGCAAGGCAGTCCTTCTACTCTATAATTGATTCTGTATCCCATCCTAAACATCATTTATTCCAAACCTTTTGAACTGCCCAGGATACCACCTCTTTCTAACCTTCTCAGTCCTTAGCTGAGGACTTTGCTTCATACTTTACTGAAAAAAAGAGTCCATTTGACGTAAGACATTTTGTCCCTTTCTCGTCTCATACCCTTCGTAACCTCCCACTATGTTTTTCACTGCAATCTCTAGTGAAGAGGTGGCCCTTGTTATTTTCAAGGCCAGCTCCTTTACATGTACCCTTGAGTCTTTACTTTTTTGTTTTCTCTAGCAGTTTGCCTGCCCCCATTATCATACAGAAGTTGAGAATGACAGAATTTAAGTATTAGAAAGGACTTCAGTACACAAAAGGAATCCTCACTATAACATATCTTAGAAAACATTTCTTTCTAATCTTCAGTCTAATCCTTAGTCTCTTTCTGATCTTCATTCTCTTCTACCTGCACTGGCTCTTTTCTTGATGCCTGCAAACATGTCTGTCTCCTCCACTCTTAAAAGACACTTGATCCTACCAACCCTGCTAATTATCCTGTATCTTTCCTCCCCTTCTCAGTTAAACCCTGAAAAAGATAGGCATCTGTGGTGCTTCCACTTCTCTGATCTCTCTTGTAAACCCTCTGCAGTATTACTTCTCACCTAGTCATTCAACTGAAACTACTCTCTTCAAAGTTACCAATGATCTTTTAGTTGCTGAATCTAATGGTTTTTCCCTAATCCTCATCCTTGAACTTTTTTGTACAGTTTGATACAGTTCACCTTCTCCTGGACAGTCTTTCTTCTCTAGGTTTTTGTAGCACCTTTACTCTTGGTGGTTCTTCTCATATCTGTCTGATTGCCTCTTCTTAGAGTCCTTTACCAGTTTTCCATCCATGGCACACCCACTAGTCATGGATCTTCCCCTACTCTTTACCCTTGGCCGTCTTCTCTTTTCCTTCTGTGCTAATTCACTTGGTGATCTTATTCGGTCCCGTGGGTTTAATGCCCGTCTTTATGTAGATGACTCCCAAATCTGTATATCTAGACCTAGTTGTCTGAGATCTAGTCTCATATCACCAACTGCTTTTTAGATATCTCAAACTGAATGTCTCATAGGCATCTCAGACTCCACATATTCAAATTAAGCCTTTCCCTCTTGAACTTCCTGGTTACTGTCGGGATGCCATCATCCTTTCAGTCACCCAGCTTTGCAACCTGTTTCGTCTTCAGTATCTCACCCCACATATAAAATCCATTGCAGAATCTTTTTATTAATACCTTCATGACATCTCTTGTCTGTTTCCTTTTCTCCACTCACACAGCTACCACCTAGTTCCTAAAATGTAAGTCTGACCATGTTACACATGCCACCTTCCCCCCTCAGTAAACTCCAGTGGTTTTCTATTACCTGTAAACTCAGATAGAAAGTTATTTGGCAGTTAAAGTTTTTCACAACCTGATCCCTTCCTATTTGCAGTCTTATTATGCTTAACTCCCCTCTATGTATGCCACAATCCAGTTATACTGGAGTGTTTGATGGTCTTTGTCCATGACATTCCATCTCCTGTCTGTCTGCCTATACACTGGCCATCCTGGCTATACTCCCTGTTTGTAATGATTTTCTTCTCTCCTCACCTCTGCCTCTTAGGATCCCTGGCTTTCTTCAAGACAGCTCAGACTCTCCTTTCTGCAGTAGGCCTTTCTCAGTCTCCTTCCCTGCCAGAACCTCTTCTCTGAGATAGCCTCCATCTCTTCTGTATGTATCTTGTATGTATTTATTTACATGTGCAACTCTTGGAATGTGAGCTTCTTTCTTTACACCCCCAGCTCTTAGCACAGGGCCTAGCACATAGTAAGTGCTTAATAAATGCTCGTTGACTTATTCTTGCCCCTTAGAGTCATTTGCTTCCTTTAAAGCTGAGTGCACGCGTTCCATCCTATGGGAAGTCTTAAAAATTATAGAATTTTATTGTTGGAAGGGAACTCATCCATTTAGAACCACCCATACCAAAAGGAATCTTTATTGCGTTTTATACTTGAAAAGTGATCATTTAACCTCTGCTTGCAGATCTCCAATGAAGGGAACCCTGCTCACTCCTGTAGTAGCCCATTCCTGATTCCCCCAAGATTGTCTTGTATTTACTCGTCTCTATACAGGTTGTATTCTTCAGTAGAATGTAATCTCCCTGAAGACAGAGACTGTCATTTTAGTCTTGGCATTTTTAGTACCCAGCGCAATTCCTTGCATATTACAGGTTTTTAATAAATGTTTGTTGAATTAAATTTTCACTTGTCATATTAATTTTATATTTTGTTCTTACATTGTCTTTATTAATTGAAACACATTGGGCATATATCATTTCCATTTTACATGTTAGGAAGGTTTGGAGAGATGAAAGTCATTGCTTAACATATTAGAGTAAATACTCTTTGAGTGGCAGCAATACCATTACTAGGTCTATACTCCAAAGACACCAAGAAAGAGGAAGAAGACCAATATGCATAAAAATATGTATAACAGCCTTTTTTTGTCTTAGCAAAGAACTGAATACTAAAGGTTTGCCCATTATTTGAGAAATGACTAAACAAATTATGGTGTATGAGTGTAATGAAATATTATATTAAGAAATGATGAAAGAGAAAACCTGGGAATACTTGTATGACCTGATACAGTGAAGAGAGCAGGACCAGGAGAAAAATTATGATATCATAAATAAAAACAACTTCGAAAAACCTAAGAATTCTGATCAAAACAATGAATAGCCATGATTCCAGAGGAGACATAATGAAGTCTGCTGTCTACCTATTGATAACAAATGATGGACTCAAGATACAAAATAAGACCTATTGTTTTCAGACAGCCAGCACAAGGGAAATGGTTTTACTTGACTGTATTTGTTGAAATGGCTTCCCCCTCCCAGCTGTATCCCCCATTTTGGGTATATATGGTACAGAGGGGACTAGGGTAGTGAGAAAGAAAAGTGGGTCGTTGAAACATCCTTAACAATGTACAGAAGAAGACAGAAAGAAGGCCAGAAAGAATTACAGACAGATAGAACAGCTTCTAAAGTTACATGTTGACTTGATCATTTGAAAAGAAAAGCAAACCATACATAATCGAGACCTACAGTTTTAGGTGCAATCTTTTTTCTACTGTGTATATAAGGAAATGCTACATTTATTTTGTGATTTAAATTCAGAATTTAAAAAACTTTAATAAAAAGATGCCATTGTTTGGTAATGACAGAGTCTAGACTAGAATTCTAGAAAATAGAATTATAGAAAGAACATATTTGTATTTCTATAATACGCCTTATCTAGAAAGGCAGTTTCTTGAAAGAGTTCCACAAAGTAATTCTTTGCATATCCTGTAAGCCCAAGAAAAGCATAAGAACTTTTTTGTTCCATAAGTGGCATAGTTGAAGGACAGAGTTGAGTTCTATACTGTATATCACGCAGCAGATAGGAGATAGAAATGAGACTTTACAACATAGGTTCTGATTCCCAGACCAGGATTGCTGTCTTAAAGAAAAAAAATTTGACTGATGGTTTTTATTTTACTTCCCAGTTGTTTTGAGGATAGAGTTTCTCTACCACTGCATCTGTAGCTATGGAATCAAACCCATTCTTGTAACAATGAAAAATAGTTAAGACAAAGCAACAGATATTGGGACCATGTCTAATAATGTATGGTACAGAAGAAAGGGAATTGCCTCAAGTCAGAGGACCTAGATTCACGGGGCCAAGCCACGGCCTCTTTGGACTTTAGTTTACACTGAGGGGGTTGGATTAAGATGACTTTTGAGGTCCTATCCAGCTGTAGAATGAACATTCTGCCTCCATAGTGTCCTGCCTCTCAGCTATGGAGGGAAAGTAGGTTTTGTTACCATTTTTTTTTGGAGCCAGATTGATTATGAAAATCACCAGGAGTTTGTGTTCTTTTCATTTACATTATTATAGTTGTAATGTACCTTTTTTTCCTTATTTCACTCTGCCCTAACTTCACCTTACCATAAGGATAAAGAAAGTGTCACACTTAAGTTACCTTAAGTTAGTGTTCAGGGCTGTTTTCTGATACTAGGACATAGTGGGATTGGTGGTGTATGATTTCACATTTTTTTTAGATGACTCCTATGTACAAGGTGTGTTGAAGATACGAAGACAAAAAAAATGATAAAACTACTTGCCCTTCAGAAACTTAGATTTTGCTGGGAGATGGTGTATGTGTGTGTGTGTGTGTGTGTGTGTGTATGTGATACAAATTTGAGGAAGGAAGGAGAAACCATTAACTCCCAAGGTGATCAAGAGACTTCCTCCATGAGGCCGCTTATGAAGTGCTGTTTGAAGGAAGCTAAATCCTCTGAGGAGGGAAATCCTGTGCGTGGGCATGAAGGTGGCATATGGAATGCTGAATTCTGAAAACAGCGAACAGGTCAATTTGGCTGGAATATAGACTTTAAGATAGGGAGTAGTGCTGTGTATAAAAATCTGGAAGGGGAGGCTAGAGCCGTGTTATGAAGGGCTTTAAATACCAAGCTGAAGAATTGGTATTCCAATCTTGAGTAGGGTAATGATGTGATCAGACCTATGCTTTGAGACATTTTTTTGGCACCTGTGTGGAAGTTGGAACTACCTCTAGGTGAGGAGGCTAGAAGTAAGGAGAACACTTAGGAGGCCATTGCAGTACATCAGAGGTAACTCCTATTATTTGTGGAGATTTCCAACTTAGCCTTGGAGCTACTCTTCAAAGTTTCTTTTTTTTTTTCTCTAGTTTTGCCTTCTCAAGATTCTGCCCTTTCCCTAAAGAAGAATTCAGGGGAGGATAGAATGACTGCTGTGGTCCTGACTACCAAGTCCCAGGTGATTTATGGTTTCTTTTCTTTCCTGAAATGCTGTATCTGTTCAAAGAATGGATACATTTTCTTCCCTTGCCTTGCACATCTCAAAGAGCCCTATTCACAGAGCCTAGTGATAGAAAATGTGTTCTATACTTGAATAGTGGTTCTGACCTCCTTTAGTGTTTTCCTAACCAACATTCACTCATTCATCTCTCCATGAAGTCTTCCAGAACTCTATGCCCTGCCCTAGTTGTATACCCCCTCCCTTTTCTAATTATATTTCTGTGTGCATTTTGCATTTCACCCTTTATCTTCACTTCCCATTTCAACCTGCCCCCTCCCCCAGTAGAATATTACCTTCAGGCAGGGCTGATTTTTTTTTTCTTTCTATCCCCCAGATACTTCTGATTCTCCCCAGGGTTAAGCTTAATGCCTTAGTATAGTAGGCATTCATTAGCTATTGATTTGAATTGGACAGATAGCACTATATCATTCCCACGTTTTATAGGTCTATTTAAGTTGTGAGAAATCATACATAAAGGACTGGTTTTTGAGTTAAGAAGAGCTGGGCTTGAGTCCTGCCTTTGGTAAATAATGGACAAAGCATTCAGTTTTGTAGTCCTTTGGGAAATTTTCTTAGAATTTCTGTATCAGTGGAGGGAATTTCTATACTGAAGGTTCTGTATTCTGTTGAAATTACAGGTCTAAGTTCCCCACCCACTACCCATCATGACTTTTATAAAAATTAGAAAGTAAAATGAAGATATTACCCACGATTACACATTCAGGGTATCATCGCTAACAGACATTTATTTGTCCATGTGTAGGCCGATGCTAGGTGCCGAGAATATAAAGTAATATATGACCACTTTTCATGATGAAAGGGTGTTGATTTAATTCTAGTCATGTAGAAACTTTGCCATCTTTTAGAAGCACAAGGAGCAGAAAATTGCCTTATAAATAATAAATTTCCCATATAAAATTTAGCAGATTCAAAACCTTGTTTTCCTTTTTCTAGCCCTACTTTTCCCAAACATATACAGAACTAAGTTCTAGTGGCATGCCCAAACACTAGAAGCATTTGACTTAAGCTTAGGTGGGAGTCAACATCATCCATTTCTACAGTAATGCAGATATTTTCTTGTATGGATAGCCATATTTGGAGATAATGGTACCCTTTTTATGTGTTAAGATAATTTTCAGAATTTAATAAGGATGTTACAAAGCCTCTAGAATTTTCTTAGTTGCCAGTTCCTGCTCGTATACACAGGTTCTGTAATGTGGTCACTTAAGTATCATCTAGATATATTAGTATAGCTTTTGTCTTTTCAAATACTGCTGAAAGGATATTAAAATCCTTTCAGATCCAGATCTCTTGACTATTTTGAAAATGATTTTTTAGTAAATTAGTAAGATGATACTTGCTTGTTATTAACAAGAATGGTAAATCAGTCTTACCTTCTCTATAAGATAATATCAATTTTTGCACATGCATAGTCATGTGAACTCTAAGCACAAATATTATAATTTGTGTTCCCAGAGTGCTATCTTTAAAAGTCTTTGAATTAGGGGCAGCGGGGGCGGAGCCAAGATGGCGGCGTAGCAGCAGCAACATATCGCAGCTCTCACATAGCTACCCCAAAATACCCATAAAATAGGACTCTAAACCAATCCTAGAACTCCAAAACGCACACAAAGATACTTCCCACTAAAGTCAGCTCGGCTACGAGGAACCATATCAGCACTGCGAACCGAAACCAGCCTGGCCTGAAGCCGCGCCTGTGCCCCGGGGGCGGCTGGATGGGAGGATCTGAGGAGCCTTTCAGGTGAGCGGATTAGCAGCAGCTGTGAGTGGGAATTGTGAAAGGGGGAGTTAAGCAGTCTGGCCAGAAGGCCTCCAGAGCGGAAAAGCGAAAGGCAGAGGTTTTGCACCCGCCTCGGCGTTGCAGCTTCCCTCCCCAGCCTGCAGGCAGCAGGGGGACTGAGTGATTGTACTCAGGCCAGGGCTCTCAC
>CM053581.1:122503548-122576365 GCA_028627135.1 Pseudochirops cupreus | reverse complement strand
AAGGGTAACCCAGGATCTGGCAGCTTCTACATTAAGGGATCGAAGGTCCTGGAATATGATATTCTGGAGATCAAGGGAGCTTGGATTAAAACCAAGAATCACCTACCCAGCAAAACTGAGCATCATATTCCAGGGGAAAATATGGTCATTCAATGAGGTGGAGGACTTTCAAACATTCCTGCTGAAAAAACCAGAACTGAAAAGAAAGTTTGACACTCCAGCACAAGAAGCATGAGAAGACAAACATGGAAAAGAATTAGGGGCAGCTAGGTGGCACAGTGAATAGAGCACCAGCCCTGGAGTCAGGAGGACCTGAATTCAAACGAGACCTCAGACACTTAACACTTACTAGCCGTGTGACCTTAGGCAAGTCACTTAACCCCAATTGCCCTCCAAAAAGCAAAAAAAAAAAGTGTCTCTGAATTTAAAAACACATACATTAGTTCATACTTTGCATTGTCTTTCTGGAGACTTTATCATAAGCCCCAAAATGTCAGTTTTCTGAGTACTCTACTGTGCAGTAGATAATTTTTGCTGGACTTAGAAGTATGAAATTGGCCTAAGATGTTAGCTTAGATCTTTATAAGCTATGTTATACATTCTTAATACTTTGCTAGAGAGTGCCATGTCTCCAAAAAGAAAGTTTTATGACCAGTACAGTATTATTTTCGTAGTACATTTTTTGATCCTGGCTTTAGTCACATTCAAGATTGATGATGACAAGTTAAGCCTTTATTTAAGCACTTTCTATGTGTCAGGCAGTATGCGCAGTGCTGGGTATACAAAGAAAGGCAAAAGCACAGTCTCTGTTCACAAGGACCTCACATTCTAATGGAGGAGACAACATGGAAGCAGCTATGTTTACAAAATATACGCCGAGTAAATTGGAGGTAATCTAGAGAGAAGGTACTGGGGAAGGGTGAGGAGGGTGGGTTATGGGGACTGGGAAAGCCTATTAATTTCACATATTCATCTTGTATGTTATTTCTAATGATTATCTTCCCTTGTGTATCTTAAGTATTTTCGTGGGTTAAAATGTGTGTGTTTTTAAAAATGGTACAGCCACTATGCTGGAGCCCATTTTGCTAGGACTAGAAAAAACCTTGAGACCTGGTCACCTTGTGACAAATAATTCTTCCCTACTGTATTGGGAATAGTACTTTTCCTAGTAATAATGGAAGGGACCAATCCTGTACCTTTGCTTTTTAAAGTAGTAATATGATACCAGATTAATGTCATTTAAGTTATACTTCTTTCTGCTTCCTTGCTTTATACAGTTCTGCCATATGGAATCTGTGAGCAATTATCTGCAAATTACAAATTCTTGTTAAAGACTCATTTGCTCTTGCAGACTGTTTAAGGAAAAGTCTGAGAATTTTAAAAATTTGGTCAGTGAATTTCGCTGAAACAGGGGTTTTAAGAGCAAGTTGATGGGAGTGTTCTAGCTTTAAATAGACTCCCTTATCTTGGATAAGCACTTGGGTATAAGATAAAGCCCTTGTTTCAAATCTAGGCATCTCAGTGACTGACTTAGGTGATAGGCTCGAGCCCCAGGGAAAAATGAGCTTAGGAAACCACTCCTTACAAGAGGCCACTTTATATAGGATTGTGAATTTAATAATTTATAGGAAGAATAAAAATGGTCAGCATATAGATTGTAATGATAATGACCCCTCATCTGTGCATCAGGGAATCTGGGACATTGATGGATGCTCTCCTTCTGCCAGTGTGTACCTTAATTCATTCAGGCCCTCTTGTCCTGTGTGATTCTTGTTCATAGCTTTTGTGAAATCCTCCATGGAGGACTTGGTTAACATGCTTGAGCAGGGGTGGGGAACCTGTAGCCTGAGGACACATATGGGCCCTTTGGGTCCTCAAGTGTGGTCCTTTGACTGAGTCCAAGTTTTACAGAACAAATCCTTTTATTAAGGGGATTTGTTCTGTGAAGTTTGGATTCAGTCAAAGGACAGCACTTGAGGACCCAAAGGGTCACATTTGGCCTTAAGACTTCAGGTTCCCCACCCTTGCAAGATTATTCTGGGGCTTGATGTATTCAGCATCTTTTGCATACAGGAATAGCTGGAGGACTTCACATCTCTAGGGAATTTCTCTTCCATTTGGACTCTTTGCAGTATGTCCCCTATAACAGGCAATACAAATACTTGAATGTCCCCTTGTTTTTTATTTTGCTCTGTGTTATCCTTGTGGCCGCTCTATTGAGGAATTTTACATGCTTTTTACAGGTACATGAGAAATGCTTTGTTGGGGGCTGTATTTGTTCAGCTGAGTCAGATGTTTTTTAGTTTTTTCATCAAGAATGCTTGAAAATCCTCTGTTTCGTTGAATGACCACATTTTCCCCTGAAGTTTTGCTGGGTAGGTGATTCTTGGTTTTAATCCTAACTCCTTTGACCTCCAGAATATCATTTTCCAAGCCCTTTGATCCCTTAATGTAGGAGCTGCTAGGTCTTGTGTTATCTTGCGTGTGTTTCCACAATACTCAAATGGTTTCTTCCTGACTGCTTGCAGTATTTTCTCCTTGACCTAGAAGCTCAGGAATTTGGCTATAATATTCCTAGGAGTTTTCTTTTTGGGACCTTTTTCGAGAGATGATTGGTGAATTCTTTTAATTTCTATTTTGCCCTCTGGTTCTAGAATATCAGGGCAATTTTGCTTGATAATTTCTTGAAAGAGGATGTCTAGACTCTTTTTTTTGATCATGGCTTTCAGGTAGTTCAATAATTTTAAAATTATCTCTCCTGGATCTGTTTTCCAGGTCAGTGGTTTTTCCAATAAGGTATTTCACATTCCCTTCTATTTTTTCATTTGTTTGGATCTGTTTTATAGTATCTTGATTTCTCTTAAAGTCATTAGCTTCCATTTGCTCTGGTATAATTTTGAAGGAATTATTCTCTTCAGTGAATTTTTGAAATTCCTTTTCCATCTGGCAAATTTAGCTTTTTAAGGCATCCTTCTCCTCATTGGCTTTTTGGACCTCTTTTGCCATTTGAGTTAGTCTATTTTTTAAGGTGTTATTTTCTTCAGTATGTTTTTGGGTCTCCTTCAGCAGGCTGTTGACTCTCTTTTCATGATTTTCTTGCATCATTCTCATTTCTCTTCCCAATTTTTCTTCCACTTCTCTTACTTGATTTTCAAGATTCTTCTTGAGCTCCTCCATGGCCTGTAACCAGTTCATATTTTTCTTGGAAGCTTTTGATGCAGGAGTCCTGACTTTGTTGTCTTCCTCCCGTTCCATGCTTTGATCCTTTTTGTCCAAAAAAGGAATCTATGATCCGATTGCATTTTCTCTGCTTGCTCATCTTGCCAGTCAATTACTTGACTTTTGAGCTCTTTGCCATGGTAGAACTCTGCTTCCAGAATGGAGCGAGCTTTGTCCCAAATCGCTGGGGTTTTCGCAACTGCCAGAGCTATTAGGAGGGTGCCCTCTCTATGGCCCCCACAAGCTCTGGCATACTGGCTACACATCCCAGGACCACCACCCAAGACTGCAATCCAGATCCAGGCAGGTTAAAGTAAGAGCTTTAACTCTGAATGGTCACTTGGTCCTGCTACGATCTGTAGGCCAGGAGCTCTGGAGGCAGCCATGTGCCTCCACCACTTCTTGCCCTGGGGGCAGGGGCTGGACTGTGCTCTTTGGTCCCCCTGTTCTAACAGAGTTCCCCACAGACCTTTTACTTTCTCTTTGGCATTTATGGGTTGAAAAGTCTGGAAATTGCCACAGCTGCTGGTGATTCATTCTCCTGAAGTCTGCTCTGGCTGGCTGCTGCTGGTTGGGGCTGCCTTGGGGCCAGAACTTTGCAGTTCACACACCCAGCTCAGTGTGATAGACCCTTCCTGTCGGTCTGCCAGGCTGCCTTCAGCAGGAGATTTGTTTCTCTCTGTCTCTTTGTGGGTTCTGTAGCTTTAAAATTTGTTTAGAGTCATTTTTTCATATGGGTTGGAAATGATTAGAGTGGGAGTTCCTGCCAAATTTGTGCTTTTACTCTGCTGTCTTGGCTCCCCAGATGTTTTTTTTAGTAAAACAACAAAGTAGGGTCTCATTCTCATTATTTAGTTATTTCAGTTATTTAGCTAATGGTTTAGTCTGCAAAAGCCTGCTTGTTCCGTTCTTGTTTTTGTCACAGAACCTCGTTACACATATAGTTGAACTGCTCCTAAAGATTTTTTTAAGAGATCGAAAAGTTTGTAGAAGAAAGGATATTTCAGCATACACAGACAACAAGAAGTGGACTAGAGGAAAAGCTTCCCACATGAAGTTCTGGCTTCAAGTGGACTAATTTTCTTCTTTTTCCTGTCACATGCCTTACTCTTAAGTCTTAATATATTTATCTCTGCTTTCTCCAGTCATGTACCTGGTATGCTTTTTTGATAATACTTTGCAGTTAAATTCTGATCCCACCTCCTTAAAGCCTTCCTTTATTACCATTGTATTTAAATTTCTTTAGAACCTCCCTCACATTTTGGTCTATCTCACACAATTTGGCACTTGATTATGTATGTTATGTCACTCTGTTTCACTTGTTTGTGCTGAGCTGCAACAGGATTATGTGCTTCAAGGTTGGGGACTGTGCCTCATACTGTAGTTGTATCCACCAGAGAATCTAGCACAGTGCTAGTTATATGTCAAACTCTGATAAAGAGCAGTTCTTATCTATCTGTTCTGTCATCTCTTGTGTTGCCAACTGCAGGAATGCATTTGATCTTTCAGAAATCATTGACATTAAAAGATATGGCTGTGGAGTTTACCCGAGAGGAGTGGGAACAACTGGACCCTGCTCAAAGAAACCTGTACAGGGATGTGATGTTGGAGAGGTATAGAAACCTGGTTTTGTTGGGTAAGGACATTTTCCTCTTGTGAATTTGTTCATTGGGCCTTCTCATTTACATAACAGATGAGGGGTTTAGAAGTTTCCAATTTAACTGAATTTGTTTTTGCTTTGGGATTCATGGAGCATTTTACTTTTT
This sequence comes from Pseudochirops cupreus, assembly GCA_028627135.1. Lineage (NCBI taxonomy): Eukaryota > Metazoa > Chordata > Mammalia > Diprotodontia > Pseudocheiridae > Pseudochirops > Pseudochirops cupreus. The sequence goes on along the minus strand of CM053581.1, from coordinate 122,571,380 downwards.
CTAATTAGACATGGGTAATTTATTGTGCTACCTCTTGGGTTGTAGCATCTTTGTCCTTGTATGTACCTGAAGAGGTGATGAGAGGCTTCCATCCTTATGTAACCAATTGCTTTTCTTGAGTGCATAGCAAATTGCCACCCTTCTTGTGAACACAATGCTGAATGCCATTCAGAAGTTCTTCACGTTTCCCCAGACTGCTCTGTCATAGTCTCTTTTTATAAATAAGTGGTTGTGTTATCCTCAGCATAAACATCCATTTCTTTTGTCATGAACAGGGCTTCCAATTTCTAAGCCTGATGTAGTCTCCCAGTTGGAACGAGGAAAAGAGCCATGGATGCTGGAGAGAAAAGACCCAAAAGGTGTCCACCTCGGTGAGTGCAGTAAATAGGTAGGGAGGAGTCATTAGAAATAATAGTCCAGCTAGTTGGTGGGGGTTGTAGCTTTGAAATATTTTGGGGAACTCTTATCAGATTCTCCGATGTCTGTGGAGAAGTAAAAGTCTACATGGTATGAGTACCCTTACATACTTGGCTGAACAGTTTCTTCTTCCTTAAATTTCTCAGTACTTTTATCTGGACTTTTCTTCTACGCTTGTCACATTTGCCTCTCATAGTTGTTTATGTAGATTTCTTCCCAACCTTTCTCCCATTAAACTCTTTGAGATCAGGGGAGGGTCTGCCTGGGGTCTGCCTGGAACATTGTAGGTATTGAATTGAATTAAACCATTGAATGGCAATTTCCATCGTCCAATTTAGAGCCACCTTACTCCTGGCATAGTTTGCTGCGGTAACTTCCTAGCTGATTTCCCTTGTTCCCATCCCTCTTGCAGTCCTGCCTATATACTGTGTCCACACTAGTCTATGCAAATATTACTATCTCATTCAGTAACATTGTCCCTGTTGCTTTCCTTATTTTGATGATACTCTGTTTTTTATTGTGTAGTTACTTCCTCAGATGTTGCAGGGTACAACTCTTCTATGATGCCTTATCCTATGTGATTCTGTCCACATCTTAACATAAATCTATTTTTTTGTTTGTTTTTCTGCAGGGGGGAAGACAGGGCAATTGGGGTTAAGTGACTTGACCAAGGTCATGGCTAGTAAGTGTTAAGCGTCTGAGGCCAGATTTGAACTCAGGTCCTCCTGATTCACCTACCCACCCCCATAAATCTTTATAGAGGGCCCAACCAGTGTTCTCGGGGACTCTTCCTATTTCAGAGTTATCCGTATAGCATGAAGGCTGTCTCTGGGTTGTCTCATCCTTACCACGTGACTCGACCTCTTTTTCTTGTTGCTTGCCTTATCAAATCTAAATTCTTCAGCAGTAATCTTCAAGTCCTTCCCAGCTGGGTGGTGCCAGTGGATGGAGTGAATGCTGGACCTGAAGTCAGGAAGACTGAATTTGTACGTGGCCTCACGTGTTAGCTCTGTGACCTTCAGTAAGCCACTCAACCTTTATCTGCTTCAGTTTTCTCATCTGTAAAGTGGATAGAATATAGCTCCTATCTCCTGGGGCTGTGGTGAAGATAAATGAGTTAATATTTGTGAAGTGCTTTACAAACCTTACAACATAATATAAATGCTACTGTTATTATTGTTGTTATTTTTATCTGGTCCCTACCTTAGATGGTGACCTTTTTTCCCTCTCATTGCTGTCTAACTTGAACCCTCTGTTATTTGAGAGCCTTTATCTTTTCTGTCCTCCACAGCAAAAATCCCTCCCCTTTCATCTTCTATCCATCTTCTTATTTTTAAAGCTCTAGTTCAAGTCCCTGTTCTTTAAATCCTTTCTCAATGGTTCTAAGCCTAAATTAATCCCATCCTTCTCTGAACTCCTATTATAGTTTGTGCTACAGAATATCACACTTGATTATATACTTGGTGGTAGAGTGTATTATAGTATGGTGGTATTGTTCCAATTGTTTCATGTATATCTATACTAGAGTCATATAATTTTATATTTAAAAGGACTTGAGGGTCGGAGAGGCTTCTCTAGCATCATACAGTGAATTAGTAGCTACACGAATATTAGAACTCAGATATCTTGTCTCCCTGTCCAGTAGTCTTACTACAATATACATGCCCTTAATGGTGTTGGTCTCTGTAATCTGTACTGTAAGCTGGAGAGAAGGAACCGTGTTTTGTACTTCTATTTCCAGTGCTGGGCATGCAGATTCTGAATAAATTCTTGATTAGTTAGGTGCTGAGTAGTTTGAATAACTTTCAACTTTGGAATTTTTTTTTTTTAGCTAATAGTCTTGTTTTTTGCCTCACCTTTCCTGACAGTTTGTGTTTTTGGCAGCTTTATGCATAGCACTCTTGCCATGTACTCGGGGATTGTATAAGTAGTGGAGGACCAAGTCCCTGTTCTTTAGAACCTTTGTTTGGGAAGATAAGGCAGACACATATGCACAAGGCAGTTCAATAACAATTCAACTGTACTTACTCACTGTACCTGAATAAATAATACAGACAGTATTTAGAAATTTATTAAAGGGAGAGATTAGTGTGGGCTGGTATTGTAGAGGAAGACTTTGTGGAGTCTATAGAATTGGAGATTGTCCCTGGAAGATTCCTAGAGATTAGAGAAGTGGAAAAAGTTTCTCTGCCAGGGAGATCAGCATGAGCAAAAACATGGAGTCAGCAGGGGACAGACTGGGTTTGGAAGAGAAGACAGGTATTGCTGTGATACAGAGGGACCATGGTGGGGTTAATACCAGGAGACAACATCGGCATTTTCCTGAATGTGTGGGAGATTTTTGAGTATAATCAGGAAAAAACGTGTTTGGAAGATTAGTCTGACAATCAAATACAGGACAGATTAGAAGGGTGGGGAGCCTAGGAAGCTGTTACAGTAACTCTAATAGGAATTTATACTAGCTTGGGTCGGTGGTTTTGGGCATTTCTAGGAAACATATCCTGATCTCGATCTGCTTTTTTCAACTACTGTTAAATTTCATATTTTCTAATCTCTGACACGTAGGTTTTTGATTATTTTTCCAAACTTTATATCTTTTTTTATGACTTGTGACCCCTCTTACCATCACTTCTTCACTTGGTCACAAAAATATCACTCATAATTATGCCTGCTCCAGGTTCAGAGAAATATTAGATCAGATCTAGGTAACTTCTTATCACAGCATTTTGCTGTGGGACCCAAATCATTGAACTTGGTCTTTCAGAAACCACAGGTAGGGCTTCTTGCTTGTCCTAGCATTTACTGACTTTTTCCTGTAGCATTCACTAAAGCTCTTCTGAATTATTCCTGCTCTCTGTCAACTCACAAACTTCCATCAGACCTCCAGCACAAACAGTCATGTCATCACAATGTTAACTCTTCCTTTACCACACCTTGAGTTGGTCAAAATACTCCGTACTATGCCTGTGGCTGTTTCCTGATGTTTTTAAAAAGGCCTGGGGAATAACTGGCATGGCAGCTGACCTTCCACTCCACCTACCCTTAGGCATGTAGCCATTTGTTCTTTGTCAACATGTTAAACCTCTGGCACTTTTCTCTGAGAAATGTAAGACTATATTCAAATACTCTCAGGTTCCTCCCCTTGTAGGCGTTGTGTTCAGGTTCGTTGTTCTCTTCCAACTAAAGTAGTTCCTGTCTAACACAGAATAAGGGGGACATTTGCATTTTTCTTTTCTTTCAGATTGGGATATTAGACCTGAAACTGAGGAGTTAATTTCAAGGCAGAACATTTCTGAAGAAGAATCATCCCATGGGGTGTTAATGGAAAGACTCACAAGGGATTCTGTATTGGAGGAAACTTGGCAATGTGAAGGACAGTTAGAGGGACAACAGGTTAACTATGAGAAACATTTAGGCCAAGAAGCAGCTATTCACAAGAAAACTGCTGGGGAGAGAAGCCATCAGTGTAATGAGTTTGGGAGAAACTTTGGCCTGAGGTCATTCATTGTTACACCACAGAAAGTTCCTACAGGGGAGAGACTTCTTAAATGTGATACACTTGGAGAGAACTTAAAACAGAATTCAGACCTGATTAAAGATCCGAGAATTTGTGCAGGGAAGAAGCCTTGGAAATGTAATGAGTGTGGGAAAGCCTTTAGTTACTGCTCAGCTTTTATACTCCATCAGAGAATTCATACTGGAGAAAAACCCTATGAATGTAATGAATGTGGAAAAGGTTTCAGCCAGAGCATACACCTTACCCTTCATCAGCGAATTCATACTGGAGAGAAACCCTATGAATGCAATGAATGTGGGAAAGCCTTCAGTCACCGCTCAGCCCTTATTCGACATCACATAATTCATACTGGAGAGAAACCCTATGAATGTAATGAATGTGGGAAAGCCTTTAATCAAAGTTCATACCTTACTCAACATCAGAGGATTCATACTGGAGAGAAACCCTACGAATGTAATGAGTGTGGGAAAGCCTTTAGTCAAAGCACATTTCTTACTCAACATCAGGTAATTCATACTGGAGAGAAACCCTATAAATGTAATGAATGTGGGAAAGCCTTCAGTGACCGCTCAGGGCTCATTCAACATCAGAGGACTCATACTGGGGAGAAACCCTATGAATGTACTGAATGTGGGAAAGCCTTTGGTTACTGCTCTGCTCTTACTCAACATCAGAGGACTCATACTGGAGAAAAACCTTATAAATGTAATGACTGTGAGAAAGCTTTTAGTGACCGCTCAGCCCTTATACGACATCAAAGAACTCATACTGGAGAGAAGCCCTATAAATGCAAGGAATGTGGGAAAGCCTTTAGCCAGAGTTCATCCCTTACCAAACATCAGAAAACTCATACTGGAGAGAAACCGTATAAGTGTAATGAATGTGACAAAGCCTTCAGCCAGAGCTCTTCCCTCTCTCAACATCGAAAGACTCACATTGCCAGTAAAGCCAGCAAATATGGAAAAGTCTTCAGTGATCACTCAGCATTGACTCAGCAAAATAGAATTCATACTGGATAGACAATCCATGAATACAGTGAATTCAGCAAATGTTTGAGGGTTTACTATGAGTCTAGCACTGTATTAAGTGCTGTGGATACTGCAAAGACTATAAGACAGTGTTACAAAAAGACCATGTACACCAAAAAGTTGTTATGATTGATGTGCAGTCCTATATGGGATCCTGATGGTAGGTGTGTTGAATATAAATGTGGAGTCTTGCATATTTTAAAATGTTTTAATGGACAGCACTGAGGGATTTCTTTGGCAGAGTAATGATTGTCTTTATACCAGTAATGTGATGTGAACCATAGAATCCTTGACAAAGGTAATGGGGTGACCTTCAAAGGAGTATGGGGCTCACTAAACAGGGCTGATGATGCCAGGATATAGAATACTTAACTTTTAGAAAAACTGGAGGTGAAAGAATGCAAGATGTGTTGATCTAGAGTGCAGATTTGGAGAAAATGCTGTCTAGAAGACATTAAAAGCATTAAAAAGCAAAGGCATGAGAAAAAAAAAAGAAAAGAGCAAAGCTGGATAAGTCTCAGGAAGTATTTATTGATATAGGCAGTCACAGCTGAATATCCATACTCAAAAGAAAGGTTGTTGGGAGTTTCTTCTGTATAGGGATCCAGAGCATTAGTTGTATTGGTGAGGCTTTTGGTTCCTACAATAGTAAGTTCCACTTGGAAGCTGAAGTGTGATGGACCTATAGTCAGACCTTAGCCTGGCAATTTAAGGAAATTTAAGAGTGCAGCGTAGGCCCACAGTTAAGAAGTAGGGTAGATTAGTAAAAGAACTCTAAAATCCCAAGTATTGGAGACCAGTAACAAGGACTTGCAGACTAGAAAAAAAGGTAACGAAGGATAAGGACTTTTTGATCATTTAAATACTTCCTAGATGAGTAGCTTGAGAATGTTTTTGTGATTTACCTCAGCTGTACAGGATTGTATTGCAGAATTTGCTGTAGTTTTGTTGTGTGTATGAACTCCTTATATATTGGGCTACAATGGACAAGGTAGGAAAAAAGTACTTTCAGAGAAGAGAAAATAAGGAAAGACAGTTAACTATAAGATAGAGTTTATCTTCTCCCTTTTAACCCTTTGGTGATAGAAGAAAAAAGATCTTGGTGACAGGGAATCTGGCTGAGGGAGTCATCTCTTTACATGGTCAGGGTATCCCATTTTGCTATATAAAATTCCTCATAGAGTTTACATTTTGGTTGGGAGAGTAAACCTTTATCCATAACAATCCTTATTCAGCATCAGAGAATTCCGCTTGAAGAGAAAACCATGAATGTTTTATAGCTGTAATTGTATCTTCAGGCCTTTGGCTGAACTTGAACTCTTCAGGCAGGGCAGAAGGACCACCTTGAAAGCCCAGTCCATTGTAATATTTGTTATTATAGTTATCTGTAGGTCTTATTCAGAAATCATGGCTCTCATTTGCACTGTGCCAGGTAGTGTCATAATAACAAAGATGTATTCATTCTTAACTAATATGCAAAGTAGATACCATATATACCCCCAAATCTTATGCATTGAGCTGGTGTATGGATCAGAAATTTTCATTAAAGGAAATGAAAGGACACAAGATGATAATATCAGTTCACATAAAGTTCTTTAAGGTTTAAAAAGCACTTTATATACATATGATCCTCACAACAATCTTATGAGGTAGGTGTTATTGTTATCCCCTTTTTAGATGAGTAGACTGAGACTCAGATGCTAAATAACTTGCCCATATAATAAGTGTCTAAACTAGGATTTGAACTCTGTTTTCCTGGCCCCAAATCTAGTATTCTGTCCACTGCGCCAAACTGCCTCTAAGATCTATGATCCAGTTATGTAGTAGGAAGTTTGGAATAATATTTTGAGAGTGGGATATGGTTAGAGAAAAGTTTGGAATGAAATATTGTTAATAATGTGACAATAGAGGGTAGTTGACTCCAGTTTGGTTCAAACCTAATTCTAGGAAAACAGTGTTGTGGAGAAAACAGCAATATTGGTTTTTCAATCTGTTGTTTAAAACAGTGTGAAAAGTTGGGTGATAGTTGGGTCTTTAAAGATCATTGAGTCCCACCTTTTTTATATTGTGAAAACAGTAGCTGAAACTTTTATAGCTGTTTATAATTCACAAAGTGCTTTACGGATTTTCTCATTGGATCTTGAAAAATATTCCACAGATGAGGAAACAGGCTTCTGAGGGAAGTTAAGGTAACCAAAGTTCAGAAGCTTTAAAGTAGCTTTAAATAAATCAGCAAGAAGATTAAAAGCTAATGGTTTTCTAAATTCAGGGCTTAGAAAACAATCCCCCAGTATTTGGTTATTGACTGATAGCATCTAGGTTGCAGAAGAGTGAAAAGGAAGGAGTGAGCCTTCCTTTAAAACAACTATTCATAAAAAGAAAAACAATAAAGATGTGTAATAGAATAAATGAAACTTTTCTTCTGTTCGATGACCACTTCTTTCTGATTCAGACAGAAATATAAATGGGAACTCAGAGTCTGGACAGATGCCATATTCTCTCTTTATTGACTTAGGAATGGGCACATGGTTTATAAAGACCTCTTAAGAAGTTTTGCATGCCCTGATATGCATAGAATAGTATTAATCAATTAGGACTAAGTTCTAGGGACAAACTTTGGCTTGTAGACCAGAGACAAGTTCTGGAACTTGGTAGGGCTATAAACTTCGAGGATGTATAACCTAAAAAATATCAGAATTTAATTTTAAATCACAGTAAAAAAAATCAGAAGTAGGACAAGTGAGGATAAGATCACAGATACACATAGATTTGAGTTTGACAGTCGGTTCTTTTATAGTTATTTTTAAAATCCCTTATAAAAAGCTGATTGTAATTACAGGTCACATGTACTTGGGTGTGTATGTATGTCACATGTATGTACTTGGGTAACAAAGAATGTTAAAAAAAAAAAGACCTGGCTGGATGCAGAGTGTATGTCATAATCAAAATGAACAGGTGTACCATCTAGTGCCAACCTGCATGGAATCTGAGGGACTGTGTCCAAGTAGATAGAAAAATGAGAAGCAAGTGTTAGTCTGATACAGACTGGTCTTTACCCTGTCTTGAGAAAAAGGTAATCTGACTATATGACTGCTTCAGGGCATATTGCTGTGTGAGATGAAAGGGACCTGAAGCCAACCAAGAACTGGAAACTTTCCCAAGGGAGTAGGAAAGGTGGGTGGTTTTTTTTTCCCCCTAGAAAATGATGAAATATGTAAATTGCAATAAATTTGAGTTCCTTTACCTGGGGAAAGGTCTTCTGTGTCTTTCTGGGTCTTCACCTAGTGGAGCTCATGGAAAGAACATTGTATATTTAGTCAAAAGGCATTGGTTTAAATCCTTACTCTGTTGTTTTATATACCTCTAAGACCCTATGCAAATCATTCTGACAATTTAAGTGAAATGGATATTTACAAAAATGTAAATTGCCCAGATTAGCAGAAGAGGAAATACAATATTTAATTAACTGTTTTAGAAAAAGAAATTGAACAAGCCGTTAATGGACTACCTAAGAAAAAGTTTGTGAAATTATGTAATTTTAGAAAAAAAATTTTAAATGCAAGTTTTAATTTGGGACATATTGAGAGTAAAAATTAAAATTCAAAGACTTATAGGAAGACTGGAGGCCATTTTTACAAAATCTTATTGGAAGTCCAGAGTAAATATATGTTAAAGAGCAAAAGTAGTAGTGACAAGAATTACTAAATAGCAAAGAAGTTAACACAGAGTACAGTGTTTCACGTTTCTTAAAAAGCTGATAAATTCTCATAGGGAAAAAAAAGCCATCTTCAAAAAATAAATTGAGGAGAGCCTAACCTGGCAGAATTGGGGAATATTCTTTGTTAAGTGCAAAGTAAATATTAGGCAATTGGACCTTTCTTAAAGTGGTAAGTAGTATCTATCTAAAACCAAGAACAAACATTACCTGTAAAGGCTATGCTAGAAACCTTCCTAATAAGATCAAGGATGAAGAGAGTATGTCCATTATTGCTGCTGTTATTCAGCAGTATACTAGAAATGCTAGCCATAGCAATAAGAAAAGGAAAAGAAATTGGAGGAATTGCAATAGGCAACGAGGAAACAAAACTGTCTCTCCTTGCAGATGATAATGATGTTAGAGACCCCCTAGATTCAACTAAAAAACAAGCGGAAACAATGAACAACTTCAACCGAGTTACAGGAAATAAAATAAACCCACATAAATCACCAGCATTTCTATATACTACTAACAAAAATCAGCAGAAAAAGATAGAAAATTTCTACTTAAAATAACTTGCAGACAATATAAAATACTTGGAAGTCTACCTGCCAAGACAAACCTAGGAACAATATGAATACAAACACAAAACGCTATTCACACTACGTAAAGAGATGTGAATTAGAGAAATATCAATTGCTCATGGTAAGGCCAAAGTGGATGCATGATTTAGACACAAAGTGTGATATTATGAGTAAATTAATGGAGCATGAAAAATTTTATCTGTTAGAACTATAGATAAAGGAAGAATTTTGATTACATGAAATTTAAAAAGTTTTGCACAAACAAAACCAATACGGCCAAGATTGGAAAGCAGGAAACTGGGAAAAAATTCTTACAGTAAGATTCTCTGATAAAGGCCTTATTTCTCAAATGTCTAGGGAACTGAGCTAAATTTACAAAAATATGGGTCATTCCCCAAATGATAAATGATCAAAGGATCTGAACAGTCATTTTTGGGAAGAAATCAAAGCTGTCTATAATCATTTGAAAATTGCTCCAGACCACTAATATTTAGATAAATGCAAATTAAAACAACTCTGGGGTGCCGCTCACGCTTATCAGATTGGCCAGTCTGACAGAGATGGAGAGCGCCAAATGTGGAGGGGGTGTGGGAGCGTTGGAGCACTGATGTACTCTTGGCAGAGTTATGAACTGATTCAGCCATTCTGGAGAGCAATCCGGAGCTGTGCCCAAAGGGCACCAAGCTCTGCATACCCTTTGATCCAGCAATACACTACTAGGTCTATTCCAGAGAGACAAAATTAAAAGCGAAAGGAGCTGTATGTACAAAAACATTTTTGGCAGCTCATTTTGTGGTGGCAAAGAATTGGAAATTGAGGGAATGCCCATCAATTGAGGAATGGCTGAACAAGTTATGGTATGTGATTGGAATACAGTTATGCTATAAGAAATGACAGGATGGTTTCAGGAAAACCTGGGAAGACTTATATGAACGGATGCAAAGTTAAACCAGGTGAACTCTAAGGCCTTTTCTAGCTCAATCTTGTGGAGATTTAAGATGATCTTTGGTATTCAACTCAACCTCTGGTCAATCAAATTCATCTGTGAAAAGTGGGCAGCCTTGCTAGTTCAAAGAAGAACTCCAGGGAGAAAGATGCTATTCACATTAAGAGAACTATATATTTTTTAAAGCACAGAGAACTTTTTTTTTTTCAGTTCAAAACTTTCTCCCCTCCCCACTTCAGACTAATTTGTTGATATAAAACCAAAGGCTACGGTAAAGATAGGTTTCTGTCCAGTAACCACCTGGCTCCCAGCCTTATGTCCTGATTCTTTGTAGGGGCTGGGGGCAAGGACCAGGGAGGTGGGGAGAGGACAGTAATACATACGTCATTCAGCCAGGAGTTAGCTGCTTGCTAGGCTTGTAGGCTGTGAGTTGCCCACTGTCCTACCTCTCACCTGATGTTTAGAATAAACAAGCTACTCATACTGAGTTTATCATGTACTGATTATGAGTTAAGAATATCCCATATGCCTATGACTACAAATCAGAAGCCAAGTCAACAAGCATTTATTAAACTCTATACTAGGCACTGTGCTAGGTGGTGAGAATATACAAACCGAAGCAAAAAGAAAGTCCCTGTCCTCAAGGAGCTTAAATTCTAACAGGAAAGACAATGCATAAAAGGGGGCTGAAAAGTGAAGGATGGAGGGTCATGAGGGAGAAAGTACCTGATCAGGAGCATGGAGAAGCCTGGAGAGTCCAGAGGGCAGTCAGTGAACATGAAGCTGGTTTGGATACATCCTCAAAAATGGAGGTTTTGGGGCAAACTCAATCAGAGGATAAAATTGCAGGGTGGAGGGTTCTTCCAGGGTGAGAAGGCTTCAGAGGAAGAGGCATCTTCCAGGGTGAAAAGATTACGGGGGAATAGAGAAGTTAGGAGAGTCGGGAGCAAAGCCAGGAAAGGAAGGAAGCAGTGAGTCAGAAGCCAGATAAGAATGCAAACAAATGGCACAATACCCTATGACTACATCTCTGAACTCATCAATTACTCAGGCTGTTTCTGATGATGTTTTCCCCACACCGTCTGCCTTTAGAGAAGGGGCTAAATCTGACCAGTCTACCTCAGAAGGGCTGACGGGAGGGGGTCTCTTTCCAGGACGTTGATGCTTCCTGAGCAGGCTGCTATTGGGCTGCCACAAAGTAGAGAGAAGAAAGAAGGGTGGGGCTAATGTTCTTTCCCTTTACCCCGTTTGCCACTGGAGGTGTAGATAATTCAGGAGCATGGCATTGTGCTAAGACTAAAAATGGGGGACCCAAAAGTGTAGCCCTACATTGTCCCTTTGTTTTTTACATATAAATAAGGTCCTGTGAGGTCTAGGAAGACCTAGGAATTCTGGCACCTGGGGCCAATTCAATTCAGGTATGTGTGTGGGGAGGGGTAGCAGTGTTGAACATATGGCCACTCCTCTGTGTGGCTGCATGGGTTTGACATTGACAGAGATCAAGTGGATTGGGGAAATAGTTGAAGTGGGAAGCCAGGGTGTTTGAAGGGACCAACGTTGGAGTAGAGAATACTGAGCCAGGCATTGAACTTACTGAAGAAGATGGAGGGTGAACTGGAGGTTCCTAGATGACTGAAATTTAGTGTCCTTTCAAAGATATCACATCTCCTGGAGTCTTCTCCAAGGCTCCTTCTCTTGTAACTGCTGACCCACAGGGCCAGGAGTTGGCACACTCCCCTGCTGCCATCTTCAGTTCTTCTCTCTGGCTGTCTCTTGTGCTAAGGGTCACCAAGGGAGGTAGCACATGGTGGGAAGGGGCAACCAATCTTGGTGGGAAAGTGGACCAGGGAGAAAAAGGATGAATGAGGGAGTGGGCAGGTCAAGTTGCTGGCATCATGCTGGGTTAGGAAGGAAACATCTCCTCCCCCATGTTCTGGTGCCTGAGATAATGCCCTGGAAGGCCCATGCTAATTCTAGTTGTGAGCCAGGGGCTAGGGTACCCCAGATGTGCAATTAGAAGAAAAACTGATATCAGAGATTCCTGAGTGGCTTGTCTCCTTGATCTTAATCTCTACCTTTTCTAGGGTGTCAGGGGGAAACTAACTCCGGCAGTAGTCAGTGCCATTATAAAAAGAATTTGAGCTTATAGTTGGCACCATATGTGTGTGAGAAGCAGAGAGGCCAGGGGAACCTGAGTGAGGTGGGTTAGTGTTTTTCCTATAGGTACCGTTAGGAGTTTGTCTAATCTTTTCTTTGCACAGTAAATCAGCTAGCCCACGTGCTAGCCTACCCTATGGCAAAATAAGGGCATGGCTACCCCTTCCTAGACAAAGAACAGAAGCGTGACTGCTAAGTATCTCCTCTTAGTTTCTTTTGGGTCCATAATGAGGTTACACAGACTGACCATTACATTATATGTGTATAATAAACCTTAATGTACTAAGTAAATGTGAGGGGATGATTGGTGATGATTGATGGTGATCTGAGATACTCCTGTTTGGTAGGTGCCCACTCATGGTGGGGTGATGGTTAGTTCACTGCTGTTTTTTTTAACGTGTTTCTATTCTATTTCAAAAGGTTTAAAAATAAAGCCACATGAAGTTGCATGAGTAAGAGGTGTTGACAGCATACACAAACATATACATCACTACTCCATATGGGGCCCGTATGGAGTTGCAGTTTGGAGAAGAAAATGAGTATTGGATTTGGGACCATAAGACCTGGGTTTATATCCTGGTTTTTGCCCCTTACTGTTATATGATTTGGGGCAAATCATTCGTATTCTTCATTTGTTGTTGTTCACTAGTTTCAGTCGTGTCCAGCTCTCTGTGACCCCATGGACCAGAGAAGGCCCAGGTCCTTCTATCCTCCACCATTTCTTGAAGTCTGTCCAAGCTTATGTTGTTTCCATGACACTCTCTCTGCCCTCCCCTTTTCCTTTTGCCTTCAATCTTTCCCAACATCAGGGTCTACCAGGTTCTAATCTGTGAGGATCACAGAATATGTGCAGGATTGCGGGTGGTGATGTTGAGACATGGGGAGGTGTGAGGCCCAGGAATTAGTTGGTCACGTGGAAGTCAGAGCATATTTGCACCGTCCCTGGCCAGGGGATATTGCATTGCTCAAGACTCTCTTACGTGGGATACCTGAAGTTCCTGACTAGTGTCTCCACACCCTGGGGTCTTCATGCCCTAGTAATTGCACTTCCCCTCTCACAATTCTGCTCAGCTGGGCTGTGTCACGTGTGGTGTGTGGATCTGGGGTAGATAAAAGATCCAAGCCTCGGAGGGAGGGCAAAACCTGCCTTAAGATCCTGCTGTTAGGCTTCTTGGGAGAGACCTTAATAAACCTTCTTAGCATATACCTTCGGGCCATGACTTTTCTTTTCAGGAGAAAACACTGGCTCCTTCTCCTTTGAGGTAAGTAACCCGCTGCCCCTTCAGGCAGGTGGGACGAACCCTGACAAAGAACCCTGTGTGGATACTTGGTGAGGATATTGGAAAAAGCCCTTCGCCTGACTTCAGAGCATGCATAGGTATCTTCCAACTTTCCCCTGTCAGTTCACTGTGTGTCTGCTGAGTCAAAACTGAGTATGAATGCAAAAGATTCAAGCAGATTCACTGTTCCCTGATGGCTTCTGAGGAGGAAGAATTGATGTAAGCCTGTGGGCTGTGGGGAAGAGCACCAGCTTCAATTGCTTTGTCTCCACACCCAACTTCAGGTGTCCATGAAAACCTCTGGCACCTCTGTGCCTAGTGTCTTTCTTCTTTCCTGATTTTAGGAGAATGAATGTCCTGAGATATAAGCACCCAGAGGACTAGTGATACTAGGGGATCCATCCAGAGGAGCACTAGGGCAAATTGCAAGATTGTAATATTCACTGAAGCCTTCTGATATCTTACCTACAACCAGAGTCACAGACCCAGTGACAGCAGTAGTTGAATTATGTGAAGAAGAGACCATACAAAAGTCCTGAGGAATGATCTGCTTGACCCAACCCAGCAAGGAACCAAGCCAGCTACCCATGCTACACTCAGAATTAAAACTGATGGAAACTCCTCAAAGAGAGAAAAGGACTCCCAAGGCACTTTCCTGCCCCAAGATGTACACACTTGTGGAATGGTGTTGGCATTTTGTACCTTGTCACAAACATGAATTTGCTCTCCCTAAGGACTGAGTAGATGTGTAGAGGGAAAGTGTACCTCCCAGTTCAGGAGAATCTCGTACTTTGGTCCTCTCTTTACCTTCTCGATCAACATCCCTTTGTAAAAGCCAGTTAATGTTAGTTAGTTAATTGATATTGGGAAGATGTTAACTGATTAGAAACTCAGAGCTTGTGTATTTTTCCTGATGATTTGGGGAAGCACCCCAGTGTGGGCTTCTCAGTGATAGCAACTCCTCAGGGTTACCTCTAGAGCCCTCAGGGGAGAAGTAGTCAGCAGCACCCTGGGACATGTCATATGACTATGTTTTCCATACTGAAAATGGAAATATCAAAAATAAAACTTCTGAAAAAGAAACAGTACTGAGGGAAAGTTGAGAGAATTAGCCCGGAGCCTGCTTTACACAGGAAAGAGGAAAGAACTTTTGCCCTACCCCCTTCCCCAGGTTGTGTGCTAGGCTCTAATTTAATGTATTAGTTGAACATCTAATGTATTAGTTTGACATTAGTCAAACATTCATGGCTAGTTGAGTGATTAGGTTATTCAAACCCTTTGGTGTTCCTTCTTCCTGAAGTGTACCTCACTCTTTCCTACTTCTAGCTACTCAAAAGAAAACAATAGGAATTACAATAGTGATGATAGCTATCATTTTTATGGCACTTACTACATGCCAGGTACTTTACAATTATTATCCCATTTGATTCTCACAACATTGGAAGGTAGGTGCTATTATAAACCCCATTTTACAGATGAGGAAACAGACAAACAGAGGTTAAGTGATTTGTCCAGCATCATATGGCTAGTGAGTGTCTGAGGCCACATTGGAACTCAGGTCTTCTTGTTTCTGGGGCAGCAAGGTAGCTGGACCTAGAGTCAGGAAGACTCCTTTTCCTGGATTCAAATCTGGCTTCAGACACTTATCAGCTGTGTGACCCTGGCCAAGTCATTGTTTGCTTCAGTTCTAAATCTATAAAATGAGTTGGAGAAGGAAATGGCAAATTACTCTAGTATCTCTGCCAAGAAAACCCCAAATGGGGTCATGAAGAGTCAGATGTGACTGAAAAAAAGACTGAACAATAGCTTCCTGATTCCAAGCCTGGTGCTCTACTCACTGTATCACCTAGCTTCCTTGTTCCTTATGAAAGGAACTTCAGAATAGTTCATTTTGATTTTGATTAGCAAATTCTGGTGAACGTTTTGGATGGAATAGGGAAATTGAGTATTTTTGTCTGAAAAGAAGTTCTTTTAAAAAAAAATAATGTTACTTTTTTCCAATTACATGTAAAAACAATCTTTAACATGCTTTTTAAAAAAAGTTTTGAGTTCCAAATTCTATCCCCCTCTTGCTCCATTCTTTCCCAGAGATGGCAAGCAATCTGCTATAGATTATGCATGTGAAATCATGTAAAACATATTTGCATATTAGTCATTTTGTAGAAGAAAACTCAAACCAAAAAAAAAAAAGGAAAGAAAGAAAGTGAAAAATAGCATGCTTCAGTCTGTATTCAGATGCCATTGGCTCTTTCTCTGGAGGCGGAAAGCATTTTTCATCATGCGTCCTTTGGGATTATCTTGGAACATTGTACGGTGGAAAACAGCTAAGTCGCTCACAGTTGTTTATCATATGGTATTGCTATTTGAACAGGGATCTCCTGGTTCTACTCACTTCACTTTGCATCAGTTCATGTGAGTCTGGAAAGAAGTTCTTATAATCATACATACAGACTTGACTTGCAACTGAAGCCCTGGTGCTTAACCTCTGTTTGTCTCAGTTTTCTCATCTGTAAAATGGGGATAATAATAGCACCCACCTTCCAATGGTGTTGGGAGCATCAATTGAGATAATTGTAAAATATCTGGCATATAGTAAGCACCAACTGAAGTTGATCATTCAATTAAAAGAATTTTTCCCCTTACCTCAGAAGCTATCTCTTCCCCCTGGAAACTCAGGTTGCCTAGAAAGCTGTGTTTCTGTGCTTGTTCTTGTCTCTTAGCATTTCACTGATGACTGGTGCCCACATTCAGGAAAATGAGGTTTCTGGGTCAGCCTGATCATGTAGTCGGCCTGGACTGGGTTTCACCTGTGGGAGATGGCATCGTATTGTACTGGCATTCTGCTTTTGTCCCAGCCCTGGAATGAAGCCTCAGGTGATGGGATTGTCACCGAGTCTGCTTTGTTCCACCAGATTTGACAAAGAAGATGATGCAGGTCCTTGTTGGGGAATGGACAGTAGGATCTGTTTGTTTTCCATGGGAGTCCCAAGGGTAAGAAGGATGAAAACCATCCGCCCTAAGATCTTGTGTCATACTTGAATCCCAAGCCTTTCTCTGCTCTCCCTGGCTTCTTGATCAACTGCTCAGCTGTAACCCCAATTACCCTGCCTTCCCCCCTCCAAAAAAAAAAGGAGTTGGATAAGATGGCCGCTGAGGACCCTTCCAGCTCTTACCTCCTCATCTGATGTACAACTGAAATCTCTTACATGTATGATCTCCCTCATTTTAACATAAGCTCCTTGTACCCAAGAAAGTGTCTTGCTTTTCCATTTATATCTCTGGTGACTAGTATAGTGCTTTGCACATAGTAAACACTTCATAAATGCTTCATTTATTCAGAAGTCCAATGATTTAGACCAGGGGTCTTTTTTATTTTTTTTTTCCTATCCCAGGATAGGAAATCTTAGGATCACAAGGGCCATCAAGTTATAGATGTTATAGAAGTGAGGGATACTAGACCCTGAGCTGGAAGAGAACTTAAAAGGCATTGAGTCTGATTTCCTCCTTTTAAAAATGGGGAAATACAGGCTCAGAGATCATGTAGGAGGTAAGGAGCAGAGCCAGGACTGGAACTCAGGTCCTGGGACTTAAGTTGAGTACTCTTTCCACTGCATTGTGCATTGTCTTTCTTCCCTGGGACAATATCCCTTCTCCTGATCTAGTATGTATTTCTTGAACTACCCCAAGGTCACATCCTGGCTATTTCCACACCATACTGACTCTAGCTCCTCCCCACCCTCCTTACTCTACCCCTAGAACTACCCTGGGCTAGGCCAGATTTGGTTTTATCTTACCTAGATCTAGTACTCTACCATGCTTTCAGGCCATTTTACTTTACATTCCACTTTATTTGTTGTCTTCACCTATTAGAATATAAGCTCCTTGAGGACAGGGCTGTCTGGCTTGTATGGTATATTCAGTATCTGACATATAATACTCTGTCATATGTATGTGTGTATGTATTCATATTGCCTACCAACCTATGCACCTATGAATACATCCATTGATGTAGGTATGTATATATCCTCTCTCTCTCCCTCTCTTTTCTTTCCTCTCTCTCTTTTCCCTCTCTCTCTCTTCTTCTCCTCTCTTTTCTCTCTTTCCTCTCCTTTCTCTCTCTCTCTCTCTCTCTCTCCCTCTCTCTCTCTCTCTCTTTCTTAATTAGGGTCTATTTAATAGAAATCCATCTCCTCAGACCATCTGTACATATCTTTTCTCCCAAATTAGAGTAATGTCCTTAGAAGGCAGACCTTGTCTTCTGCTTTTTTTGGACACACCCTGCTCCTTTCTCCCTCTTAACAGTGCTGTGTACACACTAATAAATAGGACTTTAATATTTTACCTCCATTATTTGAGCCTCATCACGACCCTATCAGATAGTACTGCAGGTATTAATATCCCCATTTAACAGATGAGGAAACTGAGATTTAGAGAGGGTGAAATAACCCTGTCCAGGGCTACATGGCAGAGGCAGGATTTGAAATCAGGCATTTTCCGACTCCAGATCCAGTGAGACTCCTATCACTCTGCCCCCTTTACCTCCTGCATTTAAGTGGCTCAGTAAAAGGCTCTTGAATGAGTCCTGTCAGTTATTCTCTTTGTACCTTTTCACTTGTTGCGAATGTTTCCCAGACACAGAGGTGCCTCTCAACCCCAACGCTTTAGAACTAGGCCAAAGTGCTCCTCAAACACTATTTATAGATATCCTTTGCTTTTTACGCCATGGTAGAAAACCTGCAGGCCCAGACCAGGGATATACAACCCAATGTCTGAATTTTAAGACTAGAGGAAACATTCCCTTACTTTCAATGAAATGTCAATTAGCAACAACCTTAGAGATCATTTTACAGATGAGGAAAATCAGACGCAGAGAAGCCATAATAAATTGCATTTATGTGACCCTTAAAGCTTTACAAAATTTTTTTTCAAAACCGCCTGGTAATGCATTAATTATTGCTCCTGTTTTACATATGAAAGGCAGTATATGATAGTGAAGGTAATTAATAGTGGGACAGTTGGAGTCAGAAGACTTAGGTTCGTGTCCTACTTCTGATATGTCCAGCTATGAGACAATGGACAAGTCACTTAATCTCTGGTGCCCTGGGCAATGCCTTTTTTTGGGGGTGGGGGGGAGGCATTTGGGATGAAGTGACTTGCCCAGGGTCACACAACTAGTAAGTGTCAAGTATCTGTGGTCAGATTTGAATTCAGGTTCCCCTTTGCCACCTAGCTGCCCCGCCCTGGGCAATACCTTAAAGTAAGTATTCTTAACCTGGCATCATGAATTTGGTTTTGAAAAATATTTTAGGGAAAGTAAAGAAAAAGAAAAATACTTTGATAACTATATCTCAATTTAATTGACTACCTTTGTATTCCTGTGTATTTGATTTTATGCATTTAAACATAATTCAGAGAGTCAGGTGTTAAATGTTTACCAGCACACCACTGGGTGGAGGTCGATTGACTCCAAGTCCAGCATTCTTTCCCTTCACTCCAGCCTCAAATTTGTAGTGAAATGACTGGAGATCCTTCTCCCTACTCCAGCTTCAAACCTGCCCTATTTAAATAGACTGTGGGTGGAGAGAGCAACAAAGAAGACACATCCAGAAAGAAGAGACTGAAAGAAAATTGAGGCAGAGGAATTTTTGCAACTGAGGCGAGCATAGTAAATGTGACCTGAGCAAGCAGCATGAAATGGGCCAGGGGTTGTGGAGGAGTGTCATTGATCCTAGAATGCTACAGAGGTGGAAATCTGCCTCTTCTCTCCCCTTTCCCTTTGCTGCCCCTTTTTAGTTTGAGAAGAAAAAGCAGAAAAAAGGATAGAGGTTGTTTTGTTGTATAGAAGATGATGAGATTTAATTGGACAATGTAGAATTAAGATGAGTAAAGATCTGGTTAGATTTGCTTGCTTTTGCTCAGTAGTCAACCTGAGTTGTGTTTCTTTCAGCTCTGTTTTACTACTACCTGATTGATCACCTTGAGCACCTTGGTGAGTCAGTGTGGCCCAGAGAATGGCAGTCTGATGAGATTTGCAGTTTGCTGGCTTAAAGGGAATTGGTAACCAATTCAATAGTGTTAATACTTTGCCAACATTCTTTTAAGGGTATGTGAACATGAGTTGAAAAAGATAGAAAATTCTGTCAGTTTGAGAATAGAAGAGAAGAGGATTTGCATAGAGAGGCAGGGAGTACCAGAAGATAAGCAGTTAGCAGAAGAGCAGCTTTGTATGAGGCAGATATTCCTGAACGTACTGACATCAAAGCCTGCAGTCCAGATTTGTGAGTTACCCTGAACACATGGATTTTCCTCCTTCGTGTGTTTTCCTGCCAGATTTCTTTCTTTCTTTTTCCTTCTTTCTTCCTTTCTTCCTTTCTTCCTTCCTTTCTTCCTTCCTTTCTTTCTTTCTTTCTCTCTCTCTCTTTCTTTCTTTCTTTCTTTCTTTCTTTCTTTCTTTCTTTCTTTCTTTCTTTCTTTTTCGCTATTTGGAGGAGGGAAGGCAGGGTAATTGGGGTTAAGTAACTTGCCCAAGGTCACACAGCTAGTAAGTGTGTCAAGTGTCTGAGCCGGATTTGAACTCAGGTCCTCCTGATTCCAGAGCCAGTGCTCTATTCACTGTGCCACCTAGCCACCCCCCCTGCCATATTTCTTTAAGTGTTTGCACACTTTCTCCCACAGATAATGAATGAATTGATAGAAGAGTATAACCCAGGTTTATATGTGGAATGTGATATATTTTATTATTCTTGCATTTTCTTTAATATGAGTACCTGTGATGTAATTATTCTTTTGCTTATTGCTAAGTAAATAGTTATGTTTAAGATTTAAAAGTGTCATCATTTTGAGTAGCAGTTTTGTATAAAAGGAAGAACACCAGTGGGGATGCAAGAGTTAAAGAGGTGAGTAGGGGGAGTGTATTCCTACAAAACAGGATCATGAGAAAATTTTAATATAACCTTGCGGTGGTTCTATTCTGAGAGCCTGGTGTGAGAGTTTTGTGAGAGTTGGTTGGAGTAAGTGAATTGACTCTGAGACCGAGTAGGTCCACTTGCTCATGTGAGAGGTGAGTTGCTACAGGTAGGTATGGACATGCCTTGCATCACTTACACAATTATACCTGAAACATCTAGCAGGGGTTCAGAGTTTGGGTTTCTCTCACGCTTTTCTAAGCCTACAGCACTCCCATCTCCCACTATTCTTCCAGGACAGAGAGTAGGTGGAAGATGACCAGTTCAGGGAGGCATTAGCTGTTAGGCTCCTGTAAGCCTTGAAATATTACCTCTTCCTTCACAAGACAACTTGCCATACTTTCCCCTTGACCTTCATTCTTGGGGCTCCAGTTCTCAGCAAAGTTTGACAGGGGAGAGTGTGTCCAGGGAAACTCAGGATGGGGAGGCAGGAAGGCACAGCCTTCAAGCATAGGTGAAGGTAATGTCTCCCTTTCACCACCTTGCCAACCTCCTGCCTTCCACTTACCGGCCATCAGCAGGGCAATCACAGATGGGGGAGGGGAGCCCTTCAACTTTATACTGATCTCAGGGATGTCTTCCCTCCTCAGGCAGTGAGTAGAGTTGTAAGAATACCCTTGGACCACTGGTTGAACTACTGAGGAGTTCAGATTGATTGGGTGGAGGGATTAGTAGTCGAGCTAGGGGCAGGACCACATCTCCACTGCTAGACTGGGCCAGAACTTGGCTCCTCTCAGCCTCCTCTGCCTGACTTATTACAGGATATATTCGAGCTGCTTCCCATACTTCCATTCATATCCTTTTATCACAGGCCCTGCCAGGCCAATGCTCTACCCACTAATGGGTCCTGCCCTTTGCCTCTACCTTTTCCTTAATGGCATATAATTGCTGAAAAGATACTCTTCATTGTTTCTTTTCTTTTCAAAATCCTGAACTTATACACGAAATTCATTGGCATTTCCTTATACAGAGCAGAACAGAAAAAGAGGATCACACGTAACACTGTGGGCCTCTATCATGCATAGCTTACTTTTCTTTAAAAACATAACTTCAACATATGTCATTTTCAGAGCTGTCGTGCTTGGCTGTGATTCTTTCAGGCCTTCCTTCTGTTCTCTTCCCTGCAATAAAAATACTTCAATGACCATCTTTTCTGTCTGTCTTTCTTTTTTTGGCTACTCTTTTCCAATCTCCCTTTCCTGCTTCATGCCCCCCTTCAAAATAAAAATAAAAACAAACCGTTATAACAGTTATGCATAGTCAAATGAAACAAATTTCTGTTTCAGCTGAATCCATCATTGTTTCTTCTTACATCTTATTACGTTTTGAGTCTATCATCTCATAATCAGGAGGTGGGTAGCAGGCGTCATGGACTGATGAGTCCTCTGCAGATGTACTCATTCCTTGGGTTGACCAGAGTTCTTTTAAAGCTGCTTTTCTTTACAATATGGTTACTAATTCTATAAAATGTTCTCCTGGCTATGCTCTCTTCACTATGTATCAGTTCATATAGGTCTTCCTAGATTTCTCTGAAACTGTCCCTTGTGTCATTTTTTTTACCATGCAATGATAGTCCATTACTTTCATATACTATTTGTTCAGTCATTCCCTAGTTGATAGGCGCCCCCTTGGTTTCTAGCTCTTTGCTATAACAAAAAAAATCTGCTATAAATATTTCTGTACATCTGAAAAAGATGTACCATAATCCCTCCCCCCCAGTAACAACCTGTCTTTGGGCAAATGTCAGTCCTCAATCATATAAACGTGGTTGCTCTAGTGCCCCCCTCCTCCAACCCGTGATTCCTACATGTCATTTCCCCCTTTTTCCACAAGGTGACGACAGAGACTAATAGAGGAGCGCTATTGGTCCTTTTCTGGGAACACAGGGATGAGCAAGAGACTTTCCAGAGCTATAGCTGTAACCTTTACACAGGTGCATGGGAAGGCAGGGATGCAAACCACAGGACTGCAGTGTCTCCTTCCTCTTTCCTCTGCCATCCCTTCTTCCTCTCACCTGTTCCCTACAAAGCTTTATCTTGTGGTTGTTTCTTATCTGCCTGATGAGATAATAATAGATTACACTTATCCCTCCATTTTCAAAAGGCTTTCCATACATTATCTTTCTTGATCCCATCTCCTTAACTATCATAAAAGCCATCATTCTATGAGAGACCCTGGGGTACCCCTGTGTCCAATCAACGACCACATCCTTGGAGGTGGCTAGGTGCACCATCCCTGGAGTCAGGAGGATCTGAGTTCAAATTTGGCCTCAGACACTTAACACTTACTAGTTGTGTGACCTTGGGCAAGTCACTTAACCCTAGTTGCCCTGCCTTCCCCACTCCAAAAAAAAAGCAAAAAAAAAAAAAGACCACTTCCTAAGGATTTGACTTTCATATATTTCTTACATGTTTCCTCCTTTCCATATACATGGTAACCTCCCTAATAGGGGCAACCACAAATCTTTCACCCAGGTCAATCAACCAACAAATGTTTTTAAAACATTTTTTAGTCTTCTAAACACTAGGACTACAAAGAAAAAGGAAAAACAGTTTTGCTTTCAAGGAGCTGACATTCTAATAGATGATACAGTGTGTAGATGTAATAGTGATTTCCCTGGCCCTCGTCTGAGAGCTAGATTTGTTACATTTCAACATTCCTCCAGGGTTTCTAGTACGCTTAAGGAGATCAGGGGGGCATCCAGTCTCTCTGTCATTGATTCAAGACACCACTGATCATATTTCTCTAATTTTAGGGGGTCTCTTGCACCCCTGTTCTATTTAATTAATGAAAGTCAGATTGGCTTTTACAACGGCATATATACTTCAAAAGTTTAGCAAGAAAAAAACATGCAAATATTGTCCCCAACACCTGGAGGGGCATAAGCCTCCCTCACACCATCTCATTCTCAGGAGGGCATGGAGGTTAGGCTCACAGATGAACTCAGTTTCTGTATAGTATGGTCCCTCCAAGTTCCCAATCCAAAGTCCCTCTGGCTTCTCAAGGCTTTCCTGCTGGACTGGCAGTAACATTTGGCCTGGAATCCTGAGGTCCCCCAGATTAGAGCCCTCAGGTCTGAGGACTATACTACCTGCACCCCAAAGTGAAAAGGACAAACAAAACAGACCCAAACCCATTTTTCTGGGCTGCAAGGCCTGAAGGGAGAGGGAAGGTAGTCCTTCCCTCAGCTTGCTTAGTTCCTGATGCCTAAGCTTTGGGTGAATAGAACTTTCTCTCTTTGGATCCAGAGAGACAGAGAGAGAGAGACAGACAGGGAGAGAGAGAGAGAGGGAGAGACAGAGGGAGAGAGGAAGAGAAGAGGAGAGAGAGAGAGAGAGCACTACTAAGCTATACTATCCCTATTTAGTAGTTTGAAAGATGTAGCTTGTTCTGGCTATCAGGCAAAGAAAAGATGCATCTTCCATCCATATGTTTGGGGAGCGCAGAATATCTTCTCCCAGAAGCAGATCCCTGCTTTCTCTTACGTGGGTGGCTTCATTTAGGTTCTTTGGGCACGAGCAACAAAGCTCCATTGATCATAGGTATATAAATATATCCAAAGAGATACAAGATAACCTTAGAGGGTAAGGTGCTGGGGAACTGGGAAAAACCTCCTGCAGAAGGTGGGGATTTCGTTGAATTTTAATGGGAGTCAGGAAGAGGTGAGAAGGGAGAACATTCCAGGCATATTGGACAGCCGTACAAAGGCATGGAGATGGGAGATGGAGCATAGTGTGTGTGAGGAACATTTAGTAGACTAATATGGCTGGCCCGTAGAGTGTGTAATGTGTAAGAAGACTGAAAAGACAGGAAAGGGTCAGGCAGTGAAAAGCTTTAGGTAACAGAGGAGTTTTTATTGGATCCTAGAGGTAGTAGGGAGAAACTAGAGTTTATTAAGTGGGGATGTGATCTGGTCAGATCTTCATTTTAGAAAAATTACTTTGGCAATTGTGTGGAGGATGACTTGGGATGGGGATAGGCTTGAGACTGGCAGTTTCTCTGTAGTTGTAATAGCCTCTTAAAATTAAAAAAAAGTTTTTCCTATAACTTTTATTTTCAAAAAGATCCCCCCTCTTCTGCTCAAAAAATTATTCCTTGTAACAAAGAATAAAAAAGAAAAGGAGAAAAAAGGAGTTCAGCAAAACTAAACATTTTCAATCAAATCCGACAGTATATGCAGTGCTTCAAACCTGTGGTTCCCCATCTCTTTAAAGAAGGGAAGAGAAATATTTCCCACCTTTTCTTTCTGTCAAGGCTTGGTTGTTATAATTACACAATTTTCAGATTGTTTTGTTGATATTCTTTCCATTTACGTGGTTCCAGTCATATATATTTTCCTGTTCTGATTACATCTCTTTGCATTGTAGTCTTCCTATATTCCTCTAAATCCTTCATAGTTATCGTTTCTTAAACCTCAGTAATATTCTATTACATTCATGAACCACAATTTGCTTAATCATTTTCCGGTTTATGGTCATTTACTTCATTTATGTCTCTTACCTACTACAAATCAGTGTTGCTATAAATATTTTTCTGCATATGGGTCTTCTCTTTCTTTGACCTCCTTTGGGAAATATTTCTAGCTACGAGGTCTCTGGATCAAAAGGGATGGACATTTTGTTTGTTTTTATAACATAATTCCAATTGCTTTCCAGAGTAGTCAAACTAATTTTCAGTTCTACCAGTGGTGTTGCTGTGGTTGTGACTATCTTCCTCAAATATGGACTATTAACATCTTTTGCTATCATTGTCAATTTGCTATGTGTGAGATGAAACCTCAGAATTATTTTGAATTACAGTTCTCTTATATACACATGGTAAGAGGGGATGCTTTCATGCTTCGATGGACCCATGATCTCCATAGGTACTCACCACTGCACTAGTCCTATTTGTATCCTTTTCATTCCTTCTCATCCTGTGTGGTTTTTAGCTCTTTCTTTCCATCTAAATCCTCTATCTGATTAATGTATTAATCTGGCTTTTTAAATATTTCATGAATACTGGTGCATACTCATCCAGACTATATTTCACCTACTGAAAACCACTCTCGTACTCCCATCACTATTCCATTTTACTCCTTTACTGAATTCACCTAACTCCTGACTCTGTGATGTTGACCCTATATTTGGGATTTAAGTCCATGAATTTCCATCCTTTTTCTTTTTAAAACTATGAACTTAATAATCAACAAACAAAACACTTCAATATACAAAGAACAAAAGAGGAGGATATAGGAACTATGAACTTCTGTTACGTACATTTTAGGTAAATGTAAGATTTAACAACGTAAAAACAAAATTGCTATTTTTGTCTCTTGAATTCCTTTTTGTTTTCTTCTATTTAAAATTTTTTTTACTAATATTTTCTTTCTTTTTCCCTCTCTCCCTTCCTTTCTTCCTCCTTCCCTCCCTCCCTCTCTCCTTTCCTTCCTCTCTCTCTCTTCCTCTCTCTCCTTTCTTTCTTTCTCTCTCTCTCTTTCTTTCTTCCTTTATTTCTTTCATCACTGTCTCTAGCCACTAACACATACCCTTGCCCCTTCCTAGTAGAAGCCCTCCCTTGTAACAGATAAACAGAGTCAAGCAAAACAAGTCACATTGGCCATATCTGAGAGAGCGTATCTCATTCTGCACCGCTACACTTCTAGTCCATCATCTCTAGGTCAAGAGGAAAGAGACGTTTTATGATTGCTTTCAAAGGTATGATTGGCCACTGCTTTGATCAGAGTTCTAAAGTCTTTCAAAGTTGTTATATGTCACGTTATTTATCAAAGTACTTAGTAAAAACTCTATATTCTACCTCCCTAAGGAAATGATCTTTTTCCCTCCATACAATTAATTAATCAGTCAAGAAACACTTATTAAGTATTGCCTATGTGCTAGGCACTATGCTAGGCATCCTTGCCCTCAAGGATCTTACATTTTTTGGGGAAGAGGTGAAAGTAAATAAAGAACTGAGGGTCACAGATAATTAGAAAGGGTAGCCTAGGATCCAGAGCAAGGTCTATGCATGGAGTCTAAGTCGAAGACTGTTTAGGCCAGGAGAGTTTTGTAACTGTTAGATTTAACACACATAAATCTACAAGGAGTATAGCTATTCAGATGCTCATTGGATCTTGAGTCTAATGCTTTAACCATTTGTGAAGAAAATCCACTAAAGTATGTCACAAATATTAGTTGTTATTAAATAGCTTGAGCCCCCATTCGTGGGCTTGCTGAAAGCTATCTCATACTTAAAGAACATTTTGGGGTAGTATCCACTAAAAACATAGTTCAAGAGTCCCTACTAATGCTTCTTTAAGTAGACAAATTAACCAGAGTAAACGTCAAGATACACAGACAAAAAGGACTAAATCAAGCAGAAGCTTTTCTGGCATCCATTCTGAAAGTAGCGATTTCCTCTCAACATTAATCTGGGAGGACAGGGAGAAGTTGATTCCACATGACAGCCAGAGTTGAATACAAGTCACTTGCCACAGGATATTGCAGAAATACCAGCACTGGGTGCCCTGGTCTCCAGATGAACCATTCAGGTCTTTTCCTGATGCATATATGTGCACACAAGCACATGTGTGCACATGTGTGTGCATGCATACACAGAATTTGAGATCTGGAAGGAATCTTAGCAGCCATCTAGTCCAAACCATATATGAAATAGATAATATATAGAGCCATATATACATATTATGTATATGTGTATACATGCATGCATACATACATACATACATACACATACACTGTAATATATCTGACAAAGTGGTTATCTGGCTGCTTCTTGAGGATGTTAACTTACTTGCCCAGGATCACAAGAGGTAGTGAGGGTCTTAAATAGTGTGCTGGCTTTGTGAATTGAGAGAAAGGATTGTATACAAAAGAGATGCTGTTAAGGTAGAAACATTAAGATTTGGCAACTGACTGGATATGTGGAATGAATGAGAATGAGGAGTCAAGGATGACATTGAAGTTTTGAGTGTTGATGATTGGGAAGATGGTGATGCCCTGAATCATAATGAGGAAATTCAAAGGAAGGGAGGATAGGGGGTGGGGGTGGGGGTGGGGAAGAGATAATGATATCTGTTTTATACATGTTGCCTTTGAGATGCCTACGGCACATCTAGTGCAAGGGGTCCAAAAGGCAGTTGGTGATGTGAGACTGGCTCTCAGGAGAGAGAATAGGGCTGGATAAGTATAGATATGGTAATCATCTGCATAGAAGTGGTCACTGAACCCAGAGGAGCTGATAAGGTCACCTCATGAGATAGTATACATGAAAAGAGGGGTCAAACCATTTCTTTCTTCACACTTTTGCAATAATTTTCCTTCATGCCTGGGTGCTCTCTTTCCTTAACTCTGCCTCTTAGGTCATCTAGTTTTCTTCAAGATTTTCCTCAAATTTCACTTTTTGCAGGAGGCCTCGCCTGGTCCATTCAACTACCAATGCCCTCCATCTGAGATTTCTTTCCATCTACTGCTCTGTATGTATATTGTATCTTCCTAGTTACTTATGTGTCATCTCCACTTTCAGAATGTGAGTTCTTGAGATCAGAGGCTTGTTTTGTCTGGAACACAGTAAGTGCCTAATAAGTGCTTGTTGACTGATTTGAGTCTTATCATTCAACTAGTTCTAAATTCATTTACTAGTATTTCCATCTAATCCATATCTCCATTTTCTTTTTTCTTTTTTTACAATACATTAAATTTTTTTTTCTTTTTAAGGGGGAAGGTAGGGCAATTAGGATTAAGTGATTTGTCCAAGGTCCCACAGCTAGTAAGTATGTCAGGTGTCTGGGGCGGCATTTGAACTCAGGTCCTTCTAACTTCAGGGCCGGTGCTCTATTCACTGTGCCACCTAACTGCCCCCTCCATTTTCTTTACAACAATTGCCTGAGATACTTTATTCACTAGAATCTAGGCAAGCTATATCTGCAGCACTTCCCTTATCTACTAGCTTAATAATTCTGTCAAAAAAGGAAATGATAGCCTAGCATAATGAGTTATTGAGGAAGCCATATTGGCTTTTTGTAATCACTGATTCTCTTTTCAGATGTTTGCCAACCATTGCTAAATGTTAGGCCACTTAAGCAACAAGAGAGGGAAGGAAGCTGCTAACTTCTGAACAGATGTTGTTGGCCAGCTGCAGCAGCTTCCTGTCAATCAATCATTAACGAGCGCTTTTTAAGCTTCAGCTCTGTTTCAGGCACCTGTGCTGTGGACTGGAGATTCAGAGACAAGAATTAAACCATCCCAGCTCCCGTGGCTGCTGTGATGCAGCGCAGATGCTTAATCTCATAGGCAAGGAAACTCTTACTCTACGCAAAAGTGTCAAACTGGACAGTCTCCAGCAAAACTCCCAAGCCTGCCAGAATTAGATTAAAATGTAATTTGGAAATGTTTAACAAAATAAATTTTTAAAAAGTACAAAATAAATAATGTTACTCTGTGGTTTTCTTTTTCTTCTTTTTCTTTTCTTTTTCTTTTTTTTTTTTACTCTGTGGTTTTCTAAGTGAATATGTGTCCTACAAGGATCCATTTCTCTTTGAGTTTGACACCACTGCTTACCATTTGCTCTTGGGTCTCCAGTCATCTCTGCATCTTTGGCCTTGCCTTACCACTGACATTCTTGCTGTCCTCTCTGTCTCTTTCACCTCCAATAGTCTCTAGTCTCTTTCAAAATCTGTGCTGAGAGAGTTGTTCCTACTTTGGGTGCTCTGCACATTGATTTCTGGGATATGAAATTCAAGACCCTCTCCTAATGGACTCTGTTGCAAAACTTTGTAGGAGATATAGTTAAGAGAACCTACCTACTTAGACACAGATGCCTTACTTAGATGAATATTATTACTACTAAAATAGTCTGCTTTGGGGGTATCTAGGTGGTGTAGTGGATAGAACACTGGCCCTGGAGCCAGGAGGACTTGAGTTCAAATTAGGCCTCAGAAACTTATTAGTTGTGTGACCCTGGGTGAGTCACTTAACCCTGATTGCCTAAAAAAAAAAAAGTCCCTTTTCCCCTCAAATCATGGATTGTGGAAAAGGGACCCTGGGAATTCTGAAGTACTCATAGAAGCTATGCAACATTCTTAACAGTGGCTTGGAATTAACCACAGAAAACAACTTGTTCCCTGAATGCAGTTATTCATCCATGTTCATGAAGAATATTGGAATTGGATTCAGAAAGACCTGGGTTCAGATCGCTATTTGGCTTCTTACTAGCTATGTGAAGTTGCCTAAGTCCCTTAACTTCTCTGAGCCTTGGTTCTTCTTCTGTAAAATTTAGTTAATAATACTTCACAGGATGGTTGTTATGCTCACATGAGATAATGGTTGCAAAAGCTATATAAACACAAGTCCTCAGTATTATTTCTTATCCTCCCAACTCTTCATTCTTTCCCCTTTCCTTTCCCCTCAGCAGAAGTTGCCAAACTTTCACATTTTCTGTTTTGTACTTTCAGTGGTGATACTCTCACCTTCCACAGGATGGGCAAATTACTACCAGAAAAGGACTCTTTGGTCAATAAAATGAGAAGTGACATGCCCTAGTTTCCATAACAAAAAGTCCAAATTTTTCCCCTGAGGAGATAAAAGGATGACTTCAAGAATGGCTGTGCTTTCAAAATTTGGGTAGCATTCAAAGCACATTTTAGAATAAATTCTGGCAGTTCCCCCAGGTTTTTAATCTGGAGGTTTGTAATTTTTTTAAAGAGAAAAAAGTCACGTCAGTGAATGAGGTAGGGCTGTGCTTCCCAGAATCCCAGAATCTCATCATGGGAAGAGACCTTAGGGGACAGCTGGTCCAACTTGTATCTGGGTAAGGATCCTATCTATAACATATTCAATGATGATTGTATAGTTTCTGTCTGAAAGCCTTTGGGGAGGGAGAGACCCCTTGTCCCCAGCAGCCCATTCTGCTTTGGGAGAATGCTAATTGTTAGAAGGCTTTCTTTTAAGTCAAGTCTAAACACATCTCTCTGTAGCTTTCACTCATCAGTTCTAGTTCTCTCTGGGGCCATGCAAAACGAGTGCAATCATCCTTCAGTGTGACAATCCATCAAATACAGTGTTGGAGTTGGAGATCTAGGAGCAGATCTTACTTCTGACCCTAGCTATGTGGCCATGGGCAAGTCATCTGTCTTCTATAGCCTCACTGTTTTAAAATGTGAAATGGGGGCAATAATACCTGTAGTACCTAACTCACAGGTTTGTGAGTTGTGAGACTAAAATAGAGAATATATGTGCAATGCCAGCTGCAAGGATCCTTTCCACAGGCTCCGTGGGTACTGTTCCTATATCTTCAAGAAGGAATAGAATATTGTATTTTTTAAAAAGGCATTTTAACAGTCGTTTTGAATTCTTAACCATTATGACTGAAAAGAGACTGTGTGAAGAGTAGACTAAGAGAATTTATTTTCTGAGAGAATGAAGGAGATGTCATCTTTGAGAAAGATTGGAGTCATTTCCTGAGAGAACATAGTTTAACTCATGCTGTGGACAAAGTAACCTAGAAAGAATTCTTGAAGGACTTTGACTGTCATGTTAAAGGAGCAGAATGGTGGAACTGTGTTTCCAGAGTTGAGAAATCAGCAATTGTAAATTGGATTTTGGCTGTGAATTTTCTCACTTTGATACATTGTTTAAATATTCAAAAGTATCTTCGTATTGTTTTACGTTGTTAATAGATTTTATAACTAATAACGTTGATGCTTACTTAGGTTTATGAGACTAGTGGGGCTGATCTAGAGATGAGTGAAAGCTGATGAGAAAGGCACTTTCTCCAGTTTATTTAATAAACTATGGTGAGGCATGAGAATGTTTCTGTTAATTTATGAGAAGATATTAGAATATACTCCTTGATCATGAAAATGAATAAGGTAATGAGTTGAATAGCAGGCTGAGGGGCAGGGTTGTCAACTACTGCCATGCACTGAATAACCCCTGCAGGTGGGCTATCCACATGGAGGTCATCTCCACAAACTAACATGTGGAAAACACTTTGAAAACTTTAACGTACTCTAGTTTTTAAAATATTCAAATATGACAATGATCACAACCGTGACAAACCATGGCTTGTAAAACTATATTTTGAAAAGAAATCTACATATTTTTTCTTTTCTTTCTGGAGTACTCTGAGATGAAACTGCCACATGGGATCCAAGGTAAGGACTTTTTCTGACCTGACCCACTTTGTTTCAATGTCAGTTTTTAGGAAGAAACCATTCAGGGATGCTGCGTTAGTTGGAGTACTGATGGGATGGAATGCATACTTGTCTGGGAGTCAGGAGACCTGGGTTCTAGTTCTTATTCTACCTCTGATTCATTGTCAGTGATTTTGGCTAGGTCACTTCATCTCCCTGAGTATCAGTTTTCTTATTTATTTGTAAAATGAAGGAGTTAGATGGAATGATTTCTAAGACTGCTTTACAGATTTAATAAACATTATTTACCTTCGCACACTCTAAGATCTGGCCAGACCAGCTTTCTTATGGTTGCTATACATGATATTCCACTTCCCATCCCTGTGCCTTTGCACCGACTTTGCCCCATGCCTGGAATGAACTCTCTCCTCACCTCTGCCTCTTAGTCTTTTTCAGGGCTTAGTTTAAGCATTACCTTCTACAGAAGGCCTGTGCTGATTTCTCCATTTGCTAGTACCTCTCCACTACCTTTTATGCATTTTGTATATATCTAAACATGTTGTCCCTCCATGGGACAAGAAAGATCCTTGAGGGCAGAGACTGTTTTGTTTTTGTTTTTGTATCTCATGTGTAGCAAATTGCCTGGCAAATAATATATACTTAATAAAAGTTTGTTGATTGAATGCTTGATCCCTTCTAACTCTGACCTTCTGTGATTCTAGATATGAAAAGCTATGAAGTCTTACTATACATTTCCTTATTGGCTTGGCTCGTGCAAAAGAACTTGAGACTCCTCATTGCCACTCCCCATTTGCAGGACAGTGGGATTGTTGGTTCTTGCCTCACTCAAGGACACTGGTAATGGCTCCTACAGTGTGGGACAGGGCCTCTGGCACAGCAAGGGTTGGATAAAAGTGAACGTGGGGTGAGCTATCTAGGTGAAGAAATGGAGGAGGACTGATTCTAGTATCTCTCCCTCCTTCCTTGCCTCTCTCTCTCTTTCTCTGTCTCTCTCTGTCTCTCTGTCTCTCTCTCTCTCTCAGAGGAGCCATCAGACCACAATTCTAAAATCTGATTTTTGGTCCTAGGATAGCTCCCTGACCACTCCCTTCCCTTCATTCCATAGTACCCAAGGATTAGTCACCTATTTCTCTTACCACTAATATCATATGTTGCTTCATACCAAGGATCTTCTACTTTCTGACCCACTACAGCGTTCAGGCTCTTTAATCCTTGAACTAAATACCTATATCCTTTAAGGTTTTGGTTTGAACTGCTGGCAGCAAAGGGGAAACACAGAGCACTTATGCAGTCTCTGTTACTACAGATTATGCAGTTGAGTCTCCTATAGTTCCCAAAATTTCAGGGACCAGAACTAGCTAGAAGACGGTGGCAGAGGATTACTTTAGGACAACAAGGACCTTGATCATGGAGGCTCCCATGACAAAATTAAGAGAGATGTGCTTGGGGTTTCTCCTGCTTTACATAATTCATGCTGTATGCCCCGTAGTATTCTCCCACCCTAGTAGACCTCTCACCAGGAGCTTTTTAAACTTAAGAAACAAATTGAATAAAGATGACTTTGGGTGTTTCACCTCCCTTCTGTCACGTAAGCATGATCTTATAAATAACTGGGACATTCCCCCCCCCCCCCAAGTGTTATCTGCAGATCTTCTTGTCTCTCTGACCAAGGGTTGTCATGTGGTGCCGCTCCTTAGCCTCCCTCCCACACGTTGCAAAAGAACTCAAGAGAAATGTCATTTAGTTTTTGTTTCTTCTTGTTCACCTACCAAACACCTCATACCTCTGTTGAACTGGTCACAAAATCCTGGTTCTTCCTTATTGGGCAATTCAAGCATGGATAGTATGGGTAGAGACAGTAGCTGGATGAAATTGAGTCCATCCTTAATCACTTGAAAAGAAATTAAAAAATCAGAGTATAGAAGAGTTAAATAACTCCCATTACTGGTATTAGGAAACCTTCTCCAGCATCTTATTGGGCAGATAGTGACTCTCAGCTATGAGAAGAGAGAGAAAGAGATGAGGTTTAATTGGAAGTTGGATTTCTTTGGATAACCCTTGTAGACAACAGCTACTGTTGTGGAGTATTATTTTCATTAGGGATTAATTGTAGGTCGAATATACCCATAAAAAAGTGTTCAAAAAGGTAGGAGAAAGCAAGAAAGAAAGGGGATGAACGAAGCCTTTTAGAAAGTCTTACTCACCAAGAAAACAGTCTACGCTATGATTACAATAATGTAAATGAAAAAGAACAACAAAACAAATCTTAACACCGTGTAATTATAAAGAGCCTTGGCACTGGAGCAGAGATGAAGAAATGTACCACTCTCCTTTTGTTGGTGAGGTGGGGGACTCCGGCTATGGATCCAGCATACTGGCAGATGGGATCACTGTGTTGGTTTGTTGGTTTTGCTTAACTGTTTTCTTTGTTATAAGGGAAAGCTTGTTATGAACATGGGGTCTGGGAAAGGGTATATCTGGAAATTTTGTTGATACAAAGACCAAAGGGAATTATCAAAAAAATTTAAAAGGCTTGTTCAAGACTCTCTAGAGCTCTGGTGCAGCACCTAGGCATGGCTAAACGATGCAGCATTAAGTAGAAAGAGACAAGATAACTGAAGGGCTCAGTTTCAGCAAATATGAGTCTCAAGAGGGACTGCTTCAGTGATTTACAGAGATTGTACTGTTTCTATTTTTTTCCCAATGTTAACGTTAGCAGTTACATATATGCAAAATGCTAGAGGGATTCTTTGTCAGAAGAGGAAAAAAATCAAAGGACTAGAGAAATGCCAATTTATTCTTATATCACTCAATTATTCCTTCTCTATAATTTCATTAACAAGGTTTGCCCCTAGATGGTAAGGGTCAGAGGATTGGACCTCAAGTCTCCCTTACTCTAAGGTCAGTCCTCTATCTGTTATACCATGTTGCCTCTCTATTCTAACATATCGGGGTACTCTTCAGGAAACAGGTGACTTGACATACTGGATAAAGGGCCAACCTTGGAGTTGGAAAACCCTGGTTGGAAGACCCTGACTGACAGCTATGTGACGATAATAACCAAATGTTTATATAGTACTTATTCTGTGCCAGATACAATTACTAACTTGTTTGATCCTTACAACAACCCTGGGAGGTAGATGCCATTATCCCCATTTAACAGGTGAGAAAACTGAAGCAAGCAGAAATTAAGTAGCTTACCAAGAGTGACACAGCAAAGAAACATCTGAGGCCAAATTTGAACTCAGGTCTTCCTGCCTCCAGACCTGGCACCCAGGGCCTTAATTGCTGAATGTACTAACCAGCTCTCTAGATGGTAAGTTGCATACAGATACATCTAGAATTTTCACATTGGGATGTCCCTACATGGGAAATCACAGGTCACCAAAAAAAATTCACTGAAAGAATGGAAGAAGTGTTTCTAGAGGAAAACAAAGTGTTTCTAGAGGAATACGAAGAGTCATAGGAGAATCCAAATATCTTGCAGGAGGTTGTAAGATTCTTGGAGAATAAGGAAGACTCTGTGGGGTTGCTTAAGATAAAGATGTAATGAGTTCTAAATCCCGGCAGCTCCTTCATGGGATAATAAGCTTATAGATCTAGAGTTGGCAAGGGCTCTCAGAGGCCATCTGCTTCAGTCCCCTTCTTTGACAGATGAGGCAACAGAGACATTCACACGGAAACTAGGTAACCACTTTTTGGTGATGTTGTAAAGGGGATTCTTGCTCAGCTACAGCTTGGCCTAGGTGACCTCAGAGGTTTCTTTTAGCTTTCAGATTCTGGAATTCCTCCCTAGTAAGGTCAGAGGATGAAATGTACTGGGTTTGTCCAGAAGGCTGGCTGACTTTCAGAAGCCCTACTTCTGAGGCTTAGCAGCCTACACAGCAGAGAACTTTGGGGCTACCTAAGAACCATTTGAGAATCTCATTTTCCTTCTTCTGACAGCTGTGTCAATACCATCTAGACCAACTGAAAGGAATCCTGCTGATGATCAGCTAGAAAAACAATTGTTAGAGCCAAGGGCTTGGGGGTGGACCATATGTTTACAGGAAGAAAAAATATGGTGTAGAATTAAAGTCTTCTCACTGACTAAAGGGCCTCTAAAAATGAAATTCTACTGGGTAAGGTTATGTATTTTAATTTCAACATATATATATATACCACGAATTTCCATATTTTAGATCCAGTACCCTATATGGGTAGAGACATTGGTCTATACCTCCAAGTTGGGGTATTTGGAGATATACCCTATGTCCTCATAGTTTGATGTTATTGGGTTTGCCTCATATTTCTTTTTTTTTGGGGGGGGGTCTATGCCCATGTTTCATGTTTGTGTTATTTGGGGTATATGTCTTGTAATCCAGTTTATAATTTGGGTCTGTTGCCTATGTTGGGGTGTTCCCACCCCATCGCTATAATGATCTCACCCTTATAAAATCTGAGGTCCAGTCTTCCCACATTCTGAATCACCCCTAGAAGCCCTACCACCAAAGGCCAAGGTTATAGGTGTCCAAGACACTACCATTTCCAAATAAGCTTATTTTACATAAATTATATAGTGATAGTGGGGAGGCAGCTGCTTCCTGTGATTTGTAGTAAATCACCTTCTCTAAAGTAGCTCAATGCAACAGCAGCAATCATTATTAAGTACCAATTGTATGGCAGGCAATGGAGATACAAAGACAAAACATTCTACTGGGGCAAACAGTATCCAGCTAAGTTAAATAATTGGTAATTCAAGAAGAAAAGGAACATTAATAACAGGAAGGGGGAGGGATCAGGAAAGGTTTCCTTCAGGAAGAGGCACCTGAACTGAGAGCCTCTAAGGAAGCTTGGAATTAGGAGTTTGAGGGGAGGAGAGAATGTCCTCAAAGCATGGGGACAGTATGTGTGAAGGCATGGAAGACAAGAGGTGGGAGACTGAGTTTGGAGAGCAGCGAGTATGCCAATTTTGCCGGAATATAAAGAATATGAAGAGGAGAAATGTGAAATCAGTCTGGGAAAGTAGGTGGGAGCCAGAAGGGACTTAAATGCCAAACAGAGGAGTTTGCATTTTATCCTAGAGGCGTATTGGGTGCTTCCTCTCCTGAGCTGGGGACAGACACTGCTCTTTAAGAGGACCATGGTTGTAGTTATGGGGAGGGTGAATTGATTCCAGGGAGACACTGGTAGCTGATCATCAGCTCCCATCCCAGGGTGAGATGGGTTCCTGTGCCTACAACAGTTTGAGAGGATCAAGATCTAGTGGTTCTAGCTTCTATCTAAAGCAGCCAGCTTCCTTTTTTCCCCTAAGGGATAAATCCAACTGCCACATATTTCTGAGAGGTCTCTGACTGTCCATCAGTCAGTGATTAGTATTTAATTCTAAGCCAGGATTCTGCGGGAAACCTTCCCAGTTATCAGCAATACTCTCTAAATTTTATACAGTCATGAACAAAGGCACTTAAATTCCTGAGCTGGGTAAAGGTCAGTATAAGACCTAATGTGCATTCCAAATAGCAAGAGGTGGCTATCCTATAGATTGAGACTATAAATCATAATAGAAATACTAAATCCGGGGCAACAAAGAAGCATTCAGTACTAGCTCTTAGGCAACATTCTTAAACCTAGAAAAGAGAATAGGCCTGGCAATGACTTTTCCAATTCAGTACAATCATTGTAATTTACAAGTTACATATGACCAGACCATAGTGGGAGCTGAGTCTTAGAAAAAAAAGTTCAGTAAGAAAAGGTGAGAGGGAAGCAATATAACATAGTAGAGAGAGATCCAGCCTCAGAGTCAGCAAGACTTGGGTTCAAGTCCTATCAATCAGTCAATAAACATTTATTAAGCACTAGTGCCAGACACGCTACCAAATTCTGGGGATACAAATACAAAGACAGTACCTGCCCTCAAGGAGCTTACAATCTAACTGAAGAAGAAAACGCACAAAAAAAAGGAAACTGAAAGGGATATGGAGGGGAGGGGGACAGGTACAGGAGAAATCCCAAGAAGTCCAAAAGCAATGTAGCTGTTTTTTGTTCATCCTTTGTTTTCCAAGAGGACTAATGATGTCACACAGTGACCTCTTGACTTTCTGATGAATTGGATTTAAGTGAGGCAGAATTGTATGAGGTCATGAGCCTCACTCGCTTCCAGAGTCATCAAAGTCCAGTGGCAAAACAAAAATCAAGATGGCTGGCAAAAGCATGGGGTGAGTGGATGACCTTGGCGTCTTAGATGTCTGACCAAGCTCTAAGCACTCCGAAGTGCCTACTTTAGCATCTTTCCTTAGAACAAATTACTCTCATCTGCCAGGAAATGGGGAGAAGACTATGCTGAGCTCTCTCCTTAAATAGAGACCTTGGGCCCATGGCCCTATCCTCTAGTCAGAGGGTTCCTTAAAGAGGCAGAAGGTATCCACGAGATGTGAATACCTTGGCAGAGTCAATCTTGCAGAATAATGAGATCTTCCAGGGATGAGTTTCCTGGGGAAGAAGCATGTTAGAGAGTTCCAAGGAAGTCCAGAGACAGTGTAGCTGATGGGAAATTCCTGCCTTTGACATATTATAGAACAGTTGTTAACCTGCATTGGTAGAAGGAATTTCTTCATCAGGAATTTCTTACAGCAATGAAATAGTTTCTTGTCCAAAATTTTTAAAAACAGTAAAAGGAGAGATCAGATATGCTCACTCTGGGATCTGATATGATCATGGATTCATTTCAAGGGTGTTTCCCACAGTCCACAAATATTTTGAACTCCTGAGAGGCTAAGACTATATAGTCTGGTGGACTTTTTTTTTTTTAGTCTTCAATTTCATAAGCATAGGAATCTCTAAAAAATGAAGAATCTTGGTCTCAGGTTGGTACATTCTCTACAACTTAGTCTGAGAGGGTTGTTGCCCAAAGGTAAAGTAACACAGCTCAAAGTCTTCTAGGCCTCAAGGCCAACTCTCTATCCATTGTCATGGTACCAACCTAGGATGGTAGACTTTGGCTAGTGTATTTACATTTTTGGGACAAAGGAAAGAAAAGCTTTCTTTTCCTTCAGAGCTGAAGGTCTTTAAGCAAAGACCTTTGTCTTTTTCCACTGATGGCAACTTGTCAGGTGGGGTGTAAAGGGTATTCTTTTGCAGGCTTGAGTTGAATTAGAGAAGAGAAAATTCAAAGAGAACTAGAGAGTTGCTGCCTGCAGGTGTTTGAAAAGTTAGCATATGTCAGAGCGATTCCACTTGCTCTGTTTGGCCTCAAAGGACAGAAGCAGGGACAATAGATGGAAGTTACAATGAGGCAAACTTAGTGTAAGGAAAAACTTTTTTAAAAAAATTGATTTATTTGTTTACTTTTAGTTTATAAGATTCAGTTCCATAATTCCTTGAGTTTCAAATTAGGAAAATTAGGAAAATTTCAAATTAGGAAAAACTTTTTAAAATAGTATTTTGATTTTTCCAATTACATGTAAAGACAATTTTTAACATTTAAAAAAATTTTTTTAAGTTCCAAATTTTATCCTTCCCCCCCCCCCCAACTCCTCCCTAAGACAGTAAGCAATCTGATATAGGTTGTATATGTGCAGCCATATAAAAAATTTCCATATTAGTCATGTTGTGAAAGAAGAAATAGAACAAAAGGAAAAAAACATGAAAGAAAAATAAAGTGAAAATAATATGATTCAATCTGTATTCAGACTCCATATTCTTTCTCTGGATGTGAATAGAATTTTCTTTCATGAGTCTTTTGCAATTGTCTTGCATTATTGTATTACTAAGAAGAGCTAAATCATAGTTGATCATCTACAATGTTGCTGTTACTATATATGTACAATGTTCTGGTTCTACTCACTTTACTTTGCATCAGTTTGTGTAAGTCTTTCCAGATTTTTCTGAGATCTGCCTGTTCATCATTTCTTATCACACAGTTAGTATTACATCACATTCATATACCACAACTCATTCAGCCATTTCCCAATTTCCAAGTTTAAGGAAAAACTTCTTAACAATTACAAGTATCCAAGAGTGGGAAGGGCTACCTTTGGAAGTAGTTTACATTCTCTCTCTGAAGGTCTTCAAGCAGAATCTGGATGGCCACTTGTTAGGTATATTATAGTGGGGATACTTTTGGGTCTGAATTGGACTAGTAGGCTTCTGAAGGCCCTTCCAGTTCTTAGATTCTTTTACTCCTTTGCTTTTCATAATTTTTCAGAATTTTATTCCCTTCTGGGGTTTCTAGTGGTATGTATAAGATAATTTTGAGTTATTCACATTTTCTTTCCTTTCTATTTGAAAGTCTTTCTCCCAGCTGTTTATAGAATATGTTGTTTGTCATTGAAATCGATAAATGAGAACTGAGAAAAGACCATTAGCATTGACAATCAAGAGATCATTAGTGACTTTGGAGAGAGCAGTGTCAATGATGAGGTCAGAAACTAGATTGTAGAGGGTTTAGAAGAGAATAATAATAAATAATAACTAATTTTACATAGCCCCTTTCAGGTTATCAAAGCACTTT
This sequence comes from Pseudochirops cupreus, assembly GCA_028627135.1. Classification (NCBI taxonomy): domain Eukaryota; kingdom Metazoa; phylum Chordata; class Mammalia; order Diprotodontia; family Pseudocheiridae; genus Pseudochirops; species Pseudochirops cupreus. The sequence continues at coordinate 122,531,152 of CM053581.1, read as the reverse complement.
GCATATACTATTTAATTTGATTCCCACAAAAAACTTGTGACTTAAGTGCTAATATTATCTCCATTTTTCAGATGAAGAAACAGGCACAAACAGGTTAGGTGACTGGACTCAGGGTCACATAGCTAGTGAGTCTCTGAGGTAAGACTAGCTCCCAAAATCTAGCTCTCCTTCCAATGAGCTATCTCAGTGCCCCTGTAAGAGGAAATTAAGGTAAGTATAGACAGCTTTTTCAATAAGTTTGGCTGAGAAGGAGGGAGAAAGAGAGAGTGATAGCTAGTGAATCTTTGAGTAACCATATTATAGAAAGAACTAGTAAATAGGTAGAAACCAGAGATTAGTGAAGGGTAGGATGAGAATTGAAGTAATTTACTAGAGAAGATGAGAAAGGGTGGGATTAAGGGTGCATGTAGAGACATTGTTCTTGGTACTTACTTGGTACTTAGTACTTAGGGGCTCCTCTTCAGTGACTGGATAAAGGAGGAGGTGGAGTGGAATTGTTTTGGAAGGGCATGAGAGAGACATGTGGGGAGAAGAGGGTGTTCACAGCAAATAGCCTCAATTTTCTTGCTAAACTATGAGGCAAGATCTTTATCTGAGAGGGTGGTTACAAAGGGTGCCATAGGAGGTTTGAGGAGAGAAGAGAAGATTTGGAACAGCTGCTGTGGAGAGTGGACTAGAATATCAGTTGGGGAGGAGTACAAGGATTGCCTTGCTGTGGTAAGGGTCCAGCTGAGGTTAGATAGCACACATTTGTGGTGGATTTACATATTTGTGTGATTTCCTTTAGCTCCATTCAGGATCACATGAGTAAGAGAAGAGGAGGTGGATAGTAGGAGTAATTCAGTGTTGGAGCTGGCAAGGTGTGAGTGTTGAAAGGACAAGAGAGCAAGAGATTTGAGAGTAATAATAATGACAGCAAACATTTATATAGGTGTTTTAATAGCTGGACCTGGAGTCAGGAAGACCTGAGTTCAAATATGACCTTAGACGCTTACAAACTAAGTGACCCTGGGCAAGTCATTTAACCTCTGTGTCAGTTTTTTCAATTGTAAATTAGAGATAATAATAGCCCCTACCTCTGGGGGTTGCTATGAAAATCAAATGAGATAATATTTGGGAAGAACTTAACATATATCAAGTACTTGATAAATTATTGTTTCCTCCCCTAAGATTTACAAGTTTTACATATATTATCTCATATAATCCTTACAAGAACCCTGGGAAATAGGTATTGTTATTATCCTTTTTTTACACTCGAGGAAACTGACACTCAGAAAGGTTATGTGACTTGCCCAGGGTCATGCAACTAATAAAATATCTGAGAAAGGATTTGAACTCAGATAATTCTGACTTCAAGTCCAGGACTTTAATAATTGTAACAATAATAGCTAGCATCTGTGTGTTGCTTGCAAAGTATTTTGCAAATTTTACCCTCACAATAACCTTGCAAAGTAGGTCTCTTAAAAAAAAAATTCCATATTAGCCATGTTGTAAAAAATGGCATAGAAAAAAGCAAGAAAAATGAAGAAAATGAAAACAGTATTCTTCAATCCGTACTCAAAATTCATCAGTTCTCTCTTTGGAGGAGGATGGCACTTTTTATCATGGGTCCTTTGGCATTGTCATGATCAGAGTAGCCAAGTCTTTCACAGTGGGTCACTGTTTCCATATTGCTGTTGCTGTGGTACTATTATTCTCTTCATTTTAGAGATGAGGAAGCTGAGGCAATCAGAAGCCAAAAGACTTACCCAGGGTCACAACGCTAGTCAATGACTTGAAGTCAAGACTTTCTGACTCCATGTCCAATGCTCTACATGCTGTGGCATCTAGCTACCTAGTTAATATGTTAAGTCCTTGCAAGATTCCTTGACTGAGGCAACCACAGAGATAGTTTTGTTCAATGACCCCTTTCTTCATCATTTTGCTCCCAATATAGCTTAAAAACCCCTTTGTGTTACCTATATCATATTTCAAATGACTTAGCTTTGTACATTTTAACCTTCCTGACATGGTGCTTACAGGTTCGTGCTGTTCTTTCATACTTATTTCTGCTTCTGTGCCTGGTAAAGAAGCGATGTATCTTTGTGAAAATCAGATGAATTAGTAATGGATATTGTCAGTAATACCCTTTTGTTGCAGGTTTGTGTGCCTCAGAGGAGTCGTCTTGCCTCCTCCATGTCTACTTAAAGACATATGATGTTTCCTTGAAAAGGTTAACTTCTGAAGAAGGTCAGCATAGAAAACTTTATTCCAGCATTGTGAATTACTGATTTGTCTCCTTGTTAAAATATGAACTTGCTTTGTTGTGAGTATCACTGAGTTACCTCCACCTTCATAATGAAGTTCATGATGTCCCAGTAGTTGGAGCATTTTGGGGCATTAGAAGCTTTGATCCAATAGGCAGAGTGGTCAGTGATCTTAAAATCAATGACCTTTATTATGGGTGCATTTTAACTTGGCCAAGGTAAAATGTGAAACCCAAAATATGATACCCAGCTCACCCCACTGGATGAGGAAAGGGAGGGGGGTTCTACGTCTCAATCACTAGAAGATAACCAATGATTGTCAGGCTACAGCTGTTAGGTAACAAGAATTTATTAAGAGCTTGTTGTTGCTGTTCTTCATCTTTCATTTTCTTTTAAAAAATTAACTTATTTTTAGTTTTCAACATTAACTTCCATAAGTTTTTAATTTTCTCTACCTCCCTCCCCTCCTCCCTCCCCAAGATGTCGTACAGTCCGGTAAAGGCTCTACATATACATTCTTATTAAACATCTTTTCACATTAGTCAGGTTATATAGAAGAATTAGAACCAATGGGAGGAACCATGAGAAAGAAAAAACAAAAAAAAAAGAGAGAGAGCAAATAGTCTGCTTCGCTCAGCATTCAGATGCCATACTTCTTTCTCTGGATGTGGATGGCATTTTCCATTACGAAGTCTTTTGGAGTTGTTTTAGGTCCTTGCATTGCTGAGAAGAGCCAAGTCTACATCCTTCATTTTCAAAGAAAATAAAAGTTATCATGAAGGAGCGATGTCTTGTCTTGCTCATGAGACAGAGTTATGCAAATTGTCAGCCTCACTCTCTCTTCCTGTCACTGAAGTCCAGCATCAGGACAAGAGTCAAGATGACTGGTGATGGCCTGAGATGCAATGGATGACCTTGGCATCTTCGATGTCTGACCAAGCTCTAAGGGCTCCACAGAATCTGCTTGGAACAGAGTTCTCATCCATCCATTCTACTGGAAGAAGTCTTCCAATGCTTTGGGTAGACTGCCCACTAACTCACCAACAGGTCTGAGGCCTGTAGGTTATCTTCAACCTGGTTTAGCCCATCTGCTGAGACAGTTTTACTTGGGTGTGGTGGCTGAAGATCCTATAGCATCTTGGAGCCACTGGTGAGAGTTGGGTAGAGGCAGACATCAAAGGTGGGTGAGTAGCCCTGAAAGGACTTGGCAAACCCTCATACCAGAGGTGCTAGTCCTCCCTGAATACCCCATACCCCCATTAAGTGCTAGGTAATGTGCTAAGTACTGGGGATACAAAGGCAAAAACAGTTCCCTCCATCAAGGAATTTACATTCTAATGGAGGAGAAAACACGCAAACAACTATATACATATAAATGTAAAATATGTGACACATATCACACATATAATATTTATAGAAGGCAATCTCAGAGGGAAAGTTAGTACTGGAGAATCAAAGAAAGGCAAGAACACGGTCACTGCTGGGGTGTGTTGGTAAATGTTTAATAATCGGCTTTCCTTTAAAAAATGTACACATGCTGCATTTAAAAAAGTTAATCTGCGTTATTAACATTTTCTCCATCACTTTCTCAAGTCTAGACAATTGATAAATCAATAAATGAACCCTTGATTTGTAGTGTTTATCTATTCTCAAGTTAGAAATGTCCCACTGAAGAACCAGGAGAAATCTGTACACAATGACAGACACAACGTATGTGTGACAACTAACTTTGATAGACTGGACTCTTCCCGGCAACGCGAGGTTATAAGACAACTCTGCAAGTTTCAGGATGGAAGAACTCATCTACATTCAGAGAAAGATCTAGAAAGAGCAGAGTTTGTATGCAGATTGAAGCAAACTCCTGCTTTCTTTTTCTTGTTTTGTTTCCTCTTTCTCATTGTTCATTCCATCCATTACAATCCTTCTTTATAACCTGACTAATGCCTAATGTGAAAGTAGTTGCAGATCCTATACTTGATTGCATGCTGCCATGGGCAGGGGGGGAGGAGGGAGGAGAGGGAGGAGGAGAAAATTTGAAACTTAAGGGATTGTGGAACTGAATCTTGTAAACTAAAAGTAAACAAATAAATTAATAAAGACAAAAAAATTTTTTAAAAAAGAAATGTCCCACAGAACATTTAACAATCAGCTACCTGTTTGAGCTCCATCCTACCACTGGTCCCTCAAGGAGCTCATAATCTAAAGGGAGGGAGAAGACAACATTCCAAAAATTGTGCACAAAAGATACATACATTGTAAATAGAATGCAATCCCAGAGGGAAGTCTCTATAAGGGCAGGAAGAACTGGGAAAAGCCTTTTGCAAAAGGTGAGATTGGAGCTGAGTCTTGCAAGAGGCCAAGGAAGCCAGAAGGCAGCTGATTTTACAGAGAGATATCAGGTATTATCTAGGTGGTCCCCACTGTAGAAGTTTCTAGTACAGAAGACTATCACGCAGGTGAGGAAAAAGAGTCTGCCAAGCGTTGGGGACGGTCAGTGAGGAGAAATTGAATGGAGAGATGGAGTGTTAGAGGAACATGAAGAAAGTCAGTGTCCCCCTGTCATAGAGGATGGAGAGGAGACTAAAAGAGCAAAGTATATTGTTGCTGGGTTTTAAAAGTCTAACAAAGGATATTATGTTTGATGCTGGAGGTAATGGGGAGCTGCTGGCATTTATTGAATGTAAGGGGGGGTGGAGTATGATGACATGGTCAGATTTTCACTTCAGGGAAAGGAAGGGACTCTAGGATTCTCCAAGAAGTTTCTTCTAGACTTGAGACCCCCAGGCTATACTCTACTTTAATCCATTTTCCTAGTTATTAATGGGATTGCCTAGATTCAGTCCTTCCACATCAGAACCTTTCTCTAGAAAGGTAAGGTTTTACTCAGTTGCATCTGATTGGTTTCCCACAAATGATGTCACAGACTGGGAGATGCCAGGGATTGTCTAGATGGCTCCCACTATAGAAGTTTTCAGCATAGAAGATTCTTGCATGGAGGATTGTGGGAAAGGGATGGGGTGGGGATGCTTGGTAGGAGTAGAGGGCAAATCTAGGGTGTAGGTAATCTGTCGCTCATGAGCCTGATGGATGTCAAAGTGCTCCAAAAAACCCAGAGGTTTTTCTGACTACCACATTCAGCTTATATCTCATCACTGATCAGTCCATACCCTCATTTTATAGATAGAGAAACTGAGTCCCACAGAGATGAGGTGATTTGCCCAGGGTTATACAAGTATCAGTGGTAAAGCCCAGAATTTTAAGCCTGATTCTAAATCTTTGGACTCGGTATTTAAATGGGAGAGCAGAGACAGATGGGAGAGAAATTGAGCTGGGAAAGACAGAGCCAAGTCTATCAGGCACACACGGATTTTGGCTCTCTAGGGGAAGCGAAACATTCATATATTCCTTCTAGGGAAAATCAGCGGCCCCCAAAATGGCTGTGAATGGAGGCAATAATGGAGGAATGAGTAGTTGTTAGGTCAAATTGAGAGCTGCAGGAATGTAAGATGGAACAGTGGTGGTAGAGTTCTTGGACCAAGATTTCTGGACCCAGAGGAGTAGTTTCTAGTTTATACCAAGGTCCTGGATCAAGTGGAGGGGATCTTGGACTGAGCAGCAAAGAAGTAAACCACGATGTTGAAGAACAAATCTGGACCTTGCCCCTCACTGGTACTCTGAGTTATGTGGACTGTGCAGGTGTGAGGAAAAGGTAATAATCCTGTAGTATACACTATAGTATATACTAAAGACAGTTTTGAGGACAGATGAGCTCCCTGGAGGAGGGGAGGGGAGACTTGCTAAAGCAATAGTTTCATAGGCCATCTAACAGTCCTGCATGCTTTCCTTTCACATGTTTTTGGGTTCAACCCAGGGTAGTACTATAAGTTGAGAAAACTGTCTGGGCTTCTTGGGATGTGAGGCTTACCAGACTGGGAAGAAGAGGTGTTTTGGCTATTTATGGGTTTGAGTAGGCGTCCTTTGTTTTAATTTTTGTCAGGTTAAATAAAGCTTGTCAGATATTCAAAGTGTCGTTAGACTTAGTGCTTACATGACAGCTGAGGATCTTTTTCCTTTTGTTGTATAAACTCGAACATCATATTCCCAGGGGAAACCATGGGTGAGGACACAGGCCAATGAAAGATTTATGTAAGAAGCCTCCCTAGACTGAACTTGAGCCATATAAACCCAGAGCTCTGGCTCTGGGCAGTGGATAATACCTATATGTTGTACCTTTGCAGCAGTGATGCCTCCCTGTCCATGGGAGGCCTAGGATCACAAAGTAGTAATTATAGTAGGGGTATGTGGGTGATACCAGGGTGGAGCCAGGCATTGTTGACCCTTACTGATGGTATGCTTATTAATATTATATTAATGTGTTGGGTAATGGCATAAAAGGGAGGAGGATGGAGGGAATGTAGAGCTTTCTGGAAAGAAGAAGCCATTTTGGTTTGGAGGCCACATTGAAGGAGCTCACATGTGATATGAGCTCCTAATTTGATCTTGGAAATGCCACTTGGATGCCAGGTTTTGGCTCTGAAGTCATCTAGGTACAGGATTAATTTAGATTAAGAAGGTCAGTGTTGGCCAGCTTTATTGATTCATAATTCTTTAGCACTCTGATAATTTTTATACCCTGTTGTACATGTTGTAGGCTTAAGGTAATTTAGGATTTAGAGGAGGAGAAAGATAGTACTAAGAAAGAGATAGCATCAGAGCAACGGAAAATCTAGGGAAGGATATATAGAAAAGGATGGAAGTGTGATAGGTACTAGTTTTCAGGGCTATTTGGATTAGTAGAACTGAAAGAAGAAATTAGGAAGAGGTGGGGAAACCTGTGGCCTCAAGGCCACATGTGGCCCTCTAAGTCCTCAAGTGTGGTCCTTTGACTGAATCCAGTGTCAAAGCGCTGCCCTCGAGGACCTAGAGGGCCACATGTGGCCTCAACACTGAAGCTTCCCCTTACCTGCCAACAGCAAGGAGGAGATTTAGAGGATCTTGTGGAGTTTCTTCACATACACCACATCCCAGCTTACCAGAGAGCTTTCCTGTAAAGAAACATTAGTTTTCTTTCGATATCTCTCCAGCCTCTCTTTCATCATGGAAGGTGTATGCTGTCCCAGTAGATTATGTATGTCCATATGGGATATCTGCATGTATAGACAAGAGGCTCATGGAAAGGCACTGAATCTGGAATCTGCTCTCTAAGGGACCCTGTAATTCCAGTCTCCTGGCTGTTCTATGAGTGAGATGCTCTCATCTCTTGGTTTTACGCATTTTCTCTGACTGTCTCTCGTGCCTGGAACATTCTCCCTCCTCAGATTCACCTACTGCTTTCCCTGGCTTCCTTTTAAAACCCAATTAAGATCTCATTTTTTACTAGAAGCCTTCCCTAACCCCTTTTAATTCTAGGGCCTTCCCTCTGTTAATTATTTCCCTCCCCAACACACACACACACATATACACATATTTTTGCATGTTGTCTCCTTTATTAGATGGTAAGCTTCTTGAGGGCAGGGACTGTATTTTGCCTCTTTGTGTTTCCCTAGTACTTAGCATGGTTCCTGGTACATAATAGGAACTTCATAAATGTTTATTGGTTGATTGTCTTGAGGGGATCAGGAAAAGGGGCCATGAATCTGACTTCTCTGTTCTTTTCTGAGAGAGGGGTACAGAAATAGAATTATATGTATCTGATCCCCTAAATACTACTAGTCTGAAGGCACACTTGGTTCAGAACAAAAGGATGGCTAATTCTGAAGGATGGGGAAAGACAGCCCTTGCTTTACACTTGCCAATTTGATTCCTTCCCACCAAATACTAGTAATAGTAAAGAGACCATCACAGATAATGAAAAGAAAACAGCAATGAGAAAAGTTATAAATTAGAATATACCAGAAAATACACTGAGTGATCAGTTCTCCAAAAAAAGGAAGTGATCTTGGCTCAAACCTGATTTTATCTAAGGAGAAACTCCCCCCAAATCTCTTAGGAAGCAAACTGGAAATCAGTCACATCATATTAGAAGCATCAGCTTCCCCTACATGTCTATCATGTCCCAAATCTGTCTTTCTCTATGTCTGCCTCTCCATGTACCTGGAGTAAGCTCCCAAGAGAGTCTGGAACTGCATGCCTCCCCCACCTAAAGAAAAAAAAAAAGGACATCTTTCCTAAGCTCTCCACATCCTCCCCTCTCAGAGTCATGTGATGTTGTGTTATATTATGTCACAGTCAAATCATGTTCTCTCCAAGGTCCCATGCAAAATTCCTCAGGCTTGACTAGAAGGAAACCTGAACTGCCATCACAATTCGTTATTATTATATATAATGGGATTTCATTCCTCAGAGCCCTCCTTCCCTTTCAGGAGTTGAGCAGAGAGATGAGAGAAATCCCAGGGGTTAGGGAGTTCCTAATACTTTCTGCATGTAAGACATGATGACCAAAGAGGCAGGAACAAGGCATAGCATAGGAGGAGAATCCAGAGGACAGATAGGACAGTGAAAGATGTCTTGGCATATGGGAATTATTTGAGAGGACAAGGGATGTTTAGCCTGGAGAACAGAAGAGGGAGGAGGGTTAAGAGCATGATATTGCCTTTCAGTGTTTTCAGGGCTAGCCCATGGAAGAGGGATTAGACCTGTCCTGCTCAGTCCTAGAAGTCATAATGAGAAGGAAAGTGTAAAAATTTGGCAGACTTAGTTTTGATATAAGGACTTTCTAATGAAGACCACTGTCTGAAAGTGGGATGTTCTGGCCCAGGAGGCAGCAGGACAACTCTCACTAGAGGCCTTCAAGCAAAAGCTGTCTGTTATGTTATAGCTCAGTTTCTTGTTTGCTGTGGTTTAGGTTGGACTAGATGGCCTTTTGAAGTCCTTTCCAGCACTGAAATTCTGTGTTTCTATAACTTTGTGGAGAAGAAGGTCCTGGGCAAGAATTCAATTGTCTTCCAAGTATGTCCAGTGTGATGGGATAGTCTGTAGGTGGCCTTTGTCCCCACCCTCCTTTCTCCTTCTTGCTGTTTACCTTTCTCTTCTCAAAGCTCGCCTTACTGCCTATTAATCTACCAGTGCCCTTGAAGACAGCCACAAAGGCGTTCCTGCTGACTGGGCAGCCCACACATGGCTTTTTTGGTCCCAGGCCCCAGGAGGTTCATTTATAGCACTGGCTTCTTCTCCTCCTACCACCTCCCAGGGTCCTTCCAGATACCTTCTGAGCCTGCTTTCTGAGGTTCAGGGAGGTCCCAGAGGAGATGTTCTGATTTCCCAGAAGATTTCAGGTACCTGAAAGTGAGGCTAGTTAGGCCTGGATTTGTATGATGGAAAAAGGGAGGAGGGGTGTTCCTGGTACTAGATAGTCTACCAAATCTGCAGAGATTAGAGAAGCTGAGAAGCAGGGCTCTTGAATTCTCTTCCTTGTTTGGTCACTGACCTTAGGGCTTCATACATTAGTGTCCACCCCCACCCCCCCATCCGTCAAATGGCTAGATCTCTGCCTAGATCCTCCCAGCCTCCCCCTTTCCCCCAGGGATGCTACCCAGGGCCAGAGATCACATTTGTGAAATGTGCTTTGAGTTCTGGTGAAAGGAATCTTCAAAGGACAAAGTGTCATTAGTGTAGAGCTTCTAAAAACAATTGCACTAGTGATTGTCCTAATTATAACATTACAAGTAAAAATAAGAAACATTTGAGCATCTGAAGCCAGTTTCCTAAAGGCTTAGATGCATTTCCCAGGGTATCATGGATCAAATTATGAACTTAAACTCCTTCCAACCCCTATAATCCAGAAAAGTCAGAAAATACAATGGAAATCAAAACAGGGACATAACTGTTACTAATTATTCTATAAATGGATTATAGAATGCCTAGGAAGAGGCTATTTACATTCTTTTGGCTGGGAAGACAAGTACTAAAGTTAGAAAGTCATCTATACAGGGGTAATTTTATCTTAACAAACTGAATGGTAATGGGTGAGTGGAAGAACTGCCCTGAATTCTACTTTTGTAGATAGGGGGTAGAGATCAGAGTTGACTAGCTTGACCAAGGGAGGGACATAGACACACAGGGTAGGATAAGAACAGAGATCTGGGCTTTAATAGTCAAGATAGCCAAACTCCATCCCTGGCTCTGTGGTGGGAAGTCCCTCCCAGTGCCTAGATCTGGGAGAAGGTGACAGATATGAAAGTAGTTTGAGCTCCTCAGATACAAATGTAAGGCAAGGAGGTAAACAGGGTGGGGATTGTGGCATGTGGCTGCTGGGCCCAAACAACATAATCATTGTTTATCTATTTGTTAGCAGGTGTGGACACGAACTGGAATATGTGAATGCTGGGGAGGGAAATACGAACTGGCATGGGCCTACAGGATTCTCACTCTCAAAAGGATGAAGTTGAGGTGAGGTGTACCTGCTGAGTACTCAGGAAGGGACTTTAAGGACAAGAGTGGTTCAATACAAAAGATACTGTTTTGGGGGCCAGAAACCTGGGTTATATAGACTTTCTTCTGTCACTGGGTTGTATGCTTTTGGGCAAATCCATTTCCCCTCCCTGGGTCTCAGTTTCTTCATCTGTAAAATGGAGGAGTTGGATTACTTGGGCCCTGAAGTTCCTTCCTGCTCAGATAATCTATGGTCACCAAGAGTAGCTCATTATGGTTCCTAATGTCATGCCCTCAAGGAACCTGGGGAGGAAACTTAGCTGGACCTCTTCAAGACTAGAACAGGGTCAGAGACGGGGGCAGGAGGCGAAGGAGCCCACAGAGAAACAGAGAGCTTCCACTGGAAGCCTTTCCCAATCCCTCTTCATTTTAGTTCTTCCCTGTTTTATTTCTTATTTATCCTGTTTCTAGCTTATTTACACATAGTTGCTGCATGTTGCCTTCCCCATTACATTGTGAGTTGAATTGCTCAAAGGCAGGGACTGTCTTTTGCCAGTGTTTAGAACAATATTTGACATACAGTAGGTGCTCGATAAATGCTTATTGACCAACTGACTTACTGGTAGAGGGGAACAATCAATTCTGTCACCCTGGCTTAGGGCACCTACTATTTCCAGCCCCTACTGTTTCTCTGCTCAGTCCCAGTTTTGTCCACAGTCCCCTAACGTCCAAGGATCTCATAGTCTTTTCCCTGCTGTTCACAGCAACTGGCCTTTCCTCCATTTTCAAGAAGGGCAGATTAATATAGAGTGAGTGAGTGAGTGAAGAGGCTCCTTCTCGATAGAGCAGTTCAAATTAGAGGCTAAATAGTAAAGGAAAAACTAGCCACTGAAGGACCTACTCCTCTCCTTTCTATTCTCTTCCCCTTTTTCCATCCTTCCCAGCCCAGATAGGTTCTGAGATCACAGCCTGCCCCAAGCACTGAAGTACGAGAAGGGAAACTGTCCTTTGTTACACTGATTTTCCTAGTTAGAAGGGAGGGTTCAGTTCAGGGGGTGGGAGTGGGCGCTTATGTACAGGAATGACTGATGACATTGATAAGACATTTTAAAAATAAACCTAGAGACAAACATGCTTGGGAATGCACTTACAGAATCCCCCTTTCTTTCCTTCTGGGTCTGTCTGCCTGTCTGTTTTTCTCTGCCCTCCCCTAATTCCCCTCCTTCCCCCCTGAAGTGGGCAGAAATTCCTTCCTGTTAGTCTCATAGAATTAAAAACTTGAAGGGACCTAAATGGTCATCAGGGCAGCTAGGTGGTGAAGTAGATAAATCTCTGAACTTGGAATCAGGAAGTTTCCCGAGTTCAAATCTAGCCTCAGACACTAGCTGTGTGACCCTAGGCAAGTCACTTAACCTCTGATTGCCTCAGTTTCCTCATCTGTAAAATGAGCTAGAGAAGGAAATGGCAAACCACTCCATTATCTGTGCCAAGAAAACCCCAAATGGAGTCATGAAGAGTTGGACATGACTGAATAATAAATGATCATCTGGTTCAACTTTTTTTTTTCTTAACAGATGAAGAAATAGAATCAAGGGTTGTGTCCAAAGTCACACAGGTAATTGTGTTAGGACATAAATGTTACACAGTCCTTGGATTCCAAATACGATGCTTTTGTCTCTGTACCACACTGACGATGCTATGAAAAGACACTGAGAAGACATCTGAAGGCTCGATTTTCTCTTGTATAAAGTGAAAGAATTTAGAACTGGGAGGGACCATCTTTCCAACCTCTCCTTTTACAGATGAAGTAACTGAAGGAGGCTGAGAAAGTTGAAATGACTTGCCTAAGGTCACACACATGTAGCGAATGAGTTTGCACTGAGCTCTTCTGAATCCGGGTGCAGGGCTCTTCTGATGCAGTGCAATGCCTCATGGTCTGGACTAGATCTTGGACGTCTGTTGGCTGGTGGTTTAATGCTCGGATCTGAGAGCTCTCTTCCCATCTCCTCCCAGAAATGCTGGGTCCTCTCTTCCTTAGGGTATCCTCTGCCCATGTGAGATGGTTAGCCTGACCCACTGACCTTCCTATCCTGCTCCTGGCCTGTTGATGGATTTTCTTCCTTCTTCTTTGGGGCCCTGATTCCCATCTCTGAGTCACCCCCATCTGATGAGTTCTCATTTCCGGACAGAACCCGTTATTAACTGAGGCCTTTACTTCTCCCTCCTCTTACTCTCCTAGCTGTAGGCCTCTTGGGGAGGAGGAGGAGGAGGAAGAGAAGGGATAAGGATTGTGAACCTTCTCTGGGAATTAGGTAGGGGTGGGAAGAGAGCAAGAGTGGGAGAAGGCCACACCTACCCCAACTTTCTCTACTCCAGAGACACCCTAGGAGAAGCCTTGCATGGTTTGGGGTACTTGAGTCACCTTAAGTCTATGGTCTGGGAGGAAGGGGAGATGGAGGGATGCCCTGAGTTCCATCCAGGCCTACCCTCTCTTAGTTGTAGAGGGCGGCACCTGGGACTCAACCTCCGACCCCTCCCCCTCCCAAATGCCTATTCCATTCCCAGTCCTCAGGCACTGAAGGGAGCCAGATCTGGAAGTAGGAAACCAGTTGGGCCGGTTTTAGAAACTCCAGTAAGCGGAGGACTAGAGAGAAGGATGTATGTCCTGCCCTCTCTTCCTCACCTGCCCACAAAACTGGTGAAACGCCCCCCTGCCCCAGCTCCTGCTGTCTGTCTCTAGGGCTGCTGGGTCCCTTTCCAGATGAGGTGCCCCGGAAGCCTGGGCCTTATCGCCCTCCTGCTGGGGCTGGAGCTGGCCCTATGCAATGGCCAGGCGATTTCACAGTACTGCGGGCCGCAGGGCCAGGCGGAGAGGCTGCATTTTATCCGGCTGGGCAAAGGCCGCTGGCTGGATTCTCAGCCCCGGGCACCTGGGTCCCTGGATCCCCTCTACAGGATGGTTCGGGGCTTCCTGGACATGGTGCAGCTCAACCCTTTCCCTGAAGGTGAGGATGGGGGGTTTAGGGGAAAGGGAGGAGAAGTCTGACCATCACAGAGCCTTGTCACTCCTTCTACCCATGGGGCTACTAAATTTCTACTGGGGGTCTGTCCTAACTCCCTGCCAATGTGATACTTGTGCCAGCCTAGGACAAGAGGGACCCAGACATCTCCGGCTCTGGCGCCAGCAGGGAGAGAGCTCCTAAAAGCACCTTCTTCCAGGACTGGCTGCATTCCTAGGAGAATCTAGGGCAGTGGCCTTGGTGGCAGAGGGGAATGTCAGCAGAGGTCTGGGAAAGCCTTCTCAGTGGAGGGCATACGGTTGGAGTGAAGGAGCTGGTTGGAGAGCAGGCGCAAGTCTTGGGGGGTAGTAGGAGGCAGAGTGAAAAGTTTCAGGGTTGTGGTCTCAGGGGTAGGCTACGTTCTCTGTTGCTGTTCTTTCCCTTTGGGTGGAGGGGAGGAAATGGTAGACTGGGCTGGACCCCTGGCTCTGGAGACTTGCATCTCTCTGACCTTTGCAACCTGGTAGGCATGATGCCCCTGTATGGCAGAGGCTCTGAGAATCTGGAATTGTGGGTCCCTGAGTACTCGTGAATAGCATCTGCCCCATTGTCCAGACTGGGGAGGCCTGGGTGGGGTTGGGGAGCAAGGTGCTGGGAAGAATAGGGTGTGAGTAACTTGGACTGTTCTCTCCTGAGTTCTACCTGTCCCACTCCCTCATCAAGCACAGCTCCCTGTAGCAGGTCTGGGCAGGACCTTATGGGGCAAGGTGTCCTTTCCATGGCATATAGGGTGTGTATGGGGGAGGAGCTCTCTGCACCCTCCCTCCTGAATTGCCAAAGCTCCTGTTCATTCAAAGATGTGAAATATCTCCATTATGACTCCAAATTGGCTCCTGGCAATCAGGGTAGGGCTTGGGAAGGCAAGGTAGCAAGATGAGGTGGTAGTGATGGTGGTGACCTCTCTCCCCTTTCTCTAGGGTTGGTTCGAGCAGCACTGAATGAACCTTCTTCTGTTCAAACCTCAGATGTGAGTATCAAGAGGCCAGGATACTTTTGGTGGGGATGGTATATAAATCTCAAGAGATGGGAGGGATACAATGCGGGGGTGGGGTGGAGGGGGTATAGAACTTTATAGAATCATAAGATGCTGGAACTAGAAGGAACCTTTGAGATTTGTGAGGCTGGGTGAGAAGTGAGAAGGGGGCTGGATTTGGAGTCCTCTCCCACAGGCACAGTGGCTATGTAATCATGGGCAGGCCTCAGTTTCCTCATCTGTGAAAGGAGGATAATTTTAGCATTTAGCTCAGCAGGTTGGGAGTGAGGATAAAAACTTCAAAAAATCTCTGAAATATACCCCTGACACTGCCACTCCCCTGGTACAGACCCTCATTTCCTCGTGTCTGTAACTTGCCTGTTGGGTACCTGCTTCTAGTCTCTCCGGGCTCCAACCCACCTCTATTCAGCCACCAAAGTGATTTTCCTAAAGTGCAAGTCTGACCATGTCACTCCCCTATTCAATAAACTCCAGCGGTTCCCTCTCACCTCCAGGAGCCACTATAGGTCTTCTGTTTAGTGTTCAATGTCCTTCATAACCTAAGCCCCTCCACCTCTCCAGGCTTCCCACAGCACCCCCTTTGTACACTTTGATCAAGTGACATTGGCCTCCTTGCTGTTCCTCAAACAACTTGACTCCAGTCATTTATTTTCACTGGCTGTCCCCCATGCCTAGAATGTTCTCTTTCCTCATCTCCATCTCCCAGCTTCCCTGACTTCCTTCAAGTTCCCGATAAAACCCCATCTTGTGTTGGAAGCCTTTCTTGGATCTAGTGCCTTCCCTCTGTTCACTGTTCCCTATGTATCCTGCATGTAGCTTGTTTGCACGGAGCTGCTGGCATATTGCTCCTTGATTATCAGCTCCTTGAAGGCAAGCCTTTTGCTTATCTGTATATCCTCAGTGCTTAGCATAGTCCCTGGAACACTGTTGTTGTTGAATATCTCACTTGTGTCTGACTCGTCATGACCCCATTTGGGGTTTTCTTGGCAAAGACACTAGAGAGGTTTGTCATTTCCTTCTCCACTCATTTTTTACAGATGAGGAAACTGAGGCAAACAGGGTGAAGTGACTTGCTCAGAGTCACACAGCTAGTAAGTGTCTGAGACCGGGTTTGAATTCGTGAGGTTGAGTCTTCCTGGTTCCAAGCTCAGTGCTCTATCCGTTGTGGCTCCCCCCCCACAGTAGGCACTGAATAAATGCTTATGGACTGACTACTATTTGTAAAGCACTTTGCAAACCTTGAAGTACTTACAAAATAGCTGTTACTATTATCATCATTAGCTAGTCCAATACCTCCATTTCACAGACAGGGAAGGTGAGGCCTGGAGACTGGAGGTGACTTGCCCAGGGTTACCTAGCTAGTTAGTGGCATACATTGTTGTTATTCAGTCATTTAGTCATGTCCCATTCTTCATGACCCTATGGATCATAGCGTACCAATGCTTCTTGGCAAAGAAGCTAGAGCAGTTTACCATTTCCTTCTCCAGGAAGTTAAGAAGTTAAGTAACTTGCCTAGGGCCACACAGCTATTAAGTTTCTGAGGCTGGATTTGAACTCACGTCTTCCTGAATACCAGGTCTGGCGCTCTAGCCACTGAATCACTTAGGGGCCTCAGTGGTATACACAGAGAAAGCTAAAATCCAGATCTTCTCGTTGCTTATCTTACAATCAATGTCTTGAGTTCAATTCACGTTTAGCTTAATCTCCCATTACCTTCTACATCTTCTATGAGAAATCAAGGAGGGGTAATTAGGAGTGGATTAAGGAAGATGGTATCTTAATCTGTTAATTATTTTTGCAGTTAAGTTTTCATCTAGAATCTGAGTGCTCAGCTTTCTGTTTAATGTTGGATGTCCATAAACTGAGCAAAGGGTGGGGTTATAATATGGGAGTGGCTGGGAATGGGACAAGGCCTGGGTGGGAGGGCTAGTCTGTTAAGCCTTTCTAAGTGTTAGTAAGTTATGTTAGTAAGTTATGTGTAGGGGGGAGATGGAGAAGAGGGACTGGGCAAGAGGTCCCAGCTTATGTCTTCCCTCCCTCCCTCCATCCCTACCCACTGCAGGTGGTCCGCTATGAGGCTGGCTATGTGGTGTGTGCCGTGATCGCCAGCCTCTTCCTTCTTATCGTGCCCACTGTCGGGCTTTGCTTCTGCTGTTGCCGTTGCCGCCGGCGCTGTGGGGGTCGGGTCAAGGTTGAGCACAAGTCTATGGCCTGTGAGAGGGGCAGCCTCATGACCTTCCTGCTTATCATCACTCTTTTCCTCCTGTAATCAAGGACCCTCCATTAGGGGACCCTGGGAGGGAGGGATGGCCAAGGGGAACAGAGGAAGGCAAATTGGTATGGCATGGAATTATGAGGCCCAGGAGGCCCTAGTGCACTTCACTATTTTTTGGGGGGAGACGGGAAGTAGATGGTTTCTGATTCCCCTAATCCTTGAGAACTTTGGGGGCATTCCCTTGCCCACTGTGGATACTGACCACAGCTCTCTCTTCCTTCTGCAATAGGACTGGTGTGGTTTGTGCTTTCATTACCAACCAAAGGACACATGATGAGGTAGGCCCTGGTGTCCGGGCTGTGCCTAGGATGCTGAACTCCCTACAAGGTCTGGTCTCTGATGTGCCCCAGGTAAGCGCTAATCCTTTTTTTTTGCCACAGCAGTAGGTGGGCAGGGAAGCAACCAGATGTCGTAGGTGGTCAGGGAGGTAGCCAGCTGCTACTTAGGAGTCAGCTAGGGTCTGTGGGTAGGTCCAGTGGATAAGAATTGCCTGGAGAAAGGCAATGCTCCTGGGGCTTTCTAGGTAGACCTGGAGGAGGTAAAAGCACCAGCCTGGACTTGGGATTCCCTTTCCTCTACAGGAGCTGCAGACGGTGGCTGAGCAGTTCTCCATCCCCCAGAATCGAGTCTTGGAAGAACTGGATGGTGAGGGCTTGAGGGCCCCAGAACCCCTTGGAACCTGCAGGCGTGGGCTGCTTAGAAGCCCAGCACCTCCTCAGAGGCTGAGCTCATAAAGTCCAGTAACTCCCTGGGAGAAAGCCTCTCCTTGATCCCTCAGCACCCATATGCTATCATTGGGAAGCTCCCACAAAGGTGGGATTTAGATCTGGGCACTTAGTGCCTCCCTGGTACTGAGCAAGGGCCTGCTACATGCAGAGTTCTGGGCTGCAGCTGGCAGGGGATATCAAACCCCTGTCTTTTGGGAACCTTGAGTGATTCCCATCTAACCCCTATGGGGTTGGCTTGGTCCCTGGACCTGCCGGGTCTATGCTCCCCTCCACTTCGCATTCCTTCACTGGCCTTCATTGTTCCAAGATCTGTCTGCCCCCTAAAACTGTTCATTGTCTGCTGCCACCAGGTGTTGGTGTAAACCTTGGCAGCACCATCCATACCCAGCTCAGGGGTACAGTGTATCCTATATTAGCCTCCCTGCAGAGACTGGGCCAAGGTAAGAGGGGTCCTGAATCCATGGGGCACATGGCATGTGAGTATGAATGAGTATGAATGTATTGGGGGGTGTGCATGGGTGTGGAACTGGTGTGTGTGTGTGTGTGTGTGTGTGTGTGTGTGTGTGTGTGTGTGTGTGTGAATAAGGACGAGTATGGATAGCATGGGTGTGTTGGCATATATAAGAAATTTGTGAAGGGAGAAGGGAGTGGAGTGAGGGTGAGAAAGGCAGAAAAGGCTTTGTTCATGAGGCATTTAGGTAGTATGGTACTGGAGTGGGTAAGTCTTGAATTCTTCTCCAGATTCAGACAGTTACTAGCTGTGTGAACCTGGGCAAGTCTCTTAACCTCTCAGCCTCAGTTTTCCCATCCCTAAAATGGGGGGATAATAATAGTACTTACTTCCTAGGGTTGTTGTGAGGATCAAATAATATACATAAATTGTGCTGCAAGCTTAGGAAGTGTTGTGTAAGTGTTAGATATTTGTTGATGGTGGTGATGATGATAATGATGTTAACTGGGCTCTTTGGCTTAATCTGTCACACTCCTCTCAGACTTACAGGTTTCTTTGGACCACCTTCAACTACTCAATTCCAGCACCGTCTATCTACAGGATCAGCAAGAGCCTTTGGGCTCCTCTTTGCAGGACCAGAGGCACAAGCTTCTCTCCCTGCTCCAGGATGCCCGGTGCCAGGGCTGTTCCAGTGCCCTGAGTCACAGCCAGCTCTTGGAACTGGGGGCCAATTTCAGCCAGGTGGGTACCTGGGGGCCAGCGGGCATCATAGCACTGTGGCTTGGACCCCTACCTCCTACATAGCAGGTGGGGCAGAGGATGGGGAGAGCTGGTGAAGTTAGAAGAGTAGGAGCTTAGGACTGAGGATTCTTATGATTGATGTGGGATATTGAGTGTAACCAGAAGAGGACTGAGGAGGTAGAAACTTCACTCTAAAGAAAAGACATTTCAGAGGCAGTGAGATGGTGCAGTGGATAGGGCTCTGTGGTGTCAGGAAGACCTACCTGAGTTTAAATTTGGCCTCTGACATTTACTAACTGTGTGGTCCTGCACAAGTCACTTGACCTCTGAATGCCTCATGTCTTCAGCTGTAAAACAGAGATAATAGTGGCACCTACCTCCCAAAGTTGTATCAAATGAGGTAACATTGGACAGTGCCTGGCACATAGTAGGGGCTATGTTCCCTTCTTCCCTAAGGAAATTCTAGATAGGAGTTGGGTACAGGAAAATTGGCACATGTATGGTTTCTAGGAGTAGTGAATATTTTGTCCTCCTTCCCTCTCTTTTCTTTCCCACTACTCTTTAGTATTCTGGATGCTTTTTCCTTCCTCTGATTTCCCTCTCTTCTTCCACGCAATCCTCAATTTACATGGGTTTAATGACTCAAGTCAGCCAAACTCCAACCCTTCATCTACCTTTCCTTATTTCTCTTTAAAAAAATTAAATTATTTATTTTAAATTTTCAACATTTACTTCCATAAGTTTTAAATTTTCTCCACTTCTTTCTTCTTCCCTCCCCAAGATGGCTTGCAATCTGATATGGGCTCTACACATACATTCCTATTAAACACATTTTCACTTTAGTCCTATTGCATAGAAGAATTGTAATGAATGGGAAAAAACATGAGAAAGAAAAAAAAAACAAAGTAAAACAGAACCAAAAAGAAAATAGTCTGCTTTGTTCTGCATTCCAACTCCTTAGTTCTTTCTCTGGATGTGGGTGGCATTTTCCATCATGAGTCCTTTGGAGTTGTTTTGGGACCCTGAATTGCTGAGAAGGGCTAAGTCTATCAAAATCAGCCATCACACACTGTGGCTGTTACTGTGTACAATGTTCTCCTGGTTCTGCTCCCATCACTCAGCATCAGTTCATATAAGTCTTTCTGGTTTCTCTGAAGTCAGCCTGTTCATCATTTCTTATAGCACAATAGTATTCCACTAGTTTCATATACCACAACTTAGTCAGTCATTCCCCAATTGATGGGCATCCCCTTGATTTCCAGTTCTTGGCCACCACAAAAAGAGCTGCTATAAATATTTTTGTACATGTGGGTCCTTTCCCCTTTTTTATGATCTCTTTGGGATACAGTCCTAGAAGTGGTATTGCTGGGTACCTTTCCTTATTTCTAAAACAGCTCAATCACAGTGGATAGAATGGTGGCCTTGGACTCAGAAAAACCTGAGTTCAGATCTCTGCCTCAGACACTCATTATATACACTTGGAAAAATCACTTAATTTCATTCAGTCTCAGTTTGCTCATCTGTAAAATTGGTATAATAATAGCACTTACTTCATAGTATTATGTTGGGATGATCAAATGGAATAATTACATTTAAAGTGATTTATAACCCTTAAAGTTCTAGATAAAGGATTAGAGACTGGACCCATGATTTCACTGATATAAGTAACTCCTGAATGGAGAAATTCCTTTTACCTATGGCAGATTATACCTTTTCTGCTCCATATTGTCCCTTAGAAACAGGAACTATTAATTATTATTCTGTTCTGGGCAATCTTTTCCTGTTGCCCTCTGCCATGCCTGGCTCTAGAATCTTTCAATGAGAAGATCTGGAAGTGAAAGAGGTCATGGCAGTCATCTATCCAAACTCCTCATTTTTAGAGATGAGAAAGAGACTTACCCAAGGTCACACCAAGCAATAAATAACAGAGGGAGACCAGAACTCAGTTTTTCTAACCCCAAATCTAGTGTTCTTTCCATGACTTCTCACTGCCTCTTAGGTTAGATTCAAGCCAGCCCATCTCAGTCTTTTTGGTCTCAGCACTCCTTTTATACTATTAAAAATGACTGAGGATCCTTCCCAGTAGATTTTATTTATTTGGGTTATGTATATTAGTATTTATCACATTTGAAATTAAAATGTCTTAGTGTTAATATCAAAATAGTTTTAACTCTGTGGACTCCCCTGAGAGAGTTCCAGGGACCCCCAAGGTTCCTCAGAGGCCACCCTTAGGTAATACATCTGAAGATTTAGGCATCGGGTTTTAAACAAACATCTTCTGATTCTCAATCCTGTTTCTTTCCACTAGGTCAAGGTCATGTAGGGAAAGTGTCTGGACCTTGGGATTATAGGTTCTAGGCTGGCAGGCTTTCCAAATCCAGTATCCCAACCAGGACTGAATGGGTTGAGGGCAGGGGAGTTGAATTTATCTCTATGGATTTTTGAATACTCTGATTTCAGGTACCTTCTGTGAAGAGTGTCCTCCAGAAATTGAAGGGTGTCCCAGAGGCCAATTTTTCCAACATGGTTCAGAGGGTGTGTATCCTGGGGGACGAGAAGTGGGGTTAGGCTTGAGGAAAATGGAATTCCTGTATTTTTTTCTTGGTTCTGGGTCTACCTAGTCAGGGGTTCACTGCCTAGCAAGCTGTCTCACCTTGTCATTTCTGGGGAGAAGCCCCCCAGGCCTAGACAAGACCTTCTATAAAATGCTTGAAGATCCTTGGATCCAGCTAAGAGACTCTCTTAGAACTGAGAACAGGGACGGTTCTCTCTGATCCAGAGAGCATGACCTCCTCTTTTTCTCCTCTTCAGGATAACAGCACATTCAATACACTCCCAGTTCTAACAGCTATGGAGACGGCAGACATAGTTCAAGGTGAGTTGTCCTCTGCCAGCAGGAATCCCAGGAAGGCTCCTACCCCTACTTTCCTGCTGCAAGCATGGATTTCTGTGAGTCATAGTGACTAGCTGGCAATGGGCCCGTAAGTCTCACGGGATCTCCTGTAAAGAGTTTCTCTTGAGGAGAGGATTAGCGAGAGATGGAATAATAATGTAGGTTGGTGGAAAGAACACTGGGCTTGAGTTTTGTTCCTGGCTTCTTCACCCTACTAGTTGTGTGACTTTGAACAAGCATGACCTCCTTGAACCTTGGTTTCCTCATCTACAAAATGAGGATAATACCTATTCTGCTTACCTTGAAGGGATTTTATCAGGTCCAAGTGAAACAATGCATATGAAAGTACCTGGTAAACTATAAAGTATTATACTTACGTTAGGTGGGAGACGGGGGCTTTCCCTTGACAATTTCAGGATAATATCAGGAATAGTAAGAAGAGAAAACGTCTTCTACATAAAGCACCAGGGTTAAAGAAAATAGAAATGTGAGCTCCTAATCGTTATTGTTACCTCTCCCCGCCCTTTGCAGAGTTGAAGAAGGAGGTGGCCCAGATCCCAGAGGAAGTGAAGACCTTGTCCAAAGGCTTCCCAGGCTCTGAGGCCGCTGACCGCTGGAGGCAGGCTCTTGCAGAGGCAGAGAATAGTAGCAGGCCTTACTTACATATGATCCAGAGATATGAGAGATACAGGTATTGGGTGAGTTGGGGGAGGGCAGATCCAGGGAGCAAGGAAAAAATAAAGATGTTCTCCACCCCCCCCCTCCCCCGCCCTAACCCACTCAGGGCTTGATTTCTGGGTGCCTGCTTCCAACACTCTATACTTAGCTACTTTCACCTTCCAGTACGAAGTCATCCCCCCCAACTTAGCCTTGATCCCTAGTATTTCAGCCCTCAAGCCCAGTGAGTTCTGTGCTCTATTCATTTTTTTCCTCAGACCTTGAAAAAAGGGGTATCATTTCCCCCCATCAGTAGGATGAGGCAGCTGGAGTGGTTGATGACTTCTAAGGTGCTTTTGAGCCCTAAAATCCTATGTTCTTATGGTCCCAAGGGTTTCCAGATCAGCAATGAAAGGCCTAGGATCGAGTCTGTTTATGTATTTAAATATTCATGTACTATTCACGTACACCCAGTTTTAGGGTTAGCGTCTTTTTCCTCTTCCTCTGGTACTGTATCCTCGGCATTGTTCTATATTTTTATCTTCCCAAGGCCTGTGAAAGACCTAGGAAACATTCACTTTCTTCCTGATCTCTCAGACCTTGACTCTCCCTATCCCTTTCCTCCCTCTCCCACCATGGTAGGTGGATTGCAGGTTCTGTGCTGTCCTCGGTGATCCTACTGGTGGTCATCTGTAACCTGCTGGGCCTCAGCCTGGGCCTCTGGGGGATATCTGCCCGAGAAGACTCCAGCCACACAGAAGCCAAGGGCGAGGCTGGGGCCCAGTTTCTCATGGCGTAAGGATGAGGTGGGGCAGGGGCAGGGGGCAGGAGAGGGGAGAGACAGGACAATGAATGGAGTTGGCCTATAAGGGCTACAGTGAAGGACGCTGGTCCCAGTCGGCCCCTGCTCTTCCTCCTGTATCCCAGGGAGTGGCTTACCTACTCCACAAGCTGGCCTGTGTGAGGTAAGGGGTCACCTGGCCTCAACATGGGTCCTGTTGTGTGTTTGGTGACCATCTAGTCCTGTAGCTCATGCAAAGACATCCAGGTCTGTGCAGTCTCCATGGCCTTATTTATTTATCAGTCCCATCTGGCCCATGGAGCTGACCAGATGGTAGGAAAGAGGCCAGTGGTCTCAAGGATGGCTTTGTCCTCTGCTCTGCCCTTCTCTCCCTGCCCTCCCCCAAATAGTGAAGATTGCTCCTTTTCCTGCTCCTTCAGACCCTCTATTCTCCCCTCCTGTCTTCCTCAGCATGGTCCTTTCCCCCACAAAACAAACAGTACCTTGTAGACAGTCACTGACCCCTGTCTTAGCTTGGCCCTGGGTGGGTCCAATTAGTTTTACTAGGAGGTTACCTATGGTCAGCACGAGGCTAGTTGAGTATCCCAGGCAGTTCTGAGCAGTTCCTAACTGGGTGGTTGCCTAAGGAGGGGTAGGAAGAGAGATGTTTGAAAGGTCAAGAAAGGTGGGGACAAGCCAGGACCAACCTGCTTTGTACCCTCTTGATCCCCTTCCCTGTCTTTTCCATAGGGGTGTGGGCTTAAGCTTCCTTTTCTCTGGACCCTTCATCCTCCTTATTTTTGCCACCTTCCTCCTGGGGGGCAACATCCAGACACTGCTATGCCGAAGCTGGGAGAGCCAGGAGCTGTACCAGGTGAGGCCTGACCCAGGACCTGTGGCTGGTCTTTGTCTTGCTGGATCAACGGAGATATAGGCTACCAAAGCTTCTGGCTCAGGGGTTGGGCTTAAGAGAAACAAGGTGGGGAGACAGAATGGAAGAGACAGTGAAAAACAAACACAGAAACACTAGTGACAGGGAAAGACAAAGAAACGTCAGCAACAGGTGAGAGTGAGAGAGACTTGGGCAGAAATCCTAGAAGTCCCTGGGTGAACTCCTTGTCATATTACTGTTGAAAACAAAGATAAGAAGTGGTTTCATTAGCCCCATAAGCTAATATTCCATTGAAACTGAGAACAGAAACCAGGAGGCCTGATATCCAGTTTGTCGCCAATTTGTAAGCCCAGGAATTGGTGGGAATTCTACTATCTGTAACTAAGACCACTTTTCTGCATCCTGGGAAGTTATCTGTTGGAGAAGTCTTTTGATTTGGGTTCAGGTCATGACTAGGGGCCTTGCTATGTGTTATCCAATCACCAGGCCAAGAGAGGCCGGGACCCCAGGAGAACGGGGGTGGGGGGGGGGGTGCGGCGGCTGTCTTAATCATTGCTGTAGACTTCCTTTCCCCACTTTATGTGTAGTTTGCTGACACCCCAGGGAACCTGCCCCCATCCATGAATTTGTCCCACCTCCTGGGCCTCAAGAAGGATGTCAGCATCACCTCTGCCTATCAGTGAGTGTCTCCTTCAGTATCTTGACCTTCTCAGGGCTGGGGGGTGAGAGATATAAGAAATGGGGTGAGAGGTCAATGGGAAGGTTGGCCCCCCTTGATTCCTTGATGTTCTTTTAGGCAGTGTAAGGAGGGTGCTGCTCTCTGGAAGGTCCTACAGCTTAATGGCTCCTATGACCCAGAAAAGCACCTGGACATCAATAAGGTAAGAAATTTGAAAAGAATCACAAGTTTGCTACCTCTAAAAACTGGCAAGGCAGGACTTTGACCCCCTCTGTCCTGGAGTCTTGAGCTTCCTCTGGCTTCTGGCTCTTAGGTCAGGTAGTCATAGTTGGGGCAGAGGGAAGAGGGGCAGCAATGGGGCCCCATTCAGAATTCAGCCCTCACCTCTGAGATAGCATCTGTACAATAGGTTCACAGTTCCCTGGCAATTAGGGTGAGGGTTGGCCAGCCAGAGGTTGGCTGTGGTTAGGAGAAGGGGAGGGAGCACAAGGGGCACAAGAATAAGAAAGGTAAGGGCTGTAGCAGAATAAGAACTAGGGTACGAATCAGGCTATCCCAGCTCTTGCCAATTACTGTCTGTGGGACCTTGGGCAATTCTCCCTCTCTGAACCCAATTTTCCTCATTTATAAAATGAGAGGATTGGAGTAGATGATCTCTAAAGATCAAAGGAGATAATATATGTAAATCCCTTTGTAAATTCTAAAGCACTATTATTATATCTAAGATCCTTTCATGCATTCATATCATATGACTTCAATGACGTAGCTGGGGACCAGGTGCAGAATGGAGAGCAAAGGGTCACTGTGCTTTCTTCCTATGAGTTTCCTTCTGTGTTTAGGGGGGCAATCTCCTAAAAGAACAGGAGGGTACAAGCTACCAGCCAGGTTCCAAGAAAGGGACCTGAGAGTCCTTGTAGGGGACTAATCTGGGAGTCAGAAGTCCTGAATTCTTCCCCCTGCCCCATTCTGGCTGTGTGATATTAGGCAAATTGTTTAACCTCTCTCTAGGCCTCTGTTCTCCATCTGCTAACTGAGAGATTTAGGCTGGTTCCTCCCAGTTTAGTGGCTCAGTGGATAGAACACTGCCATCTGGATTCAGGAAGACCTGAGTTCAAATCAGCTTCAGACACTTACTAGCTGTGTGACTGTGGGCGAGTCATTTAACCTCTGTTAATGTACTGGAGAAGGAAATGGCATACCATTCCAGTATCTTTGCCAAGAAAACCCCATGGACAGCATTGGCATAAGAATGACTGAACAACAAGGCTGTTTTCCCATCTGTTAACTGAGAGATTTAGGCTAGCTCCTCCCAGCTCTTAGAGTCTATGATTCTATAAAAATCAATTAACATGTGAAGTGCTTTGTGGGCCATAAAACAATAAATAAATGTTAGTTATTATTATGACTACTAATAACAAATGCTTATTCACCTGGGATATGAACCCTTTGTTACCTTCTCTGAGGTTTGGTTTCCCTTTCTGTAACATGGGGATGAGAACACCTGTGCTAGCTCATCTCACAGGGTTATTTTAAAGCTCATATGAGAGATGAGAAGTGTAAAGAACTTGGTAAACCTCAAAGTGCTACAGTGAAAGTGACAGTCAATTCTTCCTCTTGTCATCAGCCAACAAAATACTTAAAGTCATCAGGAAGGCTGGTGAAAACCAAACAGAAAGTCTCCTTTCCTTATATTCAGTCTTGGTCTGACTGTGCCTAGATTATTGCACATGGTTCTGGGCCCTGAACCTTGAGAGAAACATAACTTAGCCAGAGAAGGGCCAGACAGGGACCAGCACAATGAACAAAAGAGTTTTAGGGGACAGGCTGCTGTTTAAAGACAGGATGGAAAGACCAGGAATTTTTAGTCTGGACAGAGGAGGGCTGAGAAGAGATATGATCAGAGTCTCAATTGGGATGACTGCACAATTCTGGCCACGATATTTTAAGAGAGACTTTGATAAGCTGGGATACATCTAGAGAAGTGTCACCAAGGTGATGAAGGAGTCATGAAACACATGAGGAATGGTTGAAGGAACTGGAGAGGCTTAGCCTAGAGGAAATAAGACCTGAAGAGGGTGGGATCAATGTATTCAAATATTTGAAGGGTTGATATACAGAAGAGGAGTTAAACTTACTCCGTGTGGTCCTAGAGAGCAGAATTAGAACCAGTGGATGTAAGTTATAAAGAGGCAGATTTCTGTACAAAACAAGAAATAACTTTCTCCCCCCCCACAAATTTAATAGTATTTTATTTTTTCCAATTACATGTAAAGATAGTTTTCAACATTCACTTTTATAAGATTTTGAGTTCCAAATTTTTCTCCCTCCCTCTCTCCCTTCTCACCTCTCTAAGACAGCAAGTAATCTGATATAGGCTCTACATGTACAATCATGTTAAACATATTTCCCCGTTAGATGTGTTGTGAAAAAAGAATCGGAACAAAAGGGAAAATCACAAGAAAGAAAAAGAGAACAAAAAAGCGTAAAGAGTTTGCTTCAATCTTAATTCAGACTCCATAATTCTTTCTTTGGATGTGGATAAGCATTTTCCATCATGAATCTTTTGGAATTGTCTTTGATCATTGTATTGCTAAGAAGAGCTAAGTCAGTTATAATTGACCATCATATAATGTTGCTGTTACTGTGTACAATGTTCTATTGGTTCTGCTCATTTCACTCAGCATCATGTAAGTCTTTCCAGGGTTTTCTGAATTCTGCCTGCTCATCATTTCCTTTTTTTCTCCTTTTTAAAAACTGATTTGTTTGTTTACTTTTAGTTTACAAGATTCAGTTCCATAATCCCTTCTGCTCATCATTTCTTATAGCACAATAATATTC
>CM053581.1:122470737-122503048 GCA_028627135.1 Pseudochirops cupreus | reverse complement strand
AAAACTGATTTGTTTGTTTACTTTTAGTTTACAAGATTCAGTTCCATAATCCCTTCTGCTCATCATTTCTTATAGCACAATAATATTCTATTACATGCATATACCACAACTTCATCAGTCATTCCTTAATTGATGGGTATCTCCTCAATTTCCAATTCTTTGCCACCACACAAAGAGTTGTTATAAATATTTTTGTACATGTTTGTCCTTTTCCCTTTTTAGTAATCTTTTTGGGATACAGACTTAGTAGTGGTATCCCTGGATCAAAGGGTATGTTACAGTCTTGTACCCCTTTGGGCATAGTTCCAAATTGTTCTCTAGAATAGTTGGATCAGTTCACACCACCACCAATATTGTATTAGTATTCCAATTTTCCCACATCTTCTCCAACATTGATCATTTTCCTTTTCTGTCATATTAGCCAATCTGATATGTGTGAGGTAGTACCTCAGAATTGTTTTGATTTGCATAAGAAATAACTTTCTGATAATTAATGCTGTCCCATGATGGCTGTCTCTTGTGACCCAAGTTTTTTTTTGTCTCCAAACTTTCCTAAGGTCATACAATTTATAAGTCATAGGTCATAGGATTATAGAATTAGAACTAGATGGAAGTTTAGAGGTCCATTAGTGCAATCCTTCTCTTTACAGATGAGGTACCTACGAGCCAGAGATGTCCCATTACTTGCCTAAGGTCACACAGGTAGTGAGTGACCAAGCTATGATTTGAGCCCAGGTTCTCTGACTCCTAATCCATTGTTTTTACAATTATGCCACACCGGGAAGAAACAGGCCCAGAAAAATTCAATGACTTCTTGTCTAAGGTCACACAGAAGTGAATGATTGTGACAGGATTTGAACCCAAGTCTTTTGACTCCAAGTTTAGTATTTGTTCTGTTAGAATTGGGAGGTACCTGAGAAATAATTTGGTCTAGCTCCCTCATTATATAGAAGAGGAAACTAAATCTCAGAGAGGAAGAGACTGACCTAAAGTAAACAACTTTCCAATAGATAATCAATCAGTAGGCGCATTCTATGTGCTAGACACCATGCTAAGCATTGGGGCTCTGAAGATAGAAATGAAATAATTCCTGACCTCAGGGAGCTTACATTTTATTGGGGAAACAATATGTTTACATAGAAATATATACACAATAAATAAAAGGGTAATTTGAACATCACTAGCAATTGGAAGGGTCAGGAGAAGCCTCAAGTAAGAGGTGGCCTTTGAGCTGAGCTTTGACAGATGCGAGGGAGATTCTCAGAGGCAGAGATGGGGAGGGGGAGGATTCCAGGTCTTAGGGGAACCTGTGCAGAGACAGAAAATGGTGTGTTATGTGGGAAGAAAAGCAAGAAGACAAGTTTGGTTGCGCTGCATGATACATGAAGGGATGTAGTACATACTGAAGCAAGAAAAGGAATTTGGGATAGTCTTTAAAAGAGTCTGGAGGCAGCAAGGTGGCACCGTGGATAGAGCGCTGGGCCTAGCTAGAGTTGGGAGGATCTGAGTTCAAATCCAACCTCAGACACTTACTAGCTATGTGACCCTGGACAAGTCACTTAACTCTGATTTCTTCATAAATAAAT
This sequence comes from Pseudochirops cupreus, assembly GCA_028627135.1. Classification (NCBI taxonomy): domain Eukaryota; kingdom Metazoa; phylum Chordata; class Mammalia; order Diprotodontia; family Pseudocheiridae; genus Pseudochirops; species Pseudochirops cupreus. Next base: position 122,501,462 of record CM053581.1, on the reverse strand, counting down.
AAAAGTCAGAACCTGTATTTAATTCTAGAGGAAGAAAGATATCTAGAGCATAAGACACTGCTGGAACCCCACTATAGACAGGGCACGTGGTCCAATACTTTTGGACATTTGGGCAAACTGGGGGTGATGGTGGAGGAGGCCAAGGGGACACTTCTTTCCCTGGTTGCCTATGGGCTGGTTCTGGCTCAAAATGCCTGTTTCTTTTTATCCTAGTATACTGCCCGGCTGCAGCAGCAAGTGGATAACTTTAATGTAAACATGAAGGATCTGGACCTGCTGGATGAGGCTGCTAAGAGAGATCTGGAGGCCTTCAGGAGCAGCGGGATAGAGAATATTGACTACTCCAGCTTCCTCACCCAGGTTGGCCTGCTGCCCTCCCAGCACACTCCACCCCCTTGGGGCTGCCTCCTCAGTCCCTCCCTGCCTTGGTCTGTTCATTATGATCTTGGACCAAAGATCTCTGGTCCTCAGCTTCCTTACCTATAAGAATAAAGGGGTTGGACCAGATGATCTTCTGCGGTCCCTTCCACCTCTGGAGCTGAGAGGGCCCTTAGAGCCATCTAGTCTAACTCCTATCTGAACAAGAATCTTCTCTTTACCTTTGAAGAATGGTCAGGTGGCCTCCTCTTGAAGAGTTGGGAGACTTCTTGAAGTCAGTGGGAGAGGGAGGCAAATCCATTACTTCTGGGGTGGGAGGAGAAGAGACAGTGATAAAGGAGTAGCCTATGGCACTCTGGGACAACTCTAATTGTTAATAAGCTTTTCCTTACATCAAGCCTAACTAAATCGACTTCTCTGCAATTTGACTGTTAGAGATAAAATTACAATAGCAAAACAATCCCTGCCCTCATTCTACTGGGGGAAAACAGCATACAGAAAAGTAAATAAAAAACATTTGCTAAGTAATTTGTGGGAGAGAGGACACTAGACATTTAACAATAAGTAATCAGGCAGGCCTCCTTCCCTTGCTGGCTCCTCTTCCCCCATTGGAGCTGAGCCTTGAAGGAAGCCTAGGAATTAGAGGCAGAGTGAGGAGGAAATGCATTCCAGATATAGGGGACAGACCGTTCAAAGGCACGGCGATGGGAGACAGATTTTGTGTATAGAGAGCAAAATTTGCCAGTTTGCTTGAAACATAGAGTGTGCTAGAGAAAATAATGTTCAGAAAACCTGAAAAGACAGGCTGCATCCAGATTGTAAAGGGCTAGAGGTATTTAACGCATTTTATTTTCAAGACAACTGGAAGCCAATGGAACTATTTGAGCAGGGCAGCCACATGATCAGACTTGTGTTTTAGGAATATCAGCGTGGCAACTATGTGTAGGATGGAGGGGAGGGGAGAGGCTATTGCATAGCCCTGGTGTGAGAGGATAAAGGCCTGAACACCATAGTATGTTCTGTGAGAGTGGAGAGAAGGGAACAGATGTGAGAGATGTTGAAGAGAGAATCGATAACACTTGGCCACTCTGACTTGGGTGTGGGGGTGAAAGAGAGTGAAGAATCAAGGAAGACTCTGAGGTTGTAAATCTGGTGGAGTAACTGAAATGATAGTGGCCTACTTAACAGAAGCAAAGAAATTAAGAAGAAGGGAGGGTTTTTTTCTTTTTTGGAGGGGAGTGAGAAAAAAAAATAGTTTTGTTTAGGACATACTGAGTTTCAGATGCCTATGGGACATCCAGGAATCCTGAGGGAGAGACAGGAGAGGCAGCATGTACCAGATAGGCCATTCTACTGCCCTCTCCTTTACTGTTTCCTACTGGAGACAGCCCAGGACCCAGAGTCCAAGGGCCATGGGAATTGTGTCTGACTTATAACTGAAATCTTTTTTATGTGTTGTCTTCCCCTATTAGAGGAGAATTCCCTTCCCTTATGAGCTCCTTGGGAGCTTTTCTATTTGTATTCTTAATTCTTTTAAGGAAAGCACTTAATACATGCTTCTTTTATCCATTAATTCATGCATGAAGAACTGGGCCTCAGGAGAGCAATTCAGGCTAGAAATATAGATCTTGGGAGTTATCTGCATAGAGATTCAAGTTGAACCCATGAGAGCTGATGAGATCACTCACTGAGAGAGCCTAGAGAGAAGAGGATCCAGGATAGAGCTCCAGGGTACCTATACACAGAGGAGTGGGACTTGGATGACAATCACTCAGCATTAGAGACTCAAGAGGAGTGGCTAAGAGGTAGGAGAAGAACTAGAAGGGAATATTGTTGTGAAAACCTATGGTGAAGAGAATATCCAGGGGAGAAGGTCATCAACGGTATAGGATCATGAAGAAAGGTCAAAGAGAATCATGACTGTCTCATGAGAGACTGAGAAAAGGCCATTAGACTATGCAAATAAAAGGTTCCTATAAGAGAAGTGGCATGACCTAAAGGACAGAGGGTTGACTTGGGATCAGGAAGACCTGGCCTTTTTCTTATATTATCCAGTGCTTCTTAAACTTTTTCCATTCTTGGCACCTTTTGGCCAAGAAATTTTTATGTGACCCTGGCTCTGTAGGTATACAAAATAGGTATAAAAATCAAACATTTACTGATAATAAATCATAAAGAAATTTATTTTAAAGCAATTTTTTGGTATACATATAATTTTACCATTTATTAAAGACAACGGCATTTCTGGCAGCGCTTGTTGATGTTGTATGACCCAAGGGCATGCGCAGTGCAGAGTGTGCTAGGTGTGTATTTGGAACCAAGGCTGTAGTGAAGTTGTGCAATGAAACAAGGGCAAAGGCTGTCAGAAACACCTTGGATTCATTTACGCATTTGATTTTGAATTAATTTTTGATTGTTGGGCATTGAGAAACCTTTTACTGTTGCCAAATTTTTCACGACCTCCACTTTCAGTTATGTGATCCCACAGGGGGTGGGTAGCAACCCATGGTTTAAAAAGTGCTGTTAGTTATACTAGCTATGTGACCATGGGTAAGTCACAACTTCTCAGGGCCCAACAGTTCCTCAAGAATGTAAATTAATAGACAAGTCGACAATCTGTATCAGTGGAGGGAATTTTCTTTTTTTTCTTTTAAATTTATTTTATTTTTAGTTTATGGAATAAAACAAGCATTTCTATAACAGTATAATAAAAAAGGTGGATCAGACATGAAACTGCAAATCTACTATATACAACTTGCCTTTCAAATATACAACAAAATTGTCATGTAAATTTCTCCCCTCCCCCCTTTTTCCTTCCGTACTTTCATAACAGAATTTTTTTATGTTAGTGGTCCAGGCACACATTTTTCATGTTTAAAGGAAGAATAAATAAATAGTGATACATTTCTATTTCTGGGGAAGGGAGGAGAGGCAAAAGGAATATATTTAGATATGGAGGTGATCTTATAGAAACCTCAAAGATATCAATAATTTTTTATAGGAGGGGGCATTGGTAATTTTGGAGAAAGCAGTTTCAGTTAAATGATATTTGGAAGCTAGATTGCAAGGGGTTGAGAAGTGAGTGAGAGAAGAGGAAGTGGAGAGAAGTGGAATGTTGACAACTTTTTCACAGCCAGTAGTTTGACTGGGAAAGGGAGGAAAAGTCTTCAAGCCATTGTTTATAGTTTTGTCCTCTGAGACCAAGAGGAAAAAGTCTAATTTCTCTTTCACGCAATATTCTGCAAATATTGGAAGACAGCTACCCTGTTTCTTCCAGTCTTCTCTTTTATTTTTTTTTCTTTTTTTTCTTTTTTTTTTCTGGGTATTCATTTTATCTTTAATGTGCATCAGACAACATCTTGTATATGTGTTCTGCAGTCATGAAGAGGGGCATCATGTGGCCACTTACATGTCTTCGGTTATGTTCTCCAACCCCTTAGCCTCGTAATAACGATGGAATCCAGAGATCCTCCTGTCCCTCTCCAGTAGATTCCACTGGTATCGATTACGGGCAATTCTCTTTTCCTTGCCCCCATTGCTGTACTTTTGGATGAGAGCGGTGCTAATTCCCGGGATCGTCAGACATACGCAGATAAGGGACAGTCCCGGCAGAATTTCGAACCACATCTCGGCAAGAGGTTAGCGGCCACAGACCGCTAGAGACTGTGTCCAGTCTTCTCTTTTACAAGCTATACAATTTCTCAGTCTGTCCCAGACCATCATGTTAGCCCCATACATTTTGCAATGTGTTAGTCCCAGGCCTCCATGCCTCTCTCTTGACTGCCTGGCCTATGGAAGCTGGGAAATCACTATCTCTACAGATGCCTAAAAGTTAAAGTAGGATGTCCCAGAGAGACTAGACATGGCAGGAGGAGAGAGGATTGCCTGGGAAGGTCCTCCTGGAATTAAATTGTTGCCCTTTCCCTTCAGGTCCAGAAGCCAGTGGTGAAAGCTGATGTCTTGAAGCTAGTTAAGGAGCTGGAGAAGTTGGGTCAAGCCCAGGTAAGCCGGAGGAACAGAGGATTGGGTAGGGCTAAGAAGGAGATAGGGGGGTGGGAAGAATTTCCCAACCAGGGAAACCTGGTTTGGGCCATGGAGCTTGCTGTGGGAAGGTGAGCTGGAAGAAAGAGCCCTGTATGGGGCCAGAAGACTAGAGTTTTAATCCTAATTCTTCACTTCTATTGGTATAAACTCGAAGAAGTCACCTACCTTTCTGGCTTCAATTCTTTTATCTATAAAAGGAGAGGTGGTGTGTTAGATGATCTCTGGTGTTCCCAGGTCTAAATCCTGTTGTGTTATGGTACACCGACCACTAGGGACCAAGAGGAAGAAAATAATGCAGGGGTAAGGAACACACGGCCTTAAGGCTACATGTAGCCTTCTAGGTCCTTATGCATGGCCAAATTGGGATTCAGTCAAAAGGTTGTGCTTAAGGAACTAGAAGGCCACATGGGACCTTAAGAGGCTGTATGTTCCCTACCCCTGAAATAATGTATCTGACTTTTTTAACTGGGAGGTGGTAAGAAGCCTCTTAAAAAGGGGGTTGAGATCTTTCAAAGTACCTTCCTAAGGATGCTGAGAGTCTAATCTCAGGTTTACCCAAATAGTTGTGCAACCTTGCCTCAGCTCCTTTATTTGTCAAATGAGGAATCTATTCCCTGGTTAACCTAAGGATCAGACAAAATGATAGACTTGAAAGCGCTTTGAAAGAGGGGAAAAAATGTACAATATTGCTATTATTAAGGGCAGCTAGGTGGTGCGGTGGATAGAACACTGGGCTTAGAGTCAGGAAGTCTCATCTTCTGAGTTCCGATCTAGCCTCAGACCCTTAGTCGTTGTGTGACCCTGGACAAGTCACTTAACCCTGTTTGCCTCGGTTCCTCATCTGTAAAATGAGATGGGGAAGGAAATGTCAAACCACTCTGGTATCTTTGTTAAGAAAACCTCAAAATGGGGTCATGAAGGTCAGACCTGACGGCAAATAGCCCAACAACAGCAACAGCATTGCTAGTCTTTCTTTCTTGATGTTCTGGGTCCGCCTCGCTCCTCCCACTTCTGCCCTGATCTCACCAGACTGAGTCTGCCTTAGGACAGCAGCTGAAGCAGGAGGCTCAGGCCCTACAGGCCCTTTACCAGGAGAAGATCCTCCCTCAGCAAACCCATGTGGTGAGTTCAGGGACTTGGGGAGATGAGGGAAAGGGCAGGGAGGCAGGAAGCATGAAACTGGGCTCAAATGCCTGGAATCTAAGAACTTTTAAGAACAAATATAGAATCTTCTATTTTGCATATAAGGCCCCTCAGCATCTGGCCCTTTCTCACCTTTCCAGCCTCTCCCACGTTAGCCTGCTCCTTGAATTCTACAAGCCAGTCACACTTGTCTTGTTCCTAGAGCATCCTGGAATGCTCTTCTTCTCCTCCGTCTCCGGCTCCCTCTGCTCAGATCCCACCTTCTGCAGGCGGCCTTCCTAAGTCCTTGGGGATATTCTCCTGAGATCACCTTTCAGCCACTTTGCATAATATGTTGTTGTTTGCAAAGTGCAATTGTCTCTCCCATTAGAAAGCAAGCTTCTCAAGGGAAGGGGTTGTCTTCATCTCTCTTTGTAGCCCCTGTACTTAGCTGGCCCATAGTAAGCATTTAATCAATGCTTGTTGGCTGACTGACTCTTCACCCTTGCCCTTACTAATGCCTCACCCCCGTTCTCTCCCAAACAGGTGACCCTGAATCATAGTGTCCGTGCCCTGTCAGCATCTGCCTCAAACCTTCAGGTGCTGGATCTGGGATGGGGAGGTAGAGGCCATAGGGTTGGGAGTGACTGGGAGGAATGTCAGAAAGGAATTCCAAGATCTCAGATGCTAGTGGGAAAAGCCAAGAGGGGATCCTGGAATTACCCACATGCTCTACCTTCCTAGGGGTAGACAGTGAGGGTTGGGAAGGAGATGTCACCTGAGGAGCAGGGTCTCTAGGTCAGCATTTTGAAACCAGACCTGCAATGCTCCTCGCCCTCAATTTGTACCCCTCTGCCGTCACTCAGCTGGTGGTTTCAGAAACTCTGGTGAATGCGAGCTCCCTGAAAACTGAGCTGCCTGTCCGGGCTCACTGGATCTTGAGGAATGTGAGTGAGAAGGAAAGGGCAGGAGCTGGGGACTTCAAGCAGAGAGTGGGGGTGAGGAGGGAGAAGGGGAAAAGGGCGAGCTGGGTCTCATCCTGTCACTGGGCATACAACTTCTTCCTGTTACTTTGGAGTCTTGTGTCTCTACGTCAGTCCTGGCTCTGGAGGGCAGCTCCTGGGATGTTTGAGAAGATGAGTCCTTCCCAAACTACTCTTTCAGGTCCTTCTAAGAAACAGGCTTGCTCTCTTCTTCACAGGAAAGTGAGTGCTTCCTGAATCGAGAAATGGCATACTTCATCCAATACGTGGACTGGGCAAGAGAGATGGTGAGTAGTGGGGACCCAGGCAGCCTGCAATCACTTTTGAAGTAATCTCTCTGTTTCCATTTCCTCACCCACCAATTCTTTCTCCATCTGATACTATCAGATTATTCTTTAAGTAGATAATGAATCAGTCAACAAGCATTTTGTATGTGCTTACCATGTGTCAGGTTCTGTGCTAAGCACTGGGGTTACAGAAAAAGAAAAAGAAAGCACAAAAAAATTCCACAAAATTCCTTGCCTTAAAGGAGCTTGCATTCTAATGAGAGAGACAACATGCAAAAAAAAAAAAGTGTACATATAAGATATATACAGTGTCAATGGAAGTCAGTCTCAAATGGAGGGCCCATAGCAGTGGGGGAGTCTGGGAAGGTCTTCTATGGAAGATGGGATTGGAGCATGCTCACAAACTCTCTATGGATCCTCACTGTCTACAGAATAAAATCCATATTCCTTAGCTTTTGGCATTCGAGGCCATCTAGTTTGTCCCCCAGGTTCCTTTGCATTCTTATTTCCTACCACTCTCTACATAGACCCTTCACTAAGTCACTGCCCCTAAAGCACACCTTGGGCCTTTCACATCTCTTTGTCTTTAGTCTCTGTAAGGAGCCCCTGGTTTTGGAAATAGAACACTTGGGTGTTCAATCAGTGCCAGGAATACCCAGAGAGGTCCTTGGCATAGATTACATTGGCTGGGGCTAGGAATTTCATCTCCCCTCCCAGGACCATTCCTATTTTGGGACCCTAGTCCAAAGATTGTATATCATAGCAACCTCCAAGAGGTTTCTCTGTCTCCTCCTTCCATCTCCACTACTCCTTGACAAACAACAAACCACCACATATAAGTAAAACACAAACAAATTTGGGGGATAGCAGAGAGAAGGGGAAACTGGGTTTTGATTCTAGCTCCAATATTGCCCATGGGACTCGGGACAAGTCATTTGACCTACTGATGTTTCATTTTCTTTCCAGAGTGAAAGAAGGGTCAGACAAGATGACCTTTAAGGCTCTTCTAGCTCTAAATATTATGATTTTAGTCTCTTCTTCTCATTTTATAGCAGGAAAATGGAAACTCAGAGAAATGGGAAATGATTTGCCAAAAGTCACATAAGTGGAGGGCCGCAGAACCAGAACTAGAAAGGGTATGGGGTGAGTTGGGGGGAGGGTCTCCTGCTTTCCAGCTTAAGAGTTCTTTCCCCCAAATCACCCCATGTCTGGTTGTTGCCTCACTATTCATAGACGGATGACTTGTCACCTCAGCCAACACTGTGAGCTTCTGAAGCACAGAAGCAGTGTGTGTTTATCTTTTTTATTTCCCATACATAGCACCTGACACAGTGATGGACAGATGGGAGATGCCCAACAGATATTGTTTTGAGCAGAAAACTGGGCAATGTGCCCACATGCATATGGTTACACATGAGAGACAATCTGGCATATCAGAAAGCACGTGGGAGTTGGAGTCAGGAGAGGTCTGGGTTCATATCCTGCCTCTGGCACTTACTAGTTGTATGACTGTGGGCAAATGGCTTCACCTCTCAGCCTCAGTTTCCTCATCTGTAAAATTAGGACAAAAACATAAGTAGGACGTACCTATAAGGTGGTAATATCAAGTGCAATAAAGGATGACAAGTGTTTTGCAAACCTTAAAATACTATATAAATGTCAATTATTATTGCTGTCTGTTATATATCTGTATGTGTCTTTATCTGGCTGGGCACACATCCATGTTTATGTGCATGTCTATTTGTGTTTATGTGAATGTCCTCATATCCCTACATGGACATGTATATTTATGGTCATTTTCTTGCCCGACAAATATGCAAAAGAGGAAGCACTGTGAGCCAGGAGCTGTCTGGGACACAAGATGAATGGTCTCTGTCCTTGTCTGATGGTTGAGAGAAGATAATTATACAATTAACTACAATATTAAGCAGTGTGAGATAAATGTTGTGTGAGTGGTTCAGAATGAGTTAGGAACTCAGAAATGGGAGCGATCACTTGTGGCTGGGGGCGGTAAGGAAAGACTCCTGAAAGAAGCAACATTTGCTGTGGGCCTTGAAGGATGGACTAGAATTTTGGCAGGTCAAGATTTGAGGTGTAAGAATAGAATATTTAGTAGCAATAGCATCATTCTTGAGGGCGGGGATGGCGTCATTTGTCTTTGTCTTCCCAGCTACTAGCATGTTGCTTGGTGTCTGGTAGGAGTGTAATGATTATTCGTTGAATGGAATTGAGTTGGAATGGGGAAGTTCTTCCAGACTTTCTCTCTGTCTCTCTGTTTCTGTCTCTGTGTCTGTCTGTCTGTCTCTATTTCTCTCTCCTCTCCCACCAATTCATATGTGTTTTACTTATACGTGGTGGTTTGTTGTTGTTTGTCAAGGAGTAGTAGGGGTGGAGGGAGAAGACAGAGAGACCTCTTGGAGGCTGCTGTGATGCACAGTCTTTGGGCTAGGATCCCAGAATAGGAATGGTCCTGGGAGGGGAGATGAAATCCCTAGCTCCAGCCAATGTAATCTATGCCAAGGATGCCTCAGGCTTTTCCTGGCACTGACGGAGTGCTTCTGCCTAATCTTTGAGTGGTTTCTGGACGTTTTTTAGGAAATCCTCCCTCCCCTCTTAATGGGATATTTTTCTGTGGAAACACTAGGGGTTTTTTTGGTTGTTTTTTCCCATGGGAGCATTAAAAAGGGAGAAGGAGAATAGAGCCCCGGGGATCCAGGTCCCCCCACAATGTCTCACTTGCCTTTACAGGTCACTGAACACATTGCCACCTGCCAACCCTTGTCTGGGGCATTGGACAATGGCCAGGTCATCGTCTGTGACCTTATTGTGAATCCTTGGGTAAGTGGCTCTCTTCTCCATAAAAAACAAATCAAGGAGCAGAATGTTCATTGTGCGGAAGACACAGTGGGAATGTAAAAAAAAAAGCATAATAAAATAGCTAATGCTCTTTAAGAGTTTATATTTCAGATCTCCCTCCTCACCTGATATGATACTTGTCATCCTTGGTCCCTTATCCCAGAATCCCTCCTCTTGGGGCTCCTCATGTCTTTGGAGATTTTTCTCTACGGTATCTGCATACAGGAAGAGCTCATCTCTGCTCTCCCAGCAGTCTGGCAGAGTTGTTCTTGGTTGGGCCCTGGGGTGAAGCGGATGCCTTTTACTTGTCTGAGCTTGTGTATTTCAGAACGCCTTCTGGTTCTGCCTGGCCTGGTGCACCTTCTTGCTTATCCCCAGTATCATCTTTGCAATCAAAACCACCAAGCACTTCCGACCTATCCGAAAACGCTTAAGGTGAGGGGTTAACAGGGTTCTAGGATCACAGAGGGTCACTAGGAATCATTTTGTCTGGCCACTAACTTCTACTTGTGGAAGTTGGTCATGGCCCTAAGACATCCCAGGAAGAAGAAGGGGGGAGATCTTACTCTTAAAGACCAGTACTCCCTTTGAGCCTCAGGGTCACAGGTTTTCCATAGGTCTGGCCCATTTGGTCTCCTGCTGGATTTACCCCACCCAAGGGCAAACTCTGCCATTCTGAGGGATCTGGGGGAGGAAGCGGGCTCCCTTAGCTTTTTGTCCCCAAGTTCCCAGAGATGAAGGGAAGGGAATGAGGCTTCCTAACATCCTTCTCCTGGCCACAGCTCTACCAGCTCTGAGGAGACCCAGCTTTTTCACATCCCCAGAGTCACGTCACTGAAACTGTAGGATCCAGGGTAAGGAGAAGGATTACTCTGTATCCCAGGGAGAGGAGCCTGGAAGAATGAGGCCGCCATGCAGTAGGGATCACAGGAAACATGCCTCCCTGGCATTGAAGTCCCACTGGGAGAGGGAGGAGGGAAGGAAGGAAGGGGTTTTATCTGAGCATCCCTGGAGTCTAGGGGTCTGGTTCTCCAGGGAAGCCTCAACATATGTTCCCCCAGCCTTGTATAACCATTGCTAAGGAGCCCCCCTCCTCAGCTGCTCACCTTTTCCTTCTTCAATCCTCAGCCTTTAATAAAAGATTTGTTTACATTTTTGTGAGTGAAATCAGTCCCTATACCCTTGATCCAACTTTATCACCCCACAGTGTACAGTTTTGGACCCCTCATGTATCCAGTGTACCATATTAGTGGGGTCTAGTGATTTCCCCAAACTAGAAATTTCTGTACCCCTTTTGGTACATAGACCTATGTCCATTCACTACGCTCTTCATCTTCATGCTGCTGTCTCTCCATCTTCCTTCAGCAATACCCTTTTCTCTTTGGCTCCCTTGCACTCTCCTTCCAATCCCACACCAGCCCTGTAATCTACTCCATTCCTTTATTCATTCATCCATTCAAACATTTATTAAACATCAACTATATTGCAAGGTGCTATGCTAGGCTCTGGTGATACAAAAGTGGATGCAGAACAGTCCTTTCCCCCTGTGGAGTTTAAAATTTATTAGGGGTGACAAGCACGTACACATCCCAAGTAAAAAGGTACAAATGAGATCTAGAACGATCACTTCTGGCCACGTGGAGTGGGAAGATGACAGATATGGCAAGAGTTGAACCTTGGAGGACAGAGAGGGTTTCAGCAGCGTTCTTTGCCCTTCACCTCTCACCCTTCCTTCATGTAAAACCTTGTTGCCCCTCTCCTTTTCTCTGCTCCCCACCCTAGGTGCTTCTTCTCTTATTTACTCACTCCTGCTTTCTTTTTCATTGATTTCCCATAGACATACCTCTCCCCCAGTCCCAAGTCCCTCTCTCCTTTCCTCTGTACCTTTAATCTGTTCAGTTGACCAGATTTACAAAACCAGTCCCTAGGCAGGAGACGCTTTCCCTTTCAGACTAAGAGAAAATAACTTGGGAGATTCAGGGCTTTCATCATGGAAGGAGCAGGCTGAGCGGAGGACTGTGACGTTCAGTTAAGCTTCTCTTGCCCAGGCCTCTAGGATTAGGTAGTGCAGCCTTATCCAGTCTTGATGATTCTATGTTCTCTTTGCAGCTTCTAGGAGGGCCTGGATTTTTGCCCAGACTACCCTCGCCTGCCCACTGCCAGAGGGTGAGGTCCAAGCTGCTGTCTCAGAGGGGAGGAGCCCTATCATCTTTTGACTCTTCTGTCCCCTGCCAAGAAGATGCCAGTCTTTGGGTTGCCAAGATAAACCTTTACTACTCCCTTGGTTTTGTTGTAAGCACTTCCTAGGAAGGGGACCCAGACTTGGGGCGAGGGGTGCTTCCATGGACTGGCTTCCTCCAAGGCTGCTCAAGAGTAAAAGGGACCTGATGGGTTTGAAATGGGGCTCAGGCCCTTTGGTTCTTTTCTGGATTTTTTTCTCTCACTGTGTGACCCAGGGCCATTCCTTTCCTTTCCCCCCTTCCTTTTCCCCTTCCTCCCATCCCCTTTCTCTTCTCCCCTTTTCCTTCTTTCCCCTTCCCCTTCCCTTTCCCCTCCCTGTGCCCATCTTGCATGTGACTCTTGTGTGCAACTTGAATGTAGAGGAGGAGGGTAGCAGGTGTACCTCTGAACCATTAAAGTGTTTTCACTTTCCTAAGTCTCTGTCTCCTGTGCTTGGAGTCATACCTCTTAGTCTTGTGCTTTGCACATAATAAGTTGTTCAAGTGAATGTTTGCTGAGTTCAGAATCCCAGGACTGTGTCGAGGTCCAGGAGTCCACCTAATGCTGACATTCCGGGATGATCAAGTTTTGTGTCATGGAAAGAGCACAGAGTTCAAAGACCCAGGTTTGAGTCCTGGCTTTGACAAGTACTCGCTGTGTGATCTTGGGCAAGCTGTGTAGCTATGTGCCTCACCTCCCTCTTCTGTAAATGAAAACTCTGGCATTAGATGATCTCTAAGGTTCTTTCTGGCTTGAAATTCTAGCATCCTTGTCATCAATTATCAAATGCCATGCAAACGCTGCATGTAAAGCTCTGTGCCAGGAATCCACCTGGGGTATACAGAGAAGGAAAAGACTTGTTCTTTGCCTCCTTATGCTTATAGTCCATAGGGAAGACAAAATATAAAACGATTGTGTTTTCAAACCCCCAAATCAGAACACACAATTATCCCTCTGTCCTTGTCATAATCATGTGGGCTTTTATATTAGCATGTGCAGTGAAGCCTCTGGGATCTTTATTCCTAGGAATGTTGTAGCTCGCCATGACCACCATTGTACAACCTGACAAAGCTAGAACTAGCTGGAGAAGATGGGACTTTGTCCCAGGCAATGACATGGGATGGGGCAAGCTCACTCCCAGAGAGGGCTTGCACCCTTCTTCCCCAAGAGGGGTGTTGTGTCTATGTCCCCTCAACATTCAGTGCTTCTACCCTTACCCCAGCCATGTCACATCCCCCCACTTCCCCTGCTGAATTTGCCCCTGGTGAAGTTTCACACGCTACAGTTCCACATTCAAATGCACATGAAAATGCCTCCTATGAGGCCATTGTCACCTCTCTCATGGGCCAGTATGCACATGTTTTCATGAGTAATATTGATATTCCTTCAGCCTATGAGTCTCTAACTTTTGTTTGGCTCTCAATATTTTCTGAATCCTTTATTTTCTTATTGAAATAGTTCTTGACTTTGATTTACTCGTTTACTATTTGTCCAGATATTGGAATTTCTGGGACATCTGGATGGGTTAAGGGGAAAATAGGACAGAATTTTTATTAAACACATATTGGAGACAGCTAAGTGCTAGAGTAGAGAGTATGCTGGACCTAGAGTCAGGAAGACCTGATTTCAAATCCCATCTCATGCACTTACTAGTTATGTGATCCTGGGCAAGTCACTTAACTCTATTTGTCTCAGTTTCCTCAACTGTAAAATGGGGATAATAGTATCTTCCAGGGTTGTTGTGAGGACCAAATGAGATAATATTTGTAAAGTATTTAGCATACTGCCTGGTACATAATAGATGCTTAATAAATGCTTACTTCTTTCCCCCTTATTAAGCATCTACCATATATAAAGTATTGGTAAAAATTGATAAAAGCTACCTATTAGATTTGGGCAATAAACAATCTCTCCACTCTTGAAGGTTACAGTTTAATAGAGGAATAAGATTCTAACACATTCATAGGATCACAGATTTAGACTGGAAGAGACCTCAAAGACCATTAAATTCAATCCCTTCATTTTACAGATGGGTAAACTGAGTCACAGAGAAGTTAAATGATTTACCCAAGATCACACAGCTAGTAAGTTGTCTGAGACAAGATTTGAACTCAGATTTTCCTGACTCCAAATCCAGTGCCCTATCCACTATATCTTCCTCATTCATTCATTCAGCAATTGATGGCTCTGGAGGAAAGAGTGAGAGCTTTCTTGCAGTCCTGACTCATTTAAATCCCATTCACATGCATGTAAGGGCATCACCCTCCTCATGTCCTTGGTCCTCTTTGAAAATGAAGGAAAAACAATAACAAACATTTTTAAGCACCTAAGACATACAAGTCACCATGCTAGGTATCATGGATAAAAGGTAAAAATGAAAAAAAAAAAGAACCACCACCCAGTCTCTGCTCTCATGTTATATTCTTAGGTAATATACCATGTTATACGTTAGAGAGACACAGAACAAATTGCTACCTGATATTTGAAATTGATACTGTCCCAGAAAGTCAGGGATGGTTGCCGTGTATATGAATACAAGTAGAACTGTCCAGCAATGGAGAAAGTGTTGCCAGAGGACTTGGGTTTGAATCTCCATTGGAATACTTGTTGGTTTGTATGACTGCAGACAAGTCACTGAGTCTCAGTGGGCCTCAGTTTCTTCCACTGTAAAACAGAGATAATATTTGTGCTACCCTGAAAGCTACTGAGAAGAAAATGACTCACAAGCTTTAGAGTTTTAGCAGAAATATGAGGTAGTGTTGCTCTGAGGGGTAGAAACAGTAATTGTTATAGGAGGGAGACAACACTGTAGGTTGGGGTGATCTGGAAAAGGTTCATGAAAGAGGTAAGCTGAGCCTTGAAGAATCAGATGCTCTCAAATCACACTATGAGAAGGATTCATATCCAAGATACAGAAGGAGCTCTTTCAACTTTATAAGAGTAAGAACTATTCCCCAGTAACAGCCAAATGATATGAACTGACAGTTTTCAAAGGAAGAAATCTAAACTATCAATATGGAAAATTGCTCCAAATCACTAATAGTGAAATGCAAATTAAAGCAACTTTGAGGCTCTACCTTACACCTATCAAGACTAGCAAAGATGACGAAAGAAGAAATTGACAAATGTTAGAGGGGCTTTGGGAAAATAAGTACATTAGTGTACTCTTTGTTGGTGTAGCTGTGAATTGGTTTAGTCATTCTGGAAAGCAATTTGGAACCATGCCCATAAAGTTCAATTAATAATCAATAACTATTTATTAATCACCTACTCTGTGTCCGTCATTGTGTTAAGCACTGAGATACAAAAAGAGGTGAAAGATTATCCCTACCCTCAAAAGCTTATAATGTAATAGAAAGTTACCAAATTATGTATATCCTTTTACAAAGCTATGCCACTACTAGGTCTGTATTCCCCCAAGAAATCAGAGAAAGAGGAAAAGGACTTATATAAAAAAAAAATTTATAGGAGTTCTTTTCCTGGTAGTGAAAAATTAGAAACTAAGGGAATGTCCTTCTAGCTAGGAATGGCTAAAGAAGTTATACTAATGAATATAATGTATGATTATTGTGAATAATTTCAGGGGAAATGGGGAAGATTTTCATCAACTAATGCAGAGCAAAGTAAATAGAACTAGATCAATTTATACACTGTTAACATTATAGAAAAAACAACTTTTAAAAACGTGGACTCTGAAATTTGCAATGATAAACCCTGAGTCCAAAAGAGTGAAAATGAAACTTACTGGCAGAAATGATGAACTTAAAAGGCAGGAAAAGACATATATTTTCAGACTAATGTGGGGTTTTGCTTTGCTGGATAATGCAGCTATGAATTGAGGGCTTTATTTTTTTTTAAAATTTGCTTAATTAGAAGGGAAGAACTGGAGAAGAAGCTATTTTGCATTAGCTTATGTTAAAAAAAAGCAGGGGTAGCAATCATGTTCTCAAACACAGTGAAAGCAAAAATAGACTCAGTTAAGAGGGATAAACAGGGAAACTATATCTTGCTAAAAAGAACCACAGAAAAAGAAGTAATATCAGTATGTATGTATCAAATAGGATAGCATCCAAATTCTTAAAGGAAAAGTTAAATGAATTACAACAGGAAATAGTAAAACTATATTAGTGGAATACCTCAACTTTCCCTTTTCAGAGCTAGATAAATCTAACTATAAAATAAGAAAGAAGTAAAGAAGATGAATAGAATCTTAGAAAAGTTAGATATGATAGACCTCTAGAGAAAACTGAATGGAAATAGAAAGGAGTACACCTTTTTCTCAGATGTACATGTTACCTCCATGAAAACTGACATATGTTGAGGCATAAAACCTTACAGTTAAATGCAGAAAAGCAGAAATATTAAATGCACTCCTTTCAGACTGTAATGCAATAAAAATTACATTTAATAAAGGGCAGTGAAAGCATAAGTTAAGAGCTAATTGGAAACTAAATCATCTCATCCTGAAGAATGAGTGGTTCAAAGAACAAATCATAGAAATAATAATTTCATTCAAGAGAATGGCAACAATGTGACAACATTCCAAAATTTGTGGAATGCAGTAAAGCAGTACTTAGGGGAGAATTTATATCTCTAAACATGTATGCTAATAAAACAAAAAAAAGAACAGGTCAATGAATTGGTCATGCAACTAAAAAATTTGAAAAAGAGCAAATTAAAAGTCTGCAATTAAATATCAGAAGAGAAATCCTGAAAATTAAAATGGAAAGTTTAAAAAAAAACAACACCATTGAACTAATAAATAAAACTAGGAGCTGGTTTTATGAAAAAACAAACAAACAAAAACCCCACAATAATAGATAAATTGTCAGTGTAATTTGATTTAAAAAAAGAAAGAAGAAAACCAAATTACTAGTATTAAAAATGAAAAAGGTGAATGTACCACTAATGAAGACAAAATTAGAGCAATTATTAGGAGTTATTTTGCCCAACTATATGCCAACAAAACTGACAATATAAATAAAATGGATGAATATGTACAAAAAGCATATACTGCTCAGATTAACAGAAGAGGAAATAGAATACTTAAATAACCCTCTCCTAAGGAAAAACAAAATTGAACTAGCTCTCAATGAACTCCCTAAGAAAAAATCCCCAGGACCAAATGGATTTACAAGTGAATTCTACCAAAAATTTAAAGAAAAATTAATTGCAGTACTATATGAACTACTTGAAAAAATAGGTAAAGAAGTCCTATCAAATTCCTTTTATGATACAAGTATGGTGTTGATACCTAAACCAGGAAGAGCAAAAACAGAAAGAAGATTATAAATCAATTTCCCTAATGAATATTGATGCAAAATTTTTTTAAATAAAATACTAGCATGAAAATTACAGCAATATATCTCAAGTATTTGACACTATGACCAGGTGGGATTTATACCAGGAATGCAGGACTGGTTCAATATTAGGAAAATTCTCAGCATGATTGACCACATCAATAACAATAACAAAAAACATATGATTCTATTAATAGATGCAAGAAAAACCTTTGATAAAATACAACACCTGTTTCTATTAAAAACACTAGAAAGCCTAGTAACCAATGAACCCTCTCTTAAAACAATAAGTAGTATCTGTCTAAAACCAAGAGCAATCTGTAATGGGGATAAGCTAGAAGCCTTCCTAGTAAGATCAGGGGTGATGCAAGGATGCCCATTATCACCACTGTAAGTCAATATTGTACTAGAAATTCTAGTTATAGCAGTAAGACAAGAAAAATAAATGGAAGGAATAAAAAAGGGAATGAAGAAACAAAACTTTCACTTTGCAGATGATATGATAATATACCTAGAGAATCCTAGGGAATCAACTGAAAAAAACTAGTTGAAAAACCGAACAACTTCAACAAAGCTATAGGATGTAAAATAAACCCTCATAAATCATTAGTATTTCTATACACTATCAGTAAAATTCAGCAGGAAGATATAGAGAAATTTCATTTGAAATAAGTGCAAAAAATATAAAATACTTGGGAGTCTACCTGCCAAGATAAACCCAGGGGTTATAGAAATAGAATTATAAAACATTTTTCACACAAATAAAGACAGATCTAAACAATTAGAGAAATATTAATTGTTCTTGAGTAGGTTGAGCTAATGTAATAAAAATGACAATTTTACTTAAGTTAATTTACTTATTCAGTGCCATACCAATCAAACTACCAAACAGTTATTTTAGCAAGCTAGGAAAAATGGTAACAAAAATCATCTTGAAGAATAGAAGGGCAAGATTATCAGGGAAATCAATGACAAAAATTTTAAGGAAGGTGGTCTAGCAATTCCAGATTTCAAACTATATTACTATGCAGTAATCATCAAAACAATCTGGTACTGGCTAAGAAATAGAGTGGTGAATCAAAGGAATCGATTAGGAACACAATACACAGTAAGAAATTATTAGAGTAATGTAATATTTGATAAATTCAAAGAATCCCAGTTACTGGGGCAAGAACTCACCATTTGATAAAAACTTCTGGGAAAATTAGAAAGAAGTATGGCAAAAAATAGGCGTAGACCAACATCTTATACCTTATATAAAGGTAAGGTCAAAATGGATAAATGATTAAGATATAAAAAGTAATAAATAAATTGAGGGAGCGTGGAAAAATGTACCTGTCAAATCTATGGATAAAGGAAGAGTTTATGACCCAGTAAGAGATAGAGGAGATTATGTAAGTAAAATAAATAATTTTGATTACATGAAATTAAAAAACTTTTACATAAAAAAATGAATGCGGCCAAAATTCAAAGGAAAACAGAAAAGCGGAAAACATTTTTTGCAACAAGTTTCTCTGATAAAGGCCTCATTTCTCAAATATATAGGTAACTGAATCAAATTTATACAAAAAAAAAAAAGAGAGCCATTACCCAGTCGATAAATGGCCAAAGGATATAAACAAGCCATTTTCAGAAGAGGAAATCAATAGTCACACGAAAAGATGCTCTAACTCACTATTGATTAGAGAAATTCACATTAAAACAGCTCTGATATCTATTATACCTATCAGATTGGCTAACACAATAGAAAAGGAAAATGACAAATACTAAAGGGGATGTAGAAAAATTGAGACACTAATTCACTGTTGGTGAAGTTGTAGACTGATCCAATCCTTCTGGTAAATAATTTGAAACTATGCTCAAAGGGCATACCCTTTGACACAGCAATACCACTGCTAGAGATCAAAGAAAAGAGGAAAGGACCTGTTTACATAGATAGATGAGAGAGAGAGAGAGAGAGAGAGAGAGAGAGAGAGAGAGAGAGAGAGAGAGAGAGAAGAGAGAGAGAGAAGAATTGAAAATTGAGAGGATGCCTATCAGTTGGGGAATGGCTAAACAAGTTATGGTATATGATTGGAATACTATTGCGCTATAAGAAATGAGCTTTCAGTAAAATCTGAGAAGACTTATATGAACTGATGCAAACATTGTATACAGT
The DNA here is from genome assembly GCA_028627135.1 of Pseudochirops cupreus. Lineage (NCBI taxonomy): Eukaryota > Metazoa > Chordata > Mammalia > Diprotodontia > Pseudocheiridae > Pseudochirops > Pseudochirops cupreus. The sequence continues at coordinate 122,482,114 of CM053581.1, read as the reverse complement.
AATAATAATATTGTAAGGATGATCAACTGTGAGAGACTTAGCTACTTTGATCAAGACAATGATCCAAGACAATTCTGAAAGACTTACAGTAAAAAGATGCTATCCTCCTCTAGAGAGAAAACTGTTCTGAATATAGATTGAAGTATCCTTTTTTAGAAAACTTTATTTTTATTGTTTTGTGTGTGTGTGTGTGCTTTCTTTTACAACCTGGTTAATATGGAAATATGTTTGGCATGAAATCAAAGTTTTTACCTTCTTAGGAGGGGATATTTGGGAGGGAGATAGAGAATTTGGAACTCAGAATTAAAAAAAAAAGATTGCTAATTTTTTTGCATAAAATTGGAAAATATTTAATGAAATAAATATAGTTGTTAAATTTTTGCTTAATTACAAGGGAAAGGTAGTAAGAGGGACAGATTAATAAAAAATGCTTGTTATTTGAAAAAAAACTAAAACATTTGATACTACAAAATATCGTACTATGGGGAGCTACAGCAATGTAGCCAACATGTAGCATTCATTAAAAAAAGAGAAAGTTTGCAAAAATACCCTGGTTTTAAGATGCTGACATTTTGAGATCCCCCATGGATATTAGGCCAGGAACTCCTTGGGGAATCACCCTCTCTAGGAGCTGTGTGAAGCTCTGACCATCTGCCTCCGTGGTGGAGTAGGGAAGGGGGAAGGAAGCCTCTCCCAGAGGAAAGTTGCCTAAAGTGTCTTTGCTGGCCCCTGCTCTGGGGAGAAAGAAAAGCTATATGGCAAGAAGAAGAGCAGAATGAAGGCCCCAGAGGCTCTGAGAGTTAACCCTTCCCAGATGTACCCCTGTCTCTGAGGAGATGGTCTAGTCCTAGCCATTCCCAAACTAATAGTTTTGGGGAGTTAAGAGCTTCTGCCAAAGCTGGGCAAGTACAGTGTAGGTCTGGAGAAAGTCATGGGACCCAGGTGGCTTGTCAGGAGTTACTCCCAGGACAGGAAGAGGTAGCATGTGGATGCCAGCCATGGCAGGAGCACATGGATGGGAGCATGCCAGGGTTACTGGGCAGAACTGAGCATGTCACATGCTGAGAGGTGGGGCATTTCAAGTGGGGAAAAGGGTGAATCCTGCTAAGTCTGGAGTTCAAGGTGATCCCCTTAGAGTCAAATCTGATGCTAGCCTAGACATCTTGATTTTCAGCATTCTTAGGCTTATCTTGAATTGAGGGTAGACCATAAACAAGAGCAAGACCTTTTCTGGAACTGCCATGTGCCCTGGCTCTACTCCAGAGACTGGAGCTTACATAACAACTAATGAGAAGAAACCATCTCTGCTCCTCCCTGTCAGCTGGGTGACTGAGCAATCATTGCCCCATCCTACACCTTCATCCAGCAGTGAACATACACCTGGCAGCAGTTTCAGCCTTTATCCTTGCTCAGGCCCTGTTTCCCTTTTACCTACAAAGGGTCTATTTTCTCTTCAGGGCAGCCACAGGCTTTTGGGGAAGGGGAATGGTATTTTTCCCCTTGGGGTTTTCAGTGGAGAGAGAGATCCGTGGAGATGGTACCAGAACAGGCTTTCCTTTGATCCTAAACCATTAGAGCTGGAAAGGGCCTTTGAGGTCATCTAATTCCAAAACCTCATTGGACAGGTGAGGAACCTCAGGCCTGGAAAAGTAAAGAGACTTGACTAAAGTCACACAGCAGAGTTAGGACTCAAATCCAAGAATAGCAGTCCATTGCCCTTTCCTTATACCACATAGGTATAAGCATAAGGCAGAGCTGTGAAGATTGCCTTGAGGCTTCCTAGTTTCCCCTTTCCGGAGGTGATTCCAAGTCCACCTTCAATTGCCTCCTTGCCAAGTACTCAGGACTCCATTTAATCAGAGAGGAAAGCATCTCACAAACTCATTCACATGAGGTATGATGGATGACCACGTTATTCCTCATAGGGACACTTAAAAGGCAGCAAAAAAAGAGGAAGGGGCCGGGAATCGGTAAGACCAGGGCTCGAATCTCAGTCTCTGTAACTTACTAGGTGCAAGTGGCTTGGGGGTAATTCACTTCATTAATTTAATAAGCTTTTATCCAGTACCTAGGAGGTACTGAGATTGTATTAGATGCTGGGGATGTGAAAGCAGTCCCCTGTCCTCCACAAGCTTATAGTCTATCAAGGGGAAACAACATATTCACCAATAGTTAAATCCAAAATAAACATATAAAGTATTATGAGCCAGGGGAAGCCGTAACTACTGCAGGACCTAGGAAAACCTGTGCATAGGAGTTATTACATGAGCTGGCCCTTAAACAAAGCTAGGGACTCTAAGTGGAGGAGGTTGGGAGAAAGTGGCTTCTAGTAATAGGGGGCAGTCATCTTATCTCTTGAGGCCTCAGTTTCCTCATCTGTCATCTGAGGAGGTTGGGTGGAACAGTCTTTTAGGCAGGAGAGGGGGTATTGGAGCCAACTCAAACTGGACCACAAAATCCGATTGTTAAATTTCCAGGGTGAGCAATTACATTCTGCAAATCACAAAGGATCTAATTTAGGGCTCGATTTATTGTTTTCGATTGTCTAGAACTAAGAACATAGGGCAGAAAATATTAATAAGGCAAATTAAACTTAAAAGTGAAAACAATCCCTGATACCTCAGAGAGCTGGTTGTTAAATATTTACCAGCACATCCCTGCTTTCAGGTCCCTTCCAGTTCAAACTCCTATGAATTCTATATGAAAAGAAAACTGAGCAGAGGATGGTGCTTCACTTGAAGTGAAGGAAAATCAGGCATTAGAGGGAGACTCACTGGGGAGGGGGAGGAGTTTTTTCCTTTAGCTTCTCAAATATCCACCACATAGATTTTCATGCTTTCTCTATATAAGAAAAACTTCCATAATTAACTTAATCCTCTGAGTTTTCAGTCTTAATCTCCATCCCTAAAGTTAATCGGCTTCCAGTCTCGCAGTTCCACTGTTATCTCCTTTCTACTTTTTAAAAAAAAGTGTTCTATTGATGGATTAAAAAAAAATTTTTATTGATGAATTTTGTCTTTATAGGGGGCAGCTAGGTGGTGCAGTGGATAGAGTGTCAGGTCTGGAATCAGGAAGACCTGAGTTCAAATCCAGCCCCAGACAGGTACTAGTTATGTGACCCTGGGTAAGTCACTTACCCCTGTTTGCTTCAGTTTCCTCATCTGTAAAATGAGCTGGATAAGGAAATGTTAAACCGCTCCAGCATTTTTGCCAAGAAAACCCCAAGGGGGAGTCACAAAGAACCAAACACAACTGAGACGACCAAACAACAACACTTGTCTTTATAGCATGGTCACTTCCATGGGTGGGATAAAGAAATCTCTTCCCCTCCAGATCATGTATTAATTGTCTTTAGGCAGCATGAGGTAGTCTGGTGGTGTCAAACTCAAATAGAAACGAGGCTACTAGACCACACTTAGGGATACTCGTGGTCTTCATAGTGACTTAGAAAACCACACATGAATATTATCTATGTTCTATTGCATTTTTGTTTATTTTGTCAACTATTTCCCAATAACATTTTAATCGGGTTCAAGCTACTCTGGAGAGTGTTGCTGGAGGCATTTGGCTGTGTGTTTGACACCTTCAGTGTAGTGGATACTGACTGGTTTCAAAGCTACCCAGAGATGTTTACTCCCTGTATAATCATGGGCCTTGGTTCCTTCATCTATAAGAATGATGACAATTTTTGATTTATCTAAATCATTTGGAAGAAAGTGCTTTGCAAACTTTAAAGTTCTGCATAAAGTTGAGTTATAATTATAAGGAGATGACTGTATGACAGAAAGAGCACAGAATTAGTTGTCGTTGTAGAGCCAAGTTCTCATCCCAACTTAGTTATTATCTAGTTGCGTGATCTTATTCAAATCATTACACTTCTCTGACCCTCGGTTTTCTTTTCAAATGAACAACTCATCATTGAGCAAACATAATAATAGCTGACATTTATATGACACTATGTGTCAGAGCCTTTACTAAGTGCTTTGCAATTATTAGCTCATTTCATCTTCACAACAACTCTGGGAAGGAGGTGTTATTATTATATATTTTTTTACAGATGGAGAATTAGGGGGTAAGTGACTTGCCCAGGGTTGCATAGGTAGGAAGTATCTGACTCCAAGTTTGATGCTCCATCCGCTGAGCCATATGGGCAAGGTAATACAAATGAGGAAATTGGATGAAATCAGAGTTTCTTTCACTTTTTTTTGTATGATGGACCCTTTTAGAAATCTAGTGAAGCCCAGATCCTTTCTCAGAATCCCATCTTTAAATGCATAAGATAAAATACATATGATTACAAAGGATACTAATTATATTTAACTAAAAAAAAGAGAAAGGTTTGAGGATCCCAGGTTAAAAATTCTTGCTTTCAGTTTCTATATTTCTACTTTATTGCAAAATGACACTGGTTGGGACAGTTTTATGTGGAATGCCACTAAATACCACAGTTTATATGGATAGAGTATTGGATTTGTAGTTAGGAAGACCTGAGTTCAAATTCTGTTTCAGAAATTTACTTAGTTGTGTGATCCCGGACAAGTGACTTAACCACCTGTCTGCCTCAGTTTCCTCATCTGTAAAATATAGACTGGGTAGACAAACACTGTACAGATTATGGTAGGGACTATCAATAGGAAGAGGGGAAGAGGAGGTTGAGGAGTTGATCTTTCCCTTACCCTGACACTCTAGACTAGCCCAGTTCTAGGAAAGAGGGTAGGCTTTTCCCTCTTCCCCAATTTTGTACCTTGCCCTAGGGCATCTGGTGTTCTCATGCTGCCTACTAGACTGATCAGCAAAGGCCTTCCCACCCAAGACATGGAATTGCCATATCATCTTCATCAACACCATGATCCATACTTGCACAGAAACGCTATCTTAATTGATGCTCATTATCCTTGTGAGGCATGTAGGGCATTCATTATCATCTCCATTTTAGAGAGGAGGAAACTATGACTCAGAGATGTTAAGTGACTTTCCCAAAATCACATAGCTAGTAAGCGATAGAGGTAGGATTTAAACCCAGGTCTTCTGATTCCATATCTAGTCTTCCTTTCATTAAACCAGACTAATTCTCAAAAATGATCTGTTCCACTCTCTCCTTCCCCATTAAAATTTCTATTCCCTTAATGTTAGAATCTCAGATAATGTTAGAACCTCAGATCAGAGGAAGAAGTCAGATAAACGAAGTCAAGTGGAGTTAGTAAGCATTTATTAAGTGCCTACTATATGCTAGACACTGTGCTAGGTGCTGGAGATATAAAAACTTGGTTCCTGCCCTCAAGGAGCTTGTGCTCTAACGCAGGAGACAACACGTGAACAATCATGCCACTGGACTGCAGTGACTCTGGAGGAGAGAGTGAGCCTGATAACTGCATAGCCTTGCCTCACTTAAATCCAATTGGCATTACCTGCAAGACATCACCCTCCTGATATCATAGGTCCTCTTTGAGGACAAGGATAAACAACAATAAAGGAGAAGTTGGAAATAATCCATAGAAGGAAGGTATTAGGGCTGAGGGAGATCAGGAAGACTTGTAAAAACTACCTGAAACTTGGAGAAAGCCAAGGAAGTTTGTTGATAGGGATGAAGAGGGAGAGAATTCCAAGTATTGGAAGATGACTGGTGAAAATGTCTGTAGTTGGGAGACATAGTGTTTTGTATAAGAAACAACAGGAAGGCCTGTATCACTGTGGGGGAAGTAAGGTGTAAGAAGAGTAGACAGGTAGGGAAGGGTCAGGTTATGAATGGCTTTGAAAGTCAAACAAGGATTTTGTATCGGATCTTGCAGGTAATAGGGAGATACTGGAGTTTATTGAATAGAAGGTAGGGGTAACATGGTCAGACCTGTGCTTTAGGAAGATCAATTTGACACCAGAGAGGTGGATGGATTGAATTGGGAGAAACTTGAGATAGGGAGACCAACCACCAGGCTATTGTATTAGTCTATGTGTGAGGTGATGAGGGTCTACACCAAGTGGTAGTGAGAGAAATAATGTTATGAAGGTAGAAATGACAGGATTTGACCACTGATTGAATATGGAGGGTGAGGGAGAGTGAGGAGTAGAGGATAATGCTTAGCATCCTAAAGGTTAGTGGTGCCTTTGACCATAATAGAAATATTAGGAAGATGGGAAGGTTTGGCCAGAGAAAAGATGGAAATGGTAAGTTCAATTTTGGACATGTTAAGTTTAAGTCGTCTACTGTGAGACATTCAGTTTGAGATGACCAATCAGTGGTTGTCGATGTGGGAATAGAGGTGAGGAGAGAAGTTTGAGCTGAATAAGTTGAACTGAAATTCATCAGTGTAGAGATTATAATTAAATCCATGGGAGCTGATGAGTTCATCAAGTGAAATAATATAGAAGGAAAAGAGAAGAGGGTCCAGGACAGAAACTTGGGAGATACCTAGGGTTAGTGGGGATGGCCTGGATAAAGACGTGGAAAAATCACATTCTACTCTACTTTCCAAACCCTGTAGAGGGACAGAACTATCCAGGAAGGCTAGATTGAGGAAAGCTCCAACTCTCCCAGTAGTGGCTCCTGTCTTTTTCCTTTGACCCTTTGCCAGCTCCTAGCCAGAACCTGTCTGAGATAGCTGGGAGGCAGGAAGACCTGCCTCTATGGAATGTACACTCCTCCACTGCTGTACTTTCACTCGCTCCATGGGCTATTCAGACCCTAGGTTGTTTGCTCATATGGCTTAGATGGGATGGGAATCACCAACTCTGTTTCTTCTGGAGAGATAGATCACCAGATCTAACCATCTGTACTGCCCTGTGTTCCCAGACTCTTGGCCCCATCTTTGACTTACTGATATAACCTAAGAGACTAAGATATAACCTGAGACTTTGCCTGCAGCCTGTGACTGCTCCCTTCAAAATTCAAAACATTTCCACCTTCCCTATAGCTGAAGAAGGGTAGTTTCTTTTACCTGCTGTCTCCCATTTAGAGTGTAAGCTACTAGAAAGCAGGGAAATTCAGGCTTTTTCTATTTGTATCCACAACCCCCAGCAGAGTGCTCTTCACTTAGCAAGAACTTAATAAATACTTTTTTGTTTATTTATTCTTCACTCACTCCTTCTTTAAAGTGTTAATGACTAGCCAAAAGACTTAATGTGTTATTCTTCCTAGGGCTATTTACCTTTTAAAGAACAGAGAACATTCAAGCAGGAGGGTGGTGGCTGAAGACAACCAGACAGGCCAAATCCTCCCCAGTCCAGAACAGTGATCTCAATGATGGGATTACTCCCTCCTACTGTGCAGATTGTAACCCATCCCCACCCTTTCCGCCTGCGGGCTCCTGAACACTTTCACAGTAAATCTTCCCCTCTGTCTCCACCCTAGACCTGACCCTTGATCTCTTTGGAGCACAGGTTTTCTCCATTTCCCACAGGCAACCCCAAACTTGGATTCTTTAGAATCTATGATATTATGAGAGCCATTGTGGATGACACACTCCTGTCCTGATTTTTTTGGCACCAGTTCCTGTTTTCCACTCTGGATTCTCCTTATCAAGTACTTTGTTTTCTCCCACTTGCTCTGCTCTCCACCAATTTGTTATTGCGGCTGCCACTTCACTGCCTAGATTCCTTGTGTCTTATTCCTGTTCACACTCCTAGGTTTCTCTAACAGGGCATATGGATTCCTCTTCCCTTCCTTTCTCCTCTGTCTCTCCCTTCCCAACAGATTTCCAGGTATGGTAAAGACCGTCCCTACTATCTGGTCAATGTCCTGATAGTTATCCACTTGCCATATCTCTGGTTATTCTCTGCCTATGTAGCCAGTACCTATAAGACAGGAGTCATCATAAAAAGAACTGAGCTTTAGAAATGCCAGTGTTTTGTACTTGAGACAGGATAATTAATTCATTTGGGGCAGCCAAGTGACAAAGTGGATAGGGGAAGGGAATAGAACCAGGTATTAAGTATTTTTTCAATACATCTCATTTGACCCTCACAACAACCCTGGGAGGTAGGTGCTGTTATTATTTCCATTTTACAGTTGAAGAAACCGAGGCAGGCAACAGTTAAGTGATTTGCCCAGGGCCACGAAGCTAGTAAGTAAATCCAGGCTCAGTGTTTTATCCATTGAGCCACCAGCTGCTTCAGAGTGTTGGATGTGGGTTCAGGAAGATCTGAATTCAAATCCAGTCTTAGACACTTACTAGCTATGCGACCACTTACCCTACCTCAGTTTCCTCCACTGTAAAATCGAGATAATAATAGTACCTACCTCCCAGGGTTATGTAAGGATCAAATGAAATTATATTTGTAAAGCACATTGTAAAACTTAAATTGCTATTTAAATACTAGCTATTATTAACTATGTGAGTCTTGAGCTGTGATTCTGGGATGAGGAGATGGGAGTTTAAAGCGAATAGGAGTTCAGAAAGCAGGAGAAATTGGAAGGGAGACAGACATCACTGTGATTTGATTTAGGGCAGCCAGAAAGGATTGCATTAATTGAAGAGGGCAGAGTCAGCTGGATTAGGCTTGAAGCAGGCAGCAACTGCTTAGGGAATTTTCTTCCTGGCACTGTTGGAGAGAAAGGTCCTGGGGAAAAAAAAAACCCAATGTGATAGTTACCAAAGTGAATCCAGGGGAAGAAGGCACCACTAAGTTGGGTTTCAGGTGTCTGAGTAAGAAAGACTAACCCGGACCTGGATCTAAAGTCCTGTCCAGTTCTATGACCTACATTGATGTCCCAGGATGGAGCAACCCTAGGATGGAGATTAGATATATGGACCAGCTGAGTGCACAGATTAGAAGTGCAGTTGACAGAGTGTTGGGCCTGGTGTCAGTAAGACCTGAGTTTCAGTCTTGCCTCATATACTTAGTATCTGTATGACTTTAGGCAAGTCACTTAACTTTTCTGAGCCTCACTTTTCTCATCTGTAAATTGGGATAATAATAATACCTACCTCATAGGTCTGTTGGGAGGATTGAGATAATAAATGTAAAGCACTTTGCAAGCACTATGTAAATGTTAGTTATCACAAATGGCTGTTTATTAACCCATTACTTGCCAAAATTGGTTGTTACATATTCTTTGTGATTCATGGATGATTCTGTGTCTTCATCTGTGTGGTTTCTCTCATCGGGATAGGCCCTCTGTGCCTTCTTGCCCTTCAAGAATCTCTCCTGTATCTTTCCGTATATTCTCAATAGGATAAGGACTCTTAATCTGAGGTCTATGAACTCTGTTGTTGTTCAGTCACGTCCAACTCTTGTGATTCCATTTGTTTTTTTTTTTTTGCAAAGATACTAGAGTGGTTTGTCATTTCCTTCTCCAATTGAGCCATTTTGTCAATCAGAGGTTAAGTGACTTGGCCAGGGTCACAAAGCTAGGAAGTGTCTGGGGCTAGATTTGAACTCCAGGCCCAGTGCTCTATCCAGTGAGCCACCAGAAATGCCTCTTACACATAAATAGCTAGCATTTGTATGGGGCTTTAAAGCTTACAAAATGCTTCTGAAATATGCTATTTTATCCTCATTACAATCCTAGGAGGTAAGTACTACTATCATCCTCATTTTACAGATGAGGAATGAGGCAGGTAGCAGGTAAGTGACTTGCCCAGGGTAACACAGCTAGGAAGTGTCTGAGGCTGGATTTGAGTCCAGGTCTTTCTGACTCTAGGTTGAACACTCTATCTACTGCCCAACCCATATGCATTTACTTTGTTCCTAGTTCTTTGCTACCACAAAAAGTGCTGCTATAAGTATTTTGGTGTATCATAAGACCTTTCTTTCCTCTCTGATCTTCTTCAGGTATATACCCAGCCATGAAATGTTGGGGTCAAATGGTACAAAAACAAGAGACTTGTTGAGCATAATTCCACACTGGAATCTACAATGGCAGCATTAATTCACAGCTCTAATAATAGTATGTTAGTGTGTTTGTCTTTCCAAAATTCATCCAACAGCAGCCGTTTCTACTTTAAAAAAAAATCTTTGACAACTTTCTGCATATCAGATAAAACCTCGGAGTTATTCTGATTTGCATTTCCCTTATTTGTCATTTGGAGCGTTTTGTTGTGTGACTGCTAATATTTTGCAGTTCTTTAAAGGACTGTTTGTCCATATCCTTCACCTGGTCCTCCAATTCTGATCCTTCTCAGATGGTGGTTTTCCATGGTTGACAACCCTGTATCATAGCCAGGAGGGTACTGGAAAGCGACGGGCTTCAATGGCAGCTAGTTATGTGAGATTGTTGAAAGTGTTGCAGTTTCCCAAAAGCAATCCCGTTGAACTTGTTTCCCACTCAACTCTGGGCATGACGACAATACTTGTGCAAAATATTTAGCCCCATGACTCTGCAAACATTCACTATTTGTTGGGTTTGAAGAGCTATTTGGGGTAATCATTTATCCAAATCTGTGGCTCACAAGTCACTGCCTGATGATTACTCTGAGAATACAGTCCAACTAAACTCACAGCTGGGTGTTAGGATACTTGGGAGAACTAGCAAATGCTAACTGCTTAGTCATCTCCTTTTCAAAGTCATAGCAGCAGCTAGCATTTGCTGTGCCATTAGCCACTAGAGCTCCACACATGGCTGGAGTAGAAGGTGTAGTTCTTCTGCTCTGCTTCTTCTCTCCTTCCCCTGGCCTTGGTCTACACTTCTCTATACTGTGGCCCATGCTACTAACTAATCTCCCATTTAGTCCAGGCCACTCATCTTTTTTTTTTTTTTGGTTGGTACTCTCCTGCACTGTGTGTGCCCCAGGGAGATTTCCATCTTCCTTTTAAATAACGTATGCTGAAAGTTGCCAAGTTGAATTACAGACATTTTTCTCCTGGACCTGGCTTTTCTAATAGCTATATGATTATGAGTAGTTCAAGGAGCTGCCTATCTAACTATATGTCAATCTGGGCAATAAGTGTTTTTCATCCACTTTGTTTTCTATGTTTAGGTAGTATTTTCTTGGATTTCATCAAGGAGGATTTGTAGTGTTTCAGGGAGCAATGCAATTAATACAATATCATTTATGAATACAACATTTGGAAAACCTTTTTGTTCACAGAGAATACAATTACTACTACTACTACTACTACTACTACTACTATTACTACTGCTACTATTACTACTACTACTACTACTACTACTGCTACTACCACTACTACTATCCCCACGGCTACTGCTACTACTACTACTACTACTACTACTACTGCTACTATTACTACTACTACTACTACTACTACTACTACTGCTACTACTGCTACTACTACTACTACTACTACTATTACTACTGCTAATACGACTACTGGCTAAAACCTACATAATTCCTATCATCTATTCACCTCAACCCTACTCTCAATTTGTTAAATGAAGCTATGATGACTGGATCCATCTCAAATTTACACTGGCATCATCACT
>CM053581.1:122407542-122470237 GCA_028627135.1 Pseudochirops cupreus | reverse complement strand
ATATAAATATATGTCTAAACACAGATATATAGATACATATAAGCATATGTGGATAGAAATAGGTATGTAGATAGATACATATAATAGATACATGTAAATATATGTGTTTCTATACATAGACAGAGATGTATCTCTTTATGTATCTAAATTCATGTAAAATGGCATCACTGAATCAAAAGGTATGTACAGTTTAATGACTTCTTTAGTATATCTCTAAACTATTTCTCAGGATGATTAGACTAATTTACAGTTCCACCAACAATGCAATAGTGTACTGGCACTGATTCTTTTTTTAATAGATGAGAGCATGTGCAATTGCAAATGTGACCAGAAGACTCCCTTGATTAGGTTCAGTGCAATTCACAATAACTTCAGCCAATCAGATTATTTACAGTTGCTGATGCTTGTTTCACTAGTACCTGGTGCATAGTATGGGGTTTAATAGATGTTTACTGAATAGAATGGAATTTACTGAATTATTACTCCCTCTTAATGGTGTGAATTGACAAGTACCCAAGCCCTTGAGATTTTCTTAATCCTCTCAATGAGGTGTGGCAGGCTCTTCTGCAGCCTCAAAAAGAAAGATACAGTCAAAGACCTGAAGGCTTATCATACAGTCATTTTAGTCAAATTAATCCGGCTATTTCTCTTCCCTGTAAAGTCAACCTCACTCTAGATGATGTGGTAAATAAGTGGAGGTCTGCCAGTTAAAAGTAATTGGGCTGCAAGAGAATCTCCATCAGCAAACAACTTCCTCACACGCTACTAGAGTACAGATGCTGCCGCACTAGCCATCACCATCACTACCTGTCCTGCTCTGATATTGACAAGGTTAGGACTCTGGTGGTGTGGCATTTGATGCTAATAAAGCTAAACATGGGACCTTCTGGTCAAATCTACAGATTTCCAGGAAATCTCCTGGATTACTCCTTCAGTAAGGTAAGACTCCAGGATTTGGTACTTTCCCCTCTGTGAAGAGCTGTCTTGACAATTTATGACAGTTTTTGTCAGGGGAATCATAGAATTTTAACCCTGGAATAAACCTGAGAGACCATCTCTTCTAACCTTTCTGATGAGGGAACTGAGACCCAAGGTAGTCAAGTGACTTGCCCAAAGTCATACCAGGTAGTTGTAGCAGAGACTCAAACCCAGGCCCCCTGACTTGGATTGATGCTCTTTTCTGGGAATTCAAAATTGAAGCTGTCGGCAGCTCCATCCAATGGATAGTTCCATCTCAAAGATTCTTCCCTCTGGTGACAAGTATCTAGCAACCGTTCCCTTTAAATCCTCCCTAGGGCCTGAAGAGAAGCTGACATCTCCCTGACTATTTTTTCCCCTGAGGCTCTGTAAGTTAGAGCTAATTGGCTGCCTCAAAAGAAAGAAAAAGAAGATGAAGGAGAGGAGAGTGTGTGTCTGTGTGCAGGGGAGGGACAAGTTGGGGGGGGCAGTTCTGAGGACCAGTTTCCATGGGAACAGTTAGCAAGGCTGGTGCTACGTTGATACCAGGAGGAAATAATGGATGGAAAGGTAAACTTTGCTGGTCAGAGGCTGTTTCTGTTAGGACTGTTTGTGGAGGGACCCAGACTCCCCGTGGGGGCTGCCTCAAAAAACTGAGAGGGACTGAAATGATTCTTTAGACTTTCCATTCTCATTTTTCAAACAACAATGGTAAGAATACCATCCATGAATAACAGGAATTGACCTTGGTCCATATCTGGGACTATTCTCCCTGGAGATCACAAAATCTCATTCATTTACTATCTTACATGTGGTCTAGTGGAAAGTAAATAGTTGACCTTGACTCATCCACTAACCAGCTATATAACCATGGATGGTCTGATTAACCTCTCTTAGCCTTTTTCTTAATGTGTAAAAAAAAATGAGGATGATAATGGATCAGTAAAAAGAGAGGTAGGTTTAGAGCTGGAGGACCTGAGTTTAAAAATCTGATTTTACCCCATATTGCCAGTGTAACCTTAAGCTAATCATTTAACCTCCACTGGGATGGTTAGGTGGCACAGGGAATAATAGAGCTCAACTCAAAGTCAGGATGACCTGAGTTCGAATTTGACCTCAGACACTTCCTGCTGTGTGTCCTTGGGCAAGTCTCTTAATCTTGCCTGCCTCAGTTTCCTCAGCTGTAAAATGGGAACATCTAATTTAATAGCACCTGCCTTTTAGCATTGTGAGGATTAAGTGAGATAATATTTGTAAAGCACTTAGCACAGTACTTGGCACATAGGACACCCTTAAACACTTGTTTTTTTCTTCCACTATAAATGAGGGTCATGGCCTAGATAACCTCAAAGGTCTCTTCTATCTCTAAACTTATGATAATATCTGCCTGGCTTATTTCACAGGCTTATTGTGATATATGCAATGAAGTAGCTTGGAGAAAGTAATGCACAAGAGAGTGCTTTGTAAATTGTAAATAGTTATGCAAATGTGAAGTATTATTAGTCTTCTACATTAAAGTTCTATTTTAGATGAATGCCTTATCGTGGTGTGGGAGTGGTCTTAGGTTCTCAAAGGCCAGGCTTTCTGAGGATAAGCTCCGGTGTTATTGTTCATATCATTTTAGGTGTGTCCAACTCTTTGTGGCCCCATTTGGGGCTTTCTTGGCAAAGATACTGGAGTGGTTTGCCTTTTCCTTCTCCAGCTCATTTTACAGATGAGGAAACTGAGGCAAATAGGGTGAGGTGACTTGCCCAGGGTCACACAGCTGGCATGTGTCTGAGGCTGGATTTGAACTCAGGTCTTCCTGACTCCAGGCCTGGTGCTCTAGCCACTGCACCATCTAGCTACTGTGGAAGTTCTTATCAATTTGGAAAGATTTTTATTATAGGGCCCAGAAAAAGACCGTCATTCAACAACTTAGCTCAATTTGGAAAGGTTCACCATTAGAGGGGGGTAATCACTGCATCAAATTATGACTTTGGGGGGGATGTACAGCAACTCTTGAAACCATCCTCTAAGATGGAGGGGACAATGATTTGCATTAAGGATGGGGATAGGAATGGTACCTGGGATTTCATTAGTATAGGGAACTTCCAGGTGAGGAAACTCCCTCTACTAATGTAGGTGAGCATCCTCTCTGCAATGTATAATCTTAGAGAGTTGTCTAGAGAGCAGTGAGAGGTTCTGACTTGGCCAGTGTCACATAGCCAGCATGTCAGAGATTAGACTTGAAACCTGGTCCTCCTTGTTTCAAGACCAGTTCTCTATGCCTCCTGTGATCTTCAGTGGTGAAAAGAAATTTTGAAATGTGGTTGCTGTCATGATTTAGTAGAATGTAAGCTTCTTAAGGGGGAGGGACTGTTTTTCATTTAATCTTTGCATTCCCAGACTAGCACAGTGCATTGCACATAGGAGGTAATTAATAAGTGCTTGTTGGCTTGGTATCTTTGGGACATTCTATTCCATTCATTATAAGCACTTATTAAGCAATACTAGTTCAAGGCATTGTGCTAGGTGCTGGGCCATACAAAGGCAAAAATGAAATAGTCCCTGGCCTCAAGGAACTTACATTCTGCTGGATAGAAATAATATGTGCACTGAGAAGCAAATACAAAATGCATACAATTAAATGCTAAATAATTTTGGGAGTAAGGGGGAAAGAGTATTAACAACTAGGGGGATCAGGAAAGGCCTAGTGGCTCTTGAGTTTAGCCTTAAAAGGAGCTAGGGATTCTAAGAGGTGGAGATGGAGAGGGAGAACATTCTTTGACAACAGTGAGAAGGGGTTGTGGTAACCAGTACTGAACTTCCAGATTATTTAGATAGGACTTCAGAGTTTCAAAGTGCTTTGTGTGATTATCTCATGGCATTATCACAGAAACCCATAGGAAGTGGGTAGTGCTAGTGTTTGTTGTCAGGCAATCAGTCAATCCACAAGCACTTATTAAGTACCTACTATGTTCCAGGTACTAGGTTAGGTTCTGGGAGTATAACTACAAAGAATGAAGCAAGATCTCACGTTCTTTTTTTTTTTTTTGGAGGGGGGAGGGCAAGGCAATTGGGTTTAAGTGAGTTGCCCAAGATCACAAAGCTAGTGTGCAAAGTGTCTGAGGTCGGATTTGAACCCAGGTCCTCCTGACTCCAGAGCCAGTGCTGTATTCACTGAGCTAGTGCCCCCGGAAACTCACATTCTAATGGAGGAGACAAGTACACACAGTATATGTGTGTGTGTGTGTGTGTGTGTGTGTGTGTGTGTCTATGTGCACATATATAGTACATATTATATAATATGTAGTATTATACTATATAATTATATTTTCAGTATATATCATATAGTATATATATACTATATATTATGTGTACTATATATACTACAGTATATATGTAGAGAGAGTATATATATATACTATATATATACACATATATAGTATATATGTATATATATCTATATCTGTATCTATCCCTATATCTATAGCTCCCTAGTAGCTAAATATAAGATTGTTGGGGGCATGGACCAGGGACTACTATCCCTGGTTTACAGAAGATAGAGCTGAGGTTCATTGAAGCTAGATCGTGGGCTTTAGGGATGGCAGGGCCATTTAAAGTACACTTACTTTCTCATACTACTGGTGAGGAAAATAAGGCCCAGAGAAGCGAATTGATTTATCCAGGTTCACAAAGACAGTGGAACTTAGATTCACGCCCAGGTCCTTTGGCTCCAAGTCCAAGGCTTTCTCCCAAGACCTCCCAGCTAGTACTTGGCACTGGAATTCAGAACTTCAAATCTCTTTTTCCTTTTATTTTCCTGCCCTACCTCTCAGCTATCCT
Organism: Pseudochirops cupreus; assembly: GCA_028627135.1. Lineage (NCBI taxonomy): Eukaryota > Metazoa > Chordata > Mammalia > Diprotodontia > Pseudocheiridae > Pseudochirops > Pseudochirops cupreus. The sequence goes on along the minus strand of CM053581.1, from coordinate 122,465,452 downwards.
AGGAGACCTCATTGCCCCCAGAAGTATTGGGACAGCCCGAAAGTATCAATAGGGTCAAGAAGGGAGAACTAGGTTAACTGATGAGTAACTGATTTATCAAGGATTATTAAGGGGAAGTTAGGAAAGTTAGGGGAGGCACATGCAGAAACTTTTGAGGTGAAATTCACTAGAAGCAGCCATCTCCACCCTTAAACTGTTCTTCAGAGACAGAATCCTGGGCTGAACAGATTTCCCCAGGGTGGCATTTCTGACATCTTTCTGAATTCCAGGCTATGACAGTCCTTTCTATCATGGGAGAGGTGTACTAACAGAAACATGTTTCCTCACCAATGCTCCAAACTTAGAGGATGTTCCCAGATGACATATTGCTGGAATGACTGTCCACATATCTCCAGGCAATCTGAGCCCTTAGAAGCTGTTGGGACATTAGTGACAGACACTGTGGGGTGGCCATATGGCCATGAAGTTCTGTTCATTCAGACCCAGGGGAGTTAAGATGGGGATGTAAATCTTCTGCCTGAGGCTTATTATAAACACAGTGGCCACAGATCTCTGGTAACTTGGGTCCTGCTGAGAAGCAGGAGGATGGATTAGGTAACTTCTTAGAGCCTCTTAGGATAAGAGATTTTAGAGTCTGAACTCTGATTTTCACTTCCATATAGGATGATTCCCTCAGATTAGGAGAGTAGAGAGTGGGGATGATATGTATTCCTTCCAGCCTTTATTTTTTTAGGTCAGCTACACTAAAATAAAATGATGATAATATGGACATGTTCATAACTCAGTTCCTTTGGCTCATCATCTAAACCTGCAGGCCTCAGCAGGACCCTAGCCCTGGAGTTGCACCCCAGAGCAGAGGTCAAGCTGCAGCAACCCAGGAAATGCACTGACTGGGGGCCGGGGGAAGGGCAAACAGGAGAGAGGGAAGCAGGGAAGCAGGGCACCATTATACATACTCTCATCTTACCATTTAGACCAGAGAGGAGGATGGGGGGAGAAATAGGGAGGAAGGTTGAGTTACAGGAGTGGGAGGGTGAAGGAAAGAGAGAGAAAATGGATAACAGAAGAGACAAAGAACAGACATGAGGATCTGAAGAGAGAGTGGAAAGAGAGGGAAAGAAGGAAGGAGGAGAGAGAATGGGTGAAGAAATGAAAGAAAGGTGGGAGAGAGAGAGAGAGGAGAGGGTGGGGAGAAGGGAGAAAAAAGAGGAAAAGAGAGAAGGAAAAGGAAAAACAGGTAATGGAAAGGAAGAAAGATGGGGGAAAGAAGGAAAGGAGAGAAAAAGAGAAAAAAGGATGAGAGAGAAAGAAGAAAAAGGGAGGGAGAGAAGAGAGATCAGGGAGAAGATAGCGGGAGAGAGGGAGGAGTGTGTATGTGGGGGGGGTAGGGGAGAGATGCAAATTAAAATCACGTCTCAGTCCAAGCAAACATGATGTTGCTGCCAAGTGGGCCCGTGGCTGTCCCAACGTTCTCGAGAGCCAGCTCCAGAGCTTTATCATCTGTTCCAAGAGCGTCCTAGGCAACAAGGCTTCCATCAGTCAGGGAGATGCAGCGAGCAAAGGTGTGTTGTTTCTTTTCCTTAGGGTCAAGAGGGAGGGTTCCTTGGGTGACCTGCATTGGGAAAGAAGATATTCCAGCAGCTGCTTGTGCAGACCCTCTCTATCAGTGCCCCCTGTATGACATGACTTTTGACATCCATCCCTGCCTGGCTAGAGATAAGGGGGAAGTAATATTTCATAATTCTGTAGCATCTTTTGTTTTGGGTCTCTGAGTTGACAGAGGGCTGGGGACATGACTTCTGGGCTTTTAGGGCATTATTCTGGGATCAGTGGTTTTTTGGGGGGTGGAATGGGGAGGGATAAGCTTTCTAATTTCTTTGATTAAGGAAAGACTGGAGGAACAGAAGGTTGCAGGCATAATCTGAGGCAAGACATGACAGATTCATGTGTTCTTCTGAGGCTCCTTGTGAGCCTTGATCATTTCAGGGTCTGGGACTGGGCATATAGAAACTGGAGGGTCATTCAGTACTCTCACAATTCAGAAAGAGGCAAAGCTATGGGAAGAACCCCCTGGGAGGGCACTGCAAATGTTTGTGTGGGGAAAGATCTACTGCCTGGTGTAGAGGAGGGAGGCAAAAGTTTTTTTTTTTTTTCCAGGATTTGGGAAGTACTATTTTCTGGGAAAGTTTGGCCACAAACATTCGGCAGCTTGGGGGAACAGTCCAGACTCTCTGTTCTTATACCCCTTTGTTCTGTAGGGACTGAAGACCCTCTCTCTGAGGACTTAGTAGAGGGAATGAAGAAGGACAATTTTTTTCTGCTTTCCCTTTTTCTTCAAGGAAATGGGAATATAAAATTAGAGCAAAAAAAAATACCTTAGGATTTATTCGGTCCCAGTTCCTCACTTTACAGAGGAGGAAACTGAGGGTCAGATAGTAAGAGATTTCCCCAAAATCATGGACTAATCAGTGTCAGAGCCAGCACCAGAATTCAAGCCTCTCTAGGGAGCTTTTCATTACAGCCCATTGACCTTTTTTGAAGATCACAAACCACAACTCTTAAATGGGTTCAGGTTTTAGGCTTATGTTGAGATAAAGGGTTAAAAGTAGACTCCTCGTTACTGGGAGATATCGGTAGGGTCTGGCATAAAGGGACAAATGAGAAACCCGAGAATTTATGAGAACAAGCAGAGGGATGAATACGGGTCCTGTTAATGTGGACCCAAAGGAACACCTGGGAAAACTGGGCTGAGCCTCTTTCATGGAACCCTAATAAGACCTTCTGAACGTCCCCTACAAACGTTCAAGACTCAGAAAGTTCAGGTCCGAGTGGCAAAGGGCCAGTGAGGACATAGAGCCTTAAGAATTCAGCTGGGCTAGAAGGGCAGAAGAGGAAGAAGGCAGGATGTGGAAGGGGCCATAAGACAGGGACCCTGCGGAACCGCCAGGTTGAAAGCAATAGGGGTGAGGGTGGAGCTCAGGATCTAAAGTTGAAATGAACCTAGGAGGACGAGAGAGAACGAAAGGGTTAAGGAGAGCCTGTGAGCTGCTGGGGGTCTGGGAGAAAGGAGGGGGGAGCAGTCCTCTGAACGAGGCGGGGAGGAATGAGGAGAGATATAATGAAAGGGTGGTTGGTGGCCAGTAGCCCACTAGGCAGGGAGGGGTTAACCGAGGCTCTGGAGAGGCTGGGCTGGGAACATGGGAGGAGAATCCAGCTCAACCCATTGTTCCCTCAGCTACATCAGACTTCGCTTCGACAGCTTCACCTGCCGTGTTCCACGGACACCTCCTCGGCCTCACCCACCCTGCAGGTAAGACCGGCCCCATCTGGCTGGAAGGGGAGGGGACGGGCGGGAGGGGTAGCGGTTGACTTGGGGGTGGGGGGTGGGGTAATGCCTAACCCCGAAAGGGGTTGGGGGAAGGTAGGAGGAGGAGGAAACTTTCATCCTCCCTCTTCTGCTTTCTCTCCGCCTGGAGTTAGGGCTGGGAGGAGCTCAAGGAAAAGAAGGAGGGGTCTGTTCTCTCTCTGGAGCTCCTTATCGATCTCCTTCAGGAGGCACCAGGGCTTGGAAGAGGCAGTGCTGGAAACTTGGCTGTGAGCAGGTGCCACAGAACCGCCATGGAACCGAGGCTGGGAGGAAGGTTCTGCCTCGGTCCTCGGGGGCACCCAGAGCTCACTTTTCATGTTGGCTATCTCCTCCCCCCACTTTCTGACCATCTTTGGCGCTCCTGCCTCCTACCCCCAGCTCCTTGCTTTCTTCTCAGACAGTGCTTCCCGCACATCTGTTTTCCGAGTGCTGGATGTTGGACCCATCTACCTTCTCCTTTCCCTGGGGGTGAGAGTAAGGGTGACATTTTAGAATTCACCTGGTGCCCCCCCCCCCACCTCTTCAGCTACCTCCTCATTGTTGTTGTCATTTTCAGTCGTGTCTGACTCTTTGTTACCTCAATTAGGGTTTTCTTGGCAAAGATACCAGAGTGGTTTGCCATTTCCTTCTTCAGCTCATTTTAGGGATGAGGACATTGAGACAAATAGGGATAAGTGACTTACTCAAGGTCACACAACTGGTATGTGTCTGAAGCCAGATTTAAACTCAGGAAGATGAGTCTTCCTGACTCCAGACCTGTCATTTTGTCCACTGACCACCTAGCTTCCTCCCAATCTTATTCATCTCAATTCAGCAAACATTTTTTAATGCACTTAATGTGTCCAGGACAGGGTTCAGGCCCTCAATCCTGCCCTTTAGGAGCTTATTTGTACATAAATAATTGCAATGCCACTTAGAATGTGAAGGTGCCTTGCGAGATTGGCTGACCAAGTACTCTGAGAACCCAGATATGAGAGAGGTTAATTCTGACTGGGGGTAATAAGTGGTGGCAGCTTCATAGGAGAGGTGACATTTGAATCCTTTGCAAAGATCCTGCTCTGGGTGCAGGTTGGGGAAAGAAATGGTGATAGTAGTTCTTTGTGGAATTTTGAACTGGAACTTGAAGGATAGGCAAGATATCCACAGACAGAGCTAGGCAGATGGGGAGAGGGAATGGTATTTGAACAGGGAAGGAAGAGTTCTGGCTTCTTTGGTGAACAAGTTCAGTTTGACTAGAGCTCAAGGAGTGTAGTGAGAAGGAAGAAAGGGAGGTTGGGGCTAGCTCTTTCCTATTGAGGAAAGCCAATTTTCAAAACATCTAAAAGGGAGGGAAAGTCTCTGGTTTGCAGGCTCTAATTGCATGCCTTAACTCTTGCTCTGCGTGACTTTGAGGGAAACTAGAATGGCATAGTTACATCTCCTTTATAAATTTAGGGCTGGGATACACCTTGGCATAATCTGTCACAAGCCCTTGCCTCACCCATTGACCCATCTTAAGAAGAAGTGGATCCCAGGCTTCTGATTCATGGGGTGGAAAGAATGAGGCTAGGAGTGAACACTCCCTTTTGCTTGTAATCAGGCAGAGGTTTGTGTATGTGTCTGGGGTGGAGAGGAGGTGATGCAGTGGGTGGGGCACTGTGGACAGGTGGGAGCACTGGTTTGGGCAAGTGCTCTGCTCACCTAGTGACTGAATCTTCTGATGCTAGAATTAGCTAGAAGCCTTCAACCCAGCCTCCTAAGAATAGACCTCAGGCAGGAGAGGAGGCAGCCAAAAATTAGATTAAATGTTTATATGTTTCAGGGGTAGACACTGCCCAAGCATCTTCTGCATTGTAGGAAGGTGGAACATGAAGGGAAGGTGGTACTGGAGTAGTTTTTTAAAAAAAATTGTTCTTTTGCTTTTGCATTTAGCAAAGGTTTAGAAGCCCTATTTGAAATCAGTCAAGAAGTATTTGTTTAAACACTACTACATGCTGGCCTTGTACTAGGCACTAGAGCAGTGGAAATATTTAACTGGATCTCTGATTTCATTGATTTGTGGTGGTCACTCCAATGGTGCTGATTATGACTTCAGTCTATGAGGATCTATCAAATTCCCTGGAAGCTTTTCTCTAGTTCTTTAAATATTTTTGTGGATTCTGATTCGTTTTGCCAGGAGGCATTATGTAATATAGATCTGTAAGGGAATTTAGGGATCCCTGCTCTCTAGTTTACAGAGGAGAAAATTCAAACCTGGAAAAGTTAAGATGTGAAGCCTGAGGTCTCACAGGTAGAGCTGGGATCTAGACAAAGGTGCTCAGACTCCAAATACAGTGAAAATATTTCACTCTATTACCTCTCACAAAGTGGGAGTTTATGCAATACTTCCTCATAACAGGCTAGGTAATATAAATATTATCCTGATTTTTTTTGTTTGCTTTTTGGAGGGGGGAAGGCAGGGCAATTGGGGTTAAATGACTTGCCCAAGGTCACACAGCTAGTAAATGTTAAGTATCTGAGGCTGGATTTGAACTCAGCTCTTCCTGACTCCAGGGCTTGTGCTCTATTCACTGCGCCACCTAGCCACCCCTATGCTGATTTTAATAGATGTAGAAACTGAGACTCAGGGTGGGATAAAGTGACATAGTGATTTGCCTAGCCCAAGGTCATACAGGTCATGGGTGGCAAGATCATAACTGAAACCTAAGTTTTCTGAGGTTCCAAGTTCAAGGTCCCTCCCTCCCTTTCCTATCAAATGTTCAGGAGATAATTACTAAAAGTGTTCAAAGAGAGGGGAGAAGATTTTCCCACCAGGATTGTAGGAGAAATTTCACAGAAAAGGTGGGGAATTGAGCTAGACCTTGAAGGATGGGAAGGATTTAGATTAGGTAGAAAGAAGGGAGAAGGTATTCATAGGTGCTCAGCTAGGGATGCTGATAACTAGAGTAATTTAGAGTCACTTTTCATGCTTTGTATTTTGTATCCCCAGGGCCTAGCACAGTGCCTTGCACATAGTAGGTGCCTAATAAATGCCTACTGATGAATTTTTCTGAGCTTCAGGCAATCTTCAAGGTGGAAGAAATCAGATATTTGTCATCTCAAGAGGCAGATTTCTACTCCCCCTCCCTCTCCCAGGACCCTCAATTTCATTGGTATGGGAACTCCCTCCACAGAAGATATCCTAGACCCTCTGTGCCTTAGTAGACAAGAGTTTTGATGATTTTAAAAAAGTCTCATTTCTTTCTAGCCATACCTACACTCTCTCTCTCTCTCTCTGTCTCTGTCTCTGTCTCTCTCTGTCTCTCTGTCTCTCTCCACACACACACACACACACACACACACACACACACACACACACACACGTACGTACGTATGTATGCATATATGGATAAACCTAGTGTCCAAAGAATACGAACAGTTTTCAAAAGCAAAAACCCAAAGTATCAGTAACCATATGGAAAAATGTTCTAAATAACTAATAATATGAGAAATGCCAATTAAAACTTTGAGATCTCACCTCCCACCCATCAACTTGGCAAAGATGATAAAAGAGGGAAACAGTTAATGCTGAAAGGGTAGTGGGAAGGCAGGCACACTGATAGTCTGTTGGTGGAGCTGTGAACTGGTGCAGCCACTGGGAAAGCAAATTGGAATTAAACATAGAGGAGTTGATCCTTTATCTACCCAGGAAACCCGAATGTAATCAAGGTGCTAATGAGGTGTTAAAGGAACAGAAAAGACAAATCTAATCCCTTTATGAGGTGTGATCACCTTCTGCTAAGCAAATCAGAAGGGTCAATCCCATTGGCAGATGACAATGGACACATAAACCCCAGTTCCCCTTTAAAAGGCAGTTTAAGTTGGTAGAAGCAGCCACAATTGGGGGCAGTTATAGAGTGACCACTGGTTGGGGTAGGAGTTTCTTTTTTTCCTCCACCCTACTAGGCATGCCACATAGCAGCATATGTATTCTCCCAGAAAGAGGTTCCCCATCTAGCATTTAGAGAGTAAGTCTGCACAAGTTCAAGACCCAGTTGAAGGATCAGAGGCATATATAGTCACCCAGAGAAGGAAGCAGATTCAAGGAGCATGACCCTCTCTGTGTACAAAAGAAAGCTAATTATGGACTTCAGAGAGAACCAGTCTTGCCAAGTGGGAGCCAGGCCATAGAGAAGACTGCACAAAGACAAAAAAGATAGCTAAGACCTGAAGTTCTGAAGTGGTCCATTGTCTTTGCACATGCATTCCAGACATAGGTGCCTCGCTCCTGTCGTACTTTCAGTTTGTGCCTGCTCTTTCCACGGGAAGATACTGTGGATGTGTGGAGAGTGCACCGTTTTATGGGGGAGGTTTCGCAGTCATTTTTCTTTCTGTGTTGTTTTACTAAATGCCTCTGATAAGAACTAATTATGACCACTGGTTATTAGTGAGGAACACACCAATGGGGGCTCATGAGCTGCAGTTTTAGAGGTGAGTGCTCACTGAGGTTATCTCCTTACATCAGTGGTTCTCAACCTTGCTAATGCCACTACTCTTTAATACTGGTATGTGGGCATATCTGCACGTGGGCAGACCTGCCTGGAGATGGATAGAGGAGCGGTGTCTCGGTTCCTAAGACCATTGGAAATATGTGTTTTCTGATGGTCTTAGGTGACCCCTGTGACCCCTGTGAAAGGGTTGTTTGGCCCCCAAAGGGGTCACAACCCATAGGTTGAGAACTGCTACCTTAAAGCATCACAGCAGTCACCCCTGTGGGGATCCAACTCAGGAGTGTGAGAACAAGTTGCCAGAGGAGGTCAGAGTAGGACTGTTCACTATACTACATAATTAATATTTTTTGATCCAAGTGTGTACCAGAAGGAAGTAAAAAAAAACCCAAACCCATATATACAAAAATATTCATAGTCGCTATTTGAAGTAGGGAAAAACTGGAAGCAAAGAGAGTGCCTGTTGAGGGAGGACTGGTTGAACAAAATGTGGAATAGGAATGTAGTGGCATATTGTTGAGCTGTAAGAAAAAAATAAGTATGAGAAAGTCACTGAAATGGGAAGATTAGCATGAACTGATTCAGAGTAAAGTAAACAGAGCCAGGATAACAATATATGACAATAGCAACAATATTTTTAAAAAATGAACAAAAAAGGCAAATGAACCCAGAATAAATGGACCTTTGGAGGTGACTTCAGGAAGACAGCCCTGCCCTCCAACATAAGAGTTAGAATCCAGTTGATTGGAGCTGACCCAGGGAGGTAAGCACAAAGTAGTACAGTAGGGCAATGGACCTGGAGTTAGGAAAACCTAGGTCCCAATATGATCTCAGAAACTTTACTGTGTTACCTTAGGCAAGTCACTGGCCCTCTATTTGCCTCAGTGTCCTTAACTGTAAAATGGAGATATCAACAGTACTTACCATTACTTTCCATCGACTCTCTGCCACATGTTCATGTTCCGTTGTTTCAGTTGTGTCTGGCCCTCCATGACCCCATTTGGGGTTTTCTTAGCAAAGATACTGAAGTGGTTTGCTATTTCCTTCTCCAGCTCATTTTACAGAGGAGGAAACTGAGGCAAACAGGGTTAAACGTCTTGCCCAGGGTCACCCAGTTAGTAAGTGTCTGAGGCCTGATTTGAACTTGGGAAGACGAATCTCCCTGACTTCAGGCCCAGCACTCTAGCCACTGTGCCACCTAGCTGCCCTCTCTACCTGCCCCCACTTCTCCACCACACTAATTCACAATTCATGCTGATTTGCTGAGTGCTCCTACCCTTTCTACTTTGTAACTCCAACTTTAGGACTTATGCTGTCCTGATTGGAGCAAAAACAATTTTTGGGGGGGGGGTAGGGGTACCCAGCCAATAGCAAAGAGTATAGGCTAACTATAGGTGTGATCATAGCAAGAAAGGGGGCCCCCAGAGAACACAGCTATCACCCCCATAGAGGTTGGGGAGAAGGTGGGCCCCAAGGAAGGGATGTAAAGTGATGGGGTCTTAGGGATAGCTGCCCCACATGAGAGTGTGGGCCAGTGGAGGGCCATAAAGTAAAGTGCTGGGATAGTGTCACCATGAGGAAGTATGTTCCATCCTCCAGAGAAGAAGCATCACCCTTTTCTCCCCTCTTTGCCCCCCTCAAGAAGTTGATGCTGTGGACCAAAGCCTTATTCATTCTGTACCAATTATGACCCTGCTCAGATCATTGGGACAATGTTTTCTCCATAAAATCAAAGTTGGAACCTCTGGGCCATGCCATACCTGGGCATGAAGAGTTTGACAGTAAGAAAATGATTCACCTCTGAGCAAGAAGATGACACGTGTCAAAAAATTAGACAAAATTAAAAACTACTCCTCTGATTATTATAATCTATTAGGTGATGCTATGGATATAGTGCTAGTCTTGGAGTTAGGAAGACCTGAGTTTAAAACAGCCTTAGATAATTATTAGCTGTGTAGCCTTGGGGAAGTCACTTAACCTCATTATGCCTCAGTTTCCTCATCTGTAAAAATGAATGAATATAATAATAGCCTCTATCTTAAATAAGATAGCACACATAAAGGACTTTGTGGAGCTTAAAGTATTATATAAATGCTAGCTATTGTTATTATTATCATTCCCAACGGAATGTAAATTCCTTGAGGTAGTTATGTGGTGTAGTGGACAGAGTGCTAGACTCACAATCATGAGTTCAAATCCTACCATGGGCACTTACTAATTGTATGATACTAGGCAACTCACTTAATCTCTCAGTCTTAGTAACCTCATCTGCAAAATGGGGGTAATAATAGCACCTTCCTCACAGGACTGTTGTAACATCAAATAATGTATATTACATAAAAGTAGGAAGTACTTTCCAAACGTTAAAGTGTGATATAAATGGTAGCTATTATTGTTAAGGCCAGGGACAGTTTCATTTTTTTTGTCTTTATGTAGCTAGCACCTAGTATAGTGTCTGGTACATGGTAGGTGCTTACTAAAATGCTTATTGATGCATTGATGGGAGGCTCTGAGCCTTGCTTTGACATCCTCATCATATCCCAGGATGCTGTGGTATAAGTGGAACTGGAATGAGCAATGGGTGTGGGGTCAGGGTACCTGGGTTCAGATCCTCACTCTGTTCCTTATCTGTGTGACCTTGGGAAAGTCACTTGACTTCTCTGTGTCTTAGTTTCTTCATATGTCAAATGAGGAGTTTGGATTAATCTCTAAAATCTCTGCTAGCTCTAAACCTTAGGAGCCGAAAATGTGAGCCATGAAGTGTAAGATATTTTTTTTTGTCGTGAATAATATGGTTCTTTATAAAAAGTGCCATTATAAAGCAGCCACACCCTGCATACTGGTCCTGTACTGGGTAATTTACCCTGCTTACCCCTAATCCTGGCACCCAGCTGCTGTCTCTACTTCTCCTGGGCAGCAGGTGGCTGTGCCAAGATCTGGGAGGCAGGCAGCATTTTGTTAGCTATAAAGACACCCCCCACGCCCTCACTCCTCACTGTCTATTTCCATTACTTGGGACAGATGGCAGGAAGTAGTTGTGGGTGTCTGCAATGTGTGGGATTTGGGGATTTAGGACGTAGAAGCTTTTTAGAGACTCAGTACTTCACTAACCCCCACCAATACCCCCCCAATATACTCTTGCACATATACATACCCACAAATAGCTGGCCAGTGACCAACTATGAGTTTGTTTTCTGCCCCTCTGTCTTTCATGGGCCATCCCATCCCTCCAGGTGGTCAATGCTTGCCTTCCTTCCTTCCTTTCCCTAAGAGTGCTCCAGTGGAGAAAACCAGGACACTTGGGTTTGCTACCCAGCTTATCCACTAATGAGCTGTGTGGCCTTGAATATTTTCCCTTTCTGAGCCTCAGTGTTTTCACCTATGAAACAAAGAGGTTAGATAATATTCCCTCCAGCTGTGATATTCTATGGTCTTGCCTCATAAAACTTACCTGTGCTGTGAGCTGTCCTCTCTCTGCCCCTACATTTTGCTTGTTCAGGGTAACCTGATTCCTGCTCAGGTATTAATGGCTATTGATGGCCTGTGTTAGATATGAGGGAGTGGCAACTTAAGGGGACCCTTCAATACCTTGAAGCTGAAGAAGTAGCTCTCATAGAGAGGGAGTAGAGAGAAGGGAGAAGGGATCAAGACAGGTCATCAGAAGAAGAGATTTATGGGAACGCCAACCTTTGGACTCCTCAAGCAATGTGGTGCTGACTGCCACCCATCTTAGCTATAAAAAAAAATGTAATTCTGTCCCTAATCTCACTCCTCTCCTCTCCCTCCCCCACCACCTCCACCACTTAGGAAGGGTCCTGGGTCCATCCTTTAGTAGAGGTTATTACTAAAGGTCAGGGCCACATCCTCATAGTATGCACTCAAAATGAATCAGCCAAGAGGAAACATTTCTGATTTGGCCTAGACTAGAGCATAAACCTGAGAGGGAATTTAAAGATTATCTAGTCTGACTGTCTTCTTTTACCAATGAGAAAAGTAAGAGTCAGAGGGAGGAGATGATAAAGCATAAGGTTACTAAGCTAGGGGCAGAGACAGGAATAGGATCCAAGACTCTTGCCTTCCAGTCCAGCCTTCTCCCCACAGTATCCCAGGACCCTCCACTAGCACGAAGCTTTGAAAGAGACTTCTGCTGCTGCTGGGAGCTATCAGAATGCCCAGGGCATATAGTCTGAGGGGCACCTAGCCAGGAACAGAGGGACTCAGAGGTCAGCCCAGGCCACAGAGCTGATAAGCCCCTCCAGCTGCTTTCTGGCTCTCCAACCCTCTAGGGATTGGCTCACTCTGCTTCCCACAACCCATCTGTCTCAAGGACAGCCTGTTTGTCAGCGAGGGAGACAAGGAGAAGGGCTCCAGGGAGAAGGGAATGAGACATTCACTGTGTGGGGCTGAGGGAGAGAGGAGATAGATCAGACAGAAAGGGCAGAGAGGCTGCCCAAGGACAGCTGTTCCAGCATAAGGAGATGAGATGGTAGATGGGGGAAAACACAAAAGGGGAAACCAGTTCACAGGGCATAATGACAATGGAGCATTCGGGGACACTGTCCCATTTGGAAATCGTAGGGTCATAGATTTAGATCTGAGGGGACTTAGGAGGTTATCTAATACAACCCTTTGTTTTAACAGATGAAGAAACTGAGGCCCAGACAGGTAGAATAATGGGACCAAGATTACTTAGGTAGCAAGTATCAGAACTGAGATTTGAATCCCAGCCTTCTGACTCTAAAGCCAGAATTCTTTCCGTTGCACCCTCCCAGGGTGCCCACATTGGAAGTTCACCACCCCACAGCCTGTGTCTAAGCTTTCACATGACTTTTTTCTACTATTTCTTGGGCCCTATTCTTATCACTCCAGGTCTTGCAGTTCAGGTAGGCTAGTGTAGGGGAGAGGGAGACCTAACAGAGAACTGTAGGAGGTAGAAAGAGTCCAGGATTCAGGCAGTCCTAGGAAAGCCAGGGCAGTTTGGTCCAGACTGTCCACCTCTCTGCTTTACTCCAGTAGCCCATGAGAGGACTCATTTCACCTTATGTGGGTGCCACCTGCAGCCAGCCCCTCCCCTTTCTTCTGGCTCATTTCAGTCTCTCTTTCCCCCCTCCTTCCCCCAGGCTTCCTCCCCTCCCCCCGCCCTGCTTTCCTACAGTTCCCTTTTGTTCCCTCCACCATCATGTGGCTGCTCAGTATTCACAGACGTGGGCTGATCACAGCTGACAGATGCACCTGTTCAAGGAGACATCAGTCAGCTCTGTTAGGGTTGGGCGGAGCTGAGTTCTCTGAGGTCGTTGTCACCTCAAAGCCTCAGTGCCCAGAGAGAAGCTGATGCATTACTCTCAGCTTTGTTCTCTCACCTCCTTTCTCCAAGCCCAACTCTCTTAGTCTCCTCTAATGACCTCCATACTCTGGCTTTGATGCCTAAATGTGAAAACTCACTGATTTCCCCATCTTCTTTCTGCCTCCTCACTCTTCCAGAAACCTAGCCAGGATTTTCTAAAAGAGCTCAAGGGTGCCAATCAACTGTGCCTAGGGTGGAGTGATGCCCATGCCTGATCTCTAGGGCTGTTGGGCTTTGTCTCAGGGCATCTTGGAAGTACCTAAACTGTTAGCACTTTCTGAGATGGTAAAGAAGGGGAACAGTGGTGACATAGACCCTTGAAATCCTGTCCAGTGGGCTGGCATCGCGGGAATTCTACAATTTATGTTTATAGAAGCCATGCCTTCTCACTGTCCCCAGCCTCCTTCCATGACAGAGGCAAACTGGCATAGTGAAACTTAGGAATCAGGAAACCTGGGTTCAAATCCTGCCCCAGGCACTTATTAGCTGTGTCATTATCACCAAGTCACTTCAACCAATTAATCAATAAACATTTATTAAGCATTTACTATGTGCCAGGAACTGTGCTAAGTCAACTTCTCAGACATTCAATTTTCTCACCTACAAAAGCAGGAATAATACTCACATTAAGTCCTGCCTCACTGGGAGATGGTGAGAGGAAGCACTTTGTAAACCATAAAGGGCTGTGAAAATGTAAGTTATGACGTGATTTAGACATGAAAGGTGATATCATAAGCTAATTAGGAGAGCATAGAAAATTTTACTTGTCAGATCTATGGATAGAGAAGAATTTATGACTAGACAAGAGATTGAGAGAATCATGGGATGTAAAATAGATAATTTTGGTTACATTAGGTTAAAAAGGTTTTACATAAAAAAACCCAATGTAGCCAAGATTAGAAGGAAAGCAGGAGACAGAGAAAAATTTTACAGCACATTTTTCTGATAAAGATCTCATTTTTCAGATATATAGAGAATTGAGTCAAATTTATAAGAAGACAAGTCATTTTCCCAATTCACAAATGGTCAAAGGATGTGAACAGGCAGTTTTCAGAAGCTATCTATAGTCATATGAAAAATTACTCAAAATCACAATTGACTAGAGAAATGCAAACAACTAACACCTATCAGGTTGGCTAATGTCACATAAAAGGAAAATAACAAATGTTGGTGGGGATTTGGAAAAATTGGGACACTAATGCACTCACTGTTGGTGGAATTGTGAACTGATCTGACCATTCTGGAGAGCAATTTGGAACCATGCCCAAAAGGTTATAAAAATGTGCAGACCTTTTGATCCAGTGATAAATCTGCTATACCACAGGTAGGGCACAAATAGTTTGTGTGAACATTTGAGTCAATTCTCTAAATTTGCACATCCTGCATTTCCTTCGAACTGTTTCTATTCTGATTTGCTCATAGAGCACAACACCTTCTCTGATGAGGGTACTCCATGCTGAGCGGTGCTGTGCAAGGGTCTCCCATGTCACACGATCAATTGCAAAGTTCTTAAGAGAAACCTTTAGAGTGTCCTTCTATTGTTTCTTCTGACCACCATGTGAACACTTGCCCTGTGTGAGTTCTCCATGAAATAGTTTTCTTTTTTCTTTTCGCAAGTGTATGTTTTGCATTTAAACAATGTGGCCAGTCCATCAGAGTTGCATTCTCTGAAGCAGAATTTGAATGCTTGGCAGTTTATTTGGAGAAAGGGCCCCAGTGTCTGGTATTGGTCTCATCAACCACAGTCAGGTAACTTGATTCTAGCATAGTGATGTCATTTTGGTCCTCTTTGAGAATAAAGAACAAAACCCAATCAACCAAACAACCAACCAGCCAGCCAGCCAACCAACCAACCAACCAACTAAATCCGTATCACAGGGACCAAAGAAAAATGAAAAAGTCTTATATGTACAAAAATATTTATAGCAACTCTTTGTGGTGGCAAAGAATTGGATATTGAGGGGATGCTCCTCAATTGGGGAATGACTGAACAAGTTGTAGTATATGATTGTGATGGAATAATATTATGCTATAAGAAATGATGAGGAGGATGGTTTAAGACTTAGATGAACTGATGCTGGCTGAAGTGAGTAGAACCAGGAGAACATTGTATACAGTAACAGCAACATTGTGTGATGATCAACTGTGAATGACTTAGCTCTTGTCAGCAATACAATTATCCAAGACAGTCCCAAAGTACTCATGATGAAAAATGCTATTCACGTCCAGAGAAAGAACTGATAGCGTCTGAATGGAGATCAAAATACTTTTTAAACTTTCTTTATCTTTCTTGTTTATTTTTCTTGTCTGTGTTTTCTTATGGAAATATATGGAAATGTTTTGCATGACTTCCCCCCAAAAAGATGTTAAGTTATGATCAATGACTCCTAGCCTTCTCTTAGTGCTTTCCAGCCTTCACTTTCTCTTAAAGAAATGGTGTCAAACTCAGATAGAAACTGTTCACTGCAGGGTGCATATTGATTTAGAAAACCACAGAATTAACATTACCTATGTTCTATTGTGCTTTTATTTATTTTGTTAAACATTTCCCTGTTAAGTTTTAATCTGGTGCTGGCCTCACTAGAGAGTTGGCCAGCATATTGTGAATTTGATACCTCTATAATCATCTCCTACTTCCAGTGCTTCCTTCAGGTTCTTTCTCAAGGTGCCAAGCCTTTCTTTCCAAGCTCCCCAGAGAAGACGTGGTCTTGACTCTTCCCTTCGCTTCTTGGCTGCAGCTCCTTGGGTCCCTTTAGTTTTGAAACAGCCTAGAGGAGGGCTTCTTAACCTTGCTTGTGTAATAGACCCTTTTGGTAGTCTGGCAAAGCCTGTAGAACTCTTCTCAGAATAATGTTTTAAGTGTATATAATAAAATATATAGGTGTGCAAAGGAAACCAATCATATCAAAATTCAGTTATAAAAAACTCTCTCTATATGTATATGTATATACAGAAAACATATTTGTGTGCCTATGTGCATATATGTAGATATAGTGTATATACATACATGTATGTATATGTGTGTATGTATATATATGCATGCATGTACACACACACGTAAAGCCATGAATCCCAGGTTAATAACTCCTGGCTTAGAGTTTGCCCTGGGAATTTCTGACCTAAGTCTTTGAATTTGAATCCCAATTTTGCCACTATGACTCTGGACTAAGACTCAAAGACCTCTTGGCTGGGGCCCGGGGTGGAGGACGGGGTGGAGGACGGGGTGGAGGGGCTGTGAGAGAAAATTTAACTGCTTCTTTGGGATTTGGGGCAGAATACAAGTGAAGATATCAGAGTGCTTGTTTATATGAGGTACTATAGAAAAGTCATTGTTAAAGAACTAGAACAGTTCAGAAAGGCTTATTCCTCCCATATGGTTCTCCTAGGAATTCACAGCCTTTCCCACACTTTCTCTAGTAGAGAATGATCTCTGAACTAGGAGCCAAACGTCTGGAGTATTGGTCCCAGCTCTGCCACTCACTCACCATGTAACCTTGGTCAATGTTCTATTGGTTCTCCAAGCCTTGGTTTCCTCATCTGTAAAATTCAGATAATGACATCTGCTGTCCTCCCTCCCTCACAAGGCTATCATAAGAATCAAATCAAAGAAGAGATAGGAAAGTTCTTTGAAATTATAAAATTCCCTGTGAATGTGTGATTGTTAAGAAACTGTCTTTTTAATGAGGAGAAAATTAATTGCCAGAAGGGACCAGGATATATCCTTGAGTTCATATCCTAGGACAGTCAGTTAAAGGAACTGGAGACACTTAACCTGAAGAAGAGAAGGCTCAGAGGAGACACGAGAGTTGTGTTGAACTATGGGAATGGCTATCCAGGGAAGAAGGGATCAGATTTGTTCTGTTTGACCCTAGAAGGCAGGATCCCAAGCAACAGGAAGAAGTTGAAATGAGGTCAGTCTTGGCTTGAGGTCAGGAAAGGCTTCTTAACAATGGGAGCATTCCAAAAGACTATCCATCCTCTTCTATTGGACAGCCTCATTACCTTTTTGTGGACTGGAGCTCTAGAGCTCATGGGATTATAGGATTTAGAGCTAGACAGGACCCAGAGATCAGCTAGTAATTGGAAAAAGCAAAATCCTCCTGACAAATATGCATAGTCAGGCAAAAAAACTAATTCCCATATTGGCAGTTCCAAACACTGTATGTCTCATTTTGCACACTAACTCCATCACCTCCAGAGAAAAGAAGAATAAATGCTCAGAAATGTCACAACAGGGCACAGGAAATGGAAGGTACACATAAAAATTCTGTCTAGCACAGACTGAGAGGCTCCCAAATTGACTAAATCTAGCTTAATGTAACAAAAGTCCCATGGCCTTGCTGTCTACTCATCTTGGCTCTCTAGGACTCCAAGAATTCACTATTGGAGCTTGCATGGAGAAAAATCGTTTTATCCTCTAGAATATTAGAGGATACCATCTCCACCAGATGTGAGCAATCCCACCTCCGCCATCAGATGGGAGGAAGAATCCCCTTGTCTAAGAATTTGCTGAGATCATTAGCCTCTCCCAGGCAGGAGAATATAGCACATGATATGTTCTATAGTCACCATCCTTATTCATCAGATTTGTCTCTGGATGACTCTTGGGTTTGTTCCCTCAGTCAAGAAGGAGGCTTGGCCACTTTTGAGAATACAAAGGAATGTTATTTGGGTTCTGAAGGTAGTTCCCAAAACAAGTTCTAACAGCGTCTTGAGCTGGAGCAACAATCTTGATGCAAGTATACAGTCTCCCAAGTAAAATCTACAACTACATCATAGAAGGAAAGGGAAAATTTTCATTTGGATGGGAAGCAGTGTGACCTAGTGCAAGAGGTAGCTTGAATGAGAGGACGGAGTGCGGAAGTCCTGTGTGCCCATTGGCAAGTTTTTTAATCACTCTGACCTCCAGTTTCTTCATCTGTAAAATGGGGATTCTTATATCTGTAGACCTTGCCAGGTGGTTGTGAAGCTAAATGGATATAATGTCTACAAATTGCTTTACAACTAAAGTATTACAGCAGCACCAGATACTGTTGTTATTGTTCTTCTTATTGGTTCTGATGGGTTTGTTAAAGACTCAGTTCGTCGTCTATAATCACATCTTCTAGGTGCCTGCCACCCATTAGGACTGGGGCAATGTCCTTATAAAACATGAACCAGGTCAAATCCTATGCCTGCAAGCTTCAGGAGATCATGTTCCTTTGTTGCCACAGACTTGGTCTATATCCATTATTGCTTGAAGTAAGTGGGCCATGGAGCTTGGCAATCTCTAGCTAGTTTCTTTTCTTTCTTTTTCTCTTTTGTTTTTTTTCTCTTTCTTTCTTTCATTCTTTCCTTTTCTCTTCCTTCCTTCCTTCCTCCTTTGCTTCCTCTCTCTCTCTCTTTCTTTTCCTCTCTGTGATAATAAGAACTGAGGGTGAGGGCAGACTTAAGGGAAAGAGAGCCTTTATGGAACTCCAATTCAATCTAATTGAACAAACATATCAACTGATAAAGAACATTTATTAAGCACCGACTTTGAGCAGGCAATGGGCATATAAATCTATATACATGGTCAGTCAGTCAGTTATCTAGCATTTATTAAAGGTTTACATTGTACTAAGTGCTGCGGATACAAAGAAAGGCAAAAGATAGTCTTTGCTCTTAGGAACTTTTATTCGTGTGTGTGTGTGTGTGTGTGTGTGTGTGTGTGTGTGTATAGCTTCCCATTTAAGTAAATATAAAGTCCATATAAAGTGATTGCAGGGGACACTTACAAAAGGAGGAACACGGAAAAATCTCTTGAAGAAAGTAGCACTAGAGTTGAATTTTTCTGAACCTCAGTTTTCTTATCTGTAAAATGGACTTCATGATGTGACACGGCCAAATTTACAGGGATGTAAGGAAGGGGCTTTGTAAGCTTCAAAGCTGTCAAGGAGAGCCTAAAATTGACCTCAGGAGCTCGAAATCACAAGGTTTTCTCTTCAGACCCCACATAGCCTCTTAGAAAATGAGGAGGGGGCTCTGCAGTTTCTATTTCCACACCTGTCGGGGCTGCTTCTAACATCTCACCAAATCATCTCCCAGACAGACAGGTGTCAAATATTCATGAAGATGATTTGCTTCCTCCTCTTCCCTTCCCCCTTCCCCCATTGGTTTAAGCAAGCTGATGCAGGCATCTTGGCCATCCCTTTGTGTCCTGCCTATCTCTGTTGAGACTTTTGGGGCCCTCAGTGTTTCCCCAAATTATCTCTTTATTAGTTTGGTAAACATGATCGGAAAAGATCATTGTTCAGGCAATAGAATGAAATAGATAATCCTTGGGGTCAATTTCCACTCAGATTTTACAGTTACTAGATTGTTAGTGTGTACCTTAGTTTCTCTATCTGAATTTCCCACAATTGAATTACTCTCCATCCTGTCAGATTTATTTAAGTTTTGAAATCCT
This sequence comes from Pseudochirops cupreus, assembly GCA_028627135.1. Lineage (NCBI taxonomy): Eukaryota > Metazoa > Chordata > Mammalia > Diprotodontia > Pseudocheiridae > Pseudochirops > Pseudochirops cupreus. The sequence continues at coordinate 122,445,848 of CM053581.1, read as the reverse complement.
CAACTAACTAGCATATTTAGCATAGAAAAAATTAATCCAGTCCTAAATATAGGCTTCTTACTCCAAACCCCTTGAAAAAAGCCTTGAATAAAAGCATCTTTTAACCAGACGTGTGTCAACTCTTAAACATTTAGACACTGAAGCCTCTGGGTGATAGAAGGGCCAATACTGTTTGTTTCTTCTAGGGCAGGGATTTTTAACCATTTGTAGGTATGTATGTCATCAACCCCTTCGGCAGTCTGATAAAGCTGATGGACCCCTTTTCAGAATCATGTTTTTAAATAATTGAAGGAAATGCTAAATTAGAGATTAGTGAAAATAGAGATGTCAGGTTTTCCCCCTATCCAACGTCACAGACCCCCTGAAATATATCCACGGTCCTAGGTTAAGAGCCACTACTCTAGGAGAAGGTAACAAGCATGTATTAGGCCCCTATTATATTCCAGGCACTGTGCTAAGAGCTTTACAAATATTATCTCATTGGATCCTCATAATAACTGTGGGAGGTAGGTGTTATTATGAATCCCATTTTATAGCTAAGGAAACTGAGGCAGATAGTGGTGAAATGTTTTTTTCTGGGGTCACACAGCTAGCAAATGTCTGAGGCCAGATTTGAATTCAGGTATTCTTGATGCCAGGGCTGGCATTCTATCCCCCATGCCACCTAGCTACCTCTAGGGCAGTGGTTCTCAACCTTCCTAATGCCATGACCCTTTAATACTCATATGTGGGCATATCTGCATGTGGGCAGACCTGCCTGGAGACAGATAGAGGAGTGGTGTCTCAGTTCCTAAGACCATTGGAAGTATGTGTTTTCTGATGGTCTTAGGTAACCCTTGTGAAAGGGTCTTTCGACCCCCAAAGGGGTCATGAGCCACAGGTTGAGAACCACTGCTCTAGGGAGTAAGTGGGCTCCAGTTCTGATGTCTTGCCAAGTCTCATTACAAGGATTGAGATACAACCTGTTGGGTCCTTTGAGTATTTTCTGTCTAGTCCTTGCCTTTCCATTCACCTTCCCACCTGCAGAGACCTTAACTAGGAAATATTAATTTGGAGAAGCTCCTCTTTCAACCATTATCAATGAGGCTGCCCTTAGCAAAATGGCAGCTTGGACAGTTGGAATCTGACTTTGGCTCAATCCTGACTCTGCCATTAAAGGTTTTGTGGCCTTGGGTAAATCATTTGACTTTTCTGAATCTTAGTTTTCTTTGTCTGTTGACTGAAGTGTTTGGATGAGCCGATATATCTAAAGTACTTTCCAGTCCTATAGTTCTGTTAATCTATAACTGACTAGTTTAGATTTGGAACGAGGGGCTGCCTCTATTCCCTGCTACCTGCTACCTATGCAATCTTCTGCATGTGTGTCATGGACCCCTTTTGACAGTCTGGTGAAGCCGATGGACCCCTTTTCAGAATCATGTTTTTAAATGATTGAAGGAAATGCTAAGTGAGTGGTTAAAGGTCACTTAATGTCTCTGGGCTTTAGTGTTTCCCTCTGAGTGTAACCAGGCTTAGGGGAGGAGAAACCAGAGTGGAGCGTGACCTTGAATGAATCATGCCTACCTCCAAGTCTCTCCTCCCCAAAGCCTAACTCACCTCTAAACTTTCCAAATCTAAATCTCATGATTTTTATTTTTTGCCTACACTTATGGAGGATGTAAAGAAAATGACCCCTGGATCCCTCAAGTCCTTAAAAAGAACTTCTTAAAAGCTCTACGTTGTACAACAGAAGTGGGATCCCCAACGATCTTAAATAGGAGGAACAAGGGATAAATATAAAATCTTGCACATAAGTTTATGAATTCAACTATAGCATACAGGATGAGGGAGGCCTAGACAGCCGTCTGCATGAGAAAGATCTGGGGGTTTTATTGAACTGCAAGCTTGATATGTCAGCTGCGTGATATGGCAGCCAAATGGCTAATGTGATTTTCATGCTGCATTAAGAAATTCAGTCAGCCCAGGACTAGGAGAGTCCTAGTACAGCTGTGTTCTGTCTTGCTCATCTACATCTGGATTATTATATGCAGTTCCGAATACCGCATACTAGGAAGAATGCTGAATATTCAGAGGAAGGTGAACAGGATAGGGAGGGGACTTGAAACCATGTCACAGCAAGTCTTTGAGTGAAGGCTAATGACTGAGGCATTGATTGTAGAGAGGGCTTGGGCTGTAGGTAAGAGCTGTTAGATGACCTATAAGGTGCCTGCCAGACAGCTAGGTGGCACAGTGGATAGAGTGGTGGGGCTTGGAATTAGGAAGATCCAATTGCAAATCGAGCCTCAGATCCATACTAGCTGAGTCACTTAACCCTGTTTGCTCATTTATAAAGTGAACTGGAAAAAGAAATGGCAAACCACTCCAGTATCTTTGCCAAGAAAATCCCAAATGGGGTAAAAAGAAAAGTCAGATACAACTGAACAACAACATTTTGGGGGCATCTGGGTACTGCAGTAGATAGATGAAGGACCTGGCATCAAGAAGACTCACCTTCCTGAGTTCAAATTCATCCTCAGATACTCATTAGCTGTGTGACCCTGGGCAAGTCACTTAACCCTGTTTGCTTCAGTTTCCTCATCTGTAAAATAAGCTGGAGAAGAAGATGACAAACTACTCCAGTATCTCTGCCAAGAAAATCCTTAATGGGGTTGCAAAGAGTCTGCCACAACTGAAAAGCAACTAATTAATTAAGGAGCCTGCCAGTTCCAAAATTACATGATTTCAGCTCTTAGCACAGTGCCTGGTATGCAGTAGGTGCTTAATAAATGTTTATTGTCATTGATACTGAGGATTCTAATCTAGTGGAGTAGGAGACACACACATATGAAAATATAAGAAATACTGAAACAAGATAGGAAGTGCCACAAAGAGATATAAGATCAGGAGTCAGATTTATGATATTACAGGAATCTGGGTCAGGGAGAGGTTTACAGTGGTCAGTCTGGTCAGGGTATAGAGCAGGGAGGAAAGTACTGTAGGAGATAGGGAATGCTAAAAATGCCTTGAGGGATGCTCAGGGTCCACGTATCTGGGCATTGAGTGATGTGGTGGAATGGATAGATTGAATTCCAGGTCAGAGATTTCAGATTTGATCCAAATAGGGTTATAGGATTTAGAGTTGGAATAATGATGATAATAATGTCTTTTATATATCGCTTTAAAATTTGCAAAGCACTTTACAAAAATGATATCATTTGACCCTTACAATAATCCTCTGAGGTAGGGGATATTATTAGCCTCATTTTATTGATGAGACCCAAAGAAGTAAAGTGACTTGTCTACAGTCACACAGCTGATAAGTGCCAGAAGTGGGACTGAACTGGAGTCTTCCTGACTCCAAGGCTGACGCTCTGGCTGCTGTGGCACCTGGATAGAGGGGCCCTTAGGGGCCATCTAATTCAGCCCCTTTAAGTTTTAGATGAGGAGATGGGCACAGAGAGATGAAGTGACTCACTTACTCACCCACTCTGTGATCACAGGGAACTCACTTCACCTTTCTTAGCCTCAGTTTCCTCATCTATAAAATGGGGATAACAACACTGGATCTACCAACCTCATGAGGTTGTTGTAGGAATGGATGAGACAATGTCTGTAACTATAAAGCATTATATAAATAAGCTATTATTATATAAAATTCAGTTAGTGATTCCTAAAGCCCCCTGGCTTAGACCTTGTAGACTCAAAAGGTCAAATCTTTCTAGTCTGTGCTCCTCCAGTAACCAAACATTCCTGCTTTGTGTCATTCCCTTCTCCAATACTCAACATGCACCTATACGCAGCATTTCAGCAGCAATGCTCAGAGTACTGCCTTTCGTTGTGGTTCAGTTTTCAGTCATGTCTGACTCTTTGTGACCTCATTTGGGGGATTTCTTGGAAAAGATACTAGAGTAGTTTGCCATTTCTTTCTCCAGTTCATTTTACAGATGAGCAACTGAGGCAAACAGAGTTAAGTGACTTGCTCAGGGTCACACAGCTAGCAAGTATCTGAGCCTGGATTTGAACTCAGGTCTTCTCGACTCCAGGCCCAGTGCTCTATCCACTGCACCACTTAGCTGCCCTAGAGTACTACTAACTAGATTAAAATACCATTGGGAACCATTTAACAAAAGAAATAAAAATTCATTAGGACATAGATAATGTCAGTCTGTGGCTTTCTAAATCCTTGGCACTCAACAGGGCTCCTTATGTACCTTGGCTTCCATCTGAGCTTTGCCATCAGGACTCTAGATCATTTTCATTGCTCTCTACAGTGATCAGAACTACAGAAGGCACTGGGAGGAGGAGGAAAGGATATAAATCAACAAAAAATGGAGGGGCACAGAACGAGGGGAAGGCATGTCTAAGGCAACAGTTTGCTTGAAAAAAGATCTGGGAATTTTAGTGGCCCACAAGCTCCCTATGAGTCAGTAGTGGGATCCAATTGGCAAGAAAGTGCATTGGAAGAGGAATCAGGTTCATGACTAGGGAGAGCGCAGACCTGGGGTATTCTGCCCTGGGCAGATGCCATCTCGAGTACCGTGATCAGTTCTGGATGGAATGTAGGTGGAAGAGCATTGATTACTGACTGGGGAGCCTTCAGAGGAGAATAGCCAGGATGGTGAAAGGTGAGGATCACCTAGAGACACTAGGAATATTTAACATGAAAAAGAGATGACTTGGGGGCTAGTGCAGGTAGGAAAGGGCATAATTATCACCCAGCATTTTTCATCATGAGGAAGAGGCATTAGGCGTGTTCCGTATTGGCTCTAGAGGATAGAACCAGGAGCAGTGGGTAGAAGGTGCGCAGACACACAGTTAGGCTGGATATAAGGAAGAACTTATGTAAGAGCTTTTTCAAACCTTTATTTAAGTCCTATGTAAATGTCACTGCGTGAGCTGAATGTATTGCGGAGCCTTGGGGAAATGCAAACATCAATGCGTTCCTCCAGCATGAGCTCAGAGAGATGGGACTTGTACATAAATAGCAGCTGCACAAAATAGGTTCTGACAAGGGCCCCGGAAAAAATACAAAGGGCCACGAACGTTCCCAGGGATGGAGAGATGTATTTCTGATTAAGGAGTGAGGTGAGGATCAGGGAAGGTTTCACAGGAGAACTGGAATTGAATATGCATCTCTGAGAATGGGCTGGATTTCAATGAGTGGTGATCTGGTTGAAGGAGGGCACTCTTAGAGTTGGTGATGCTGTGAGCAAAGTAGAGAAATGAGGCGGTGGGCGGGGGTGGAGTAGAGGTGGGGGAAGGGGATGGCATATTTTGGGAATCATAAACAGGTCAGTTTAGCTGGAGTAGTGTGATACAAGGCTGGAAAGTTGAAGCCAGATTTTGTACAGCCTTGAAGACTAAGCTGAGGAATTTGGACTTTATTTAATAAATAATAGGGAGCCACCAAGGACATTTGAGTAGGGGAGAGGCATGATCAGATTTGTATTAGGAAGATTATTTTGGTAAGCGGATGATGGTTTAAAGGGTAGAGGCAAAAAGAATGGTTAGGAGGTCGTTTCAATAGCACAGGCAAAAGAGACACAGCCTGAGCAGTTGGGGTAAATTTCAAGAGGCCCTTCTAACTGTGAGGTTCTAGGACCTCCTTACAATTTGACCTATTCAAGAGTGGCCTGGGCTGTGTCAGGAGGCAGTGTGAGCTCTCCCTCCTGGGAAACCTTTAGGCAAAGGCTGGACAACCCAGCAGGTGGTATTCTTGTGCAAGTACAGATTGGACTAGATGGTCTCTGGGGTCCCATTCAACTCTGAGAAATTGAAGCGGCACAGAAATTGGGCTGCATGCTGGGGGCTGAAGGGGGCATGAGAACCTCAAGGAGTCTCCCTGACAGTTTGGGTGGTCCATGGAGAGCAGGGATAACAGGAAGAGGACCTGGTTTTTAGTTCTGCCTTTACTACTGCCTGGCTTGGTGACCTTGGGAGAGTCATTTATTTTTTTGCATCTTATTTTCATCATTTATAAAATGAGCATAGACTAGATCAAGAATGGGGAGCCTGAGGCCTTGAGGTCACATGTGACCCTCGAGATCCTCAAGCATGGCCCTTTGATTGAATCCAAACTTCACAGAACAAATCCCCTTAATAAAAGTATTTGTTCTGTAAAACTTAGACTCAGTCAAAAGGCTACACCCAAGGACCTAGAAGGCCACAAGTTCCCCACCCCTGGACTAGATGGACCCTTCCAGGTATAAAAATCTGAGTCTTATTTTCCTCATCTATTGGATGAGGAGCTTAAACTAGATGGTATAAAATTCCATGAAATTTTGTGATTCCATTCTATTTTTTTTTAAATGGGATAAATATCCTGAGAGGAAGGAGAATCTCATTGGATTAGGTTTAGTAGTAGTGGCAGTTGTCGTCATTGTAGTAACAAATAACTGACATTTACATATCATTTTAGGGTTTGTGAAAGCAAATGTAGGTAAACTACATTTTCTTATTTGATACTTATGATACTTAGGTGCTACCCGTGTTATTGTACCCATTTTACAGATGAGGAAACAAGTTCAAAGAATTTAAATGATGTGTGCAGGTCACATAGCTAGTATGTATTAGAAGTAGGCTCTGAGGTCTCTTCTAATTCTGGAGTCACCACTTTCTCACTAGAATGGGGGGAGATAAGGATTGAGAAATAGTTTATGTGAGGGGCGCTAGGTGGCACAGTGAATAGAGCACCAGCCCTGGAGTCAGGAGGACTTGAGTTCAAATCTGGCCTCAGACACTTAACATTTACTGGCCATGTGACCTTGGGCAAGTCACAGAACCCCAATTGCCCTGCCTTCCCCCCCCCCCAAAAAAAGAAATAGTGTATGTGAAAGAATCTTGGGGATGGGGTAGGGTGGAGGTATAGTGGTGGTTAGTAGATAATAAGATCACCAGGACTCAAGAGGAAAAAGTGGTAGCCCAAAAAACTAATGCCATCTTGGTCTTACTCTGCTTGGCTTCAGGGGGCAAAACTAGGACCGGGAGGTAGGTGTTACAGAGAGGCAGATTTTGACTCAATAGCACAAAATCCTTCTCAATGGTTAGACCTCTCCAGAAATGGAATGGGTGCTACCTGATAAAATTTTAGGCTTCTTAATCCATTAGTGACTGGATGACTACCTGCAAGGGAGAAGAATTTCCTTAATTCCTATGCCTTCTCTCTGTTAACTATGTACAATTAATCCATGTATAGCTTGCTATGTATATATTTGTTTCTTCCATTAGATTGTAAGCTCCTTGAGGGCAGGGACTGTATTTTGTCCCTTTTTTGAATCCCCAGTTCTTAGTATAGTGCTTAGTCAATAGTAGGCACTTAATAAATGTTTATTGATCGATCGATTGGCTGCATGGGGTGGTATTCTGGACTGTTTGTCCTCCCTTGAGGCTGGAATTCTAGGGTAATTCTAATACCTAATAATCTGTTGCTGTGAAACCTAAAGTAAGACGAGCTTTCTATTTCTAGTCTCACTGGCATACTGTGTGACTTTGGGAATCCCCTTTTCCTTCTCTGGGGTTATTTTCTGCTTTGTAAAATGATAAGGTTAGCCTTGGGAAAACCAAGACTTATGACAATTATCAGTATTTGAATATATAAGGAAGAGGGTTGAGACTTGTTCTGGTTAAGCACCATTGGGCTTAACAGTCATGGAAACTACAGCAGGGCAGGTTTAGAGTAGGTAGATAGAAAACCTTCCTACTATCTGAGCTTTTCCCAAGTGGAAGGAGCCTCCTCAGGAGCCAGTAAACTCTCCTTCACCAAAGTCTTTAAGCAGAGGTTAGATGGCTCACTGCTTTTTGGAGATATTGTAGAGTGTTTAGCATAGTGCCTGGCCCATAGTAGGTACTTAATGAAAACTTTGTGGCCTGCTTGATCGACTGATTAGAGAGGAAGTCTTGTTTCTATATAAGTTGGACTCACTGGGCTTGAGACCTGAGTTTCTGTGATTCCTGGAGATTCTCTTTGTCCAGGTGGACAGTCAAGTTGTTGTTGTTTGTCCTTCATTCTGGGGAAGGACCATGACATCAGAAAGTTTATGTCATGACTTGTGAGGATGGTCAGGTAGGTTTCAGAGAGAGCTTAGCCCTGGGAAGCCCCCCTATGGCTTAGATGGGAAGAGTCACTACTTGCTCAAAACTTGGATGAGTCTTTCCTAATGGGATGCCTATCTCTGCTTCAGGAAGAGATGAAGGAGACAGATGGCAGCCTCCTGGGCGACCCCAGCCAGACCCCTCTGGGCAAGAAGGAGACCACAAAATGGCAGAAGCCTCGGCTGACCCGAAAGGCCCTGATGAAGTGCTGTTTGGTGAGGTGGATCCTGTCCAGTGCTGCCCCTCAGGGCTCAGGTAAAGGGACTGGCAGAGAGGAGGGCTGGCTGGTTGTTTGCATATAGGGTCTGGGGACTGGTCAAGGGGCCACCTTTGTAGCTGGATCTGGGCTGGAGTTTTTAAGAACTCACAAAGCCCTGGATATGGAGTTGGAGGACCTGGTTCAAATTCTGGCTCTGCCATTTGCTACCTGTATGATGCTGGGCAAGTCTTGAAGTGATAGAGTTGAACTAAACAGGCCCCTTCCCACCTCTGGGTTCCTTTGACCTCCCTATGGGCTAAGTTCCTCTGTGTCTTCCTTTGGGAAAGTACATGTATTCACTCACTCATTCATTCATTCAGCAACCACTTAGGAGAGTACAAAGAGCAAGACGTCATTCTTGCCCTCCTTGAGCATACAGTTTAGTAGAGAAGGTAAGACAAAGGAGACAGAGCTGCAATAAAAGAGACCGTCTATGTGCCAGGTGGCTGCATCGGAAGATGATAAATGTTTTAGGAATGATGAGAGTTCTAGGTGCTTAAAGGGGAAAGAGCGTAGATGATGATGATGATGATGCCAGCTGACATTTACTATGTGCCAGGCACCGTGCTAAGTGCTTTGTAATTATTACCTCATCTGATCCTCACAACAACCCCATGAAGTAGATTCTATTATTATCTCCATTTTATATTGAGGAAACTGAGGTTAAGTGACTTGCCCAGGGTCACACAGCCAATAGGTGCCTGAGGTCAGATTCGAACTCAGGTCTTCTTGACTCCAGGCCTGGCACTCTATCTGCTGTACCACTTAGCTATCCCTGCATCCAGCTGAGGGGCTCTGGGAGGAGAAGGAGGAGGCGCAGGAATTAGACCTTGAAGGACAGCTTGGGTTTTAAGAGAAGGGAATGAGAGGGTGTGGTAGGGTGGGGCTGGAAAGAAACTGAGAATACTTTGGAAAGCGTCTGACTAGGGCTCCATGTTAAGTGAATTTCTCTAGTTTATTTGATGAATGAGTATAGAGATCTTCCAGGAAGAGACATAATGGTTCTGGGACCCAGCTGCATCAAAGAAAAAGCCCAAGTGAATGCTGAAAACTAAAAATAAATAATTTAATAAAAAAAAGGGAAGCCTATGCATCCAGAGAAGAAGCCAAGAACAGTGAAGGAATTGGAGGCATATTTTTTTCTTCCTTCAGGAGTGGTTGATCAATCAATCAATCAGTAAGCATCTTTATATTTTAAGCTCCCAGAATGCACCAGGCACCATGCTAGGTTCAGAGGATATAAAGACAAAAATGAAATCATCCCTGCACTTAAACAGCTTACATTCTCCTAGGGAAAAACATGTACAATGGTAAATATATATATACACATATATATGTATAAGTATAACTATAAACATATGTGTGTATGAATATATAAATATATACAGACATACATATATACATATATAAATATATATGAAAGCAATTTGGGGATGGGGGTAGTGAAGAGAACACCAACTTGAGGGAGGGGAAAAGGAAAGGCCTCCTATATAAAGTGGCACTGAACTTAGTCTTAAAGGGAGTTTGGGATTCTAAGAGATGAAGTTTGTGGAGGGAATGCATTATAGGCATGGGGCACAGCCTATGCAAAGGCATGGAGGCAGGAACACTATGCCAGGCACTGATGATGCAAAGACAAAACCTAAAAAACCCAGTTTCTGCCTTTGATGGAATTCTGCTGAGTCTAACAACATGTAAATGTGTAAGTAAATACAAGTAATTTAAATTTTTTTGACTTCTGAGTTCTAAATTCTCTCCCTCTCTCTAGCCCTTTCTCCAACCATTGAGAAGGCAAGCAGTATGGTACCCATTATACAGGTGAAGTCATGCAAAACACATTTCCATATTAGCCATAAATAGAAGTGATTTAAGGACCAAGACAGTTCGGGTGATGAGGACACGTTTCTGAAGGAGGTTAGAGCTTGAAGGGAATGGAGGATCCTGAGAGGTACCAGTGAGGAGAGAGTAATTTGGGCACATTCGTAGCCTGAACTGGAAAAAGAATGAGAGCCCAGATTTCTCCGAGAGCTAGGAAAGATGCACCTGGCTGAGGTCTAGGGGTCTCAATAATAAAAGCAGGCCCAGAATTAGACTCTAAAGTGAGCAGCTGGAACTACCAGTCTGTATGGAGTTCGTGCCCAGCCAGAAATCTGCCCTACCTGGAACAAAATCACTTTTGGTATCTTGAGGGTGGGATACTGGCAGCTCCCAGAGATGGGAGATAGAGATGGAGGTAACTTACATCTGGAGACCAGTCCGAGGGCAGAACCTGAGGATGGTGGCAGCCAAGGTCAGCAGTGGGGACCTCTCCCCTTACCTCCATATTCAGATCAGGGTGATGGCAGAGAAGGGCTCTACCCTCTACTCAGAGGAGTAACCTGGGGATAATCTTGTCTTGCGTGTTCTCCTCCAACTCCGGCTGCAGAGAGGTCAAATCACTTTCCCAGTTGAGTTCTCTGTACTCTCCCCACTCTCCCCACTCTCCTACTCCCCCCCCCCCCCCATCCCAGTTTGGGTAGAGCACAGGTTATGGACTATATTATTCCTTCTTTCTCATCGCCTCACCTTCCACTAATGAAGTTCTATCTCCATCTGCTGGTCAGTCTGCAGATAGTCAGATCAGGGCTCCCTCAGGATAGGGATTCAATCATAGATTAAAAATCAAAAAGCATCCCAGAGATCATGGAGGCCGACCCTAGATCATTTTACAAATGAGGAAGATGCAACCTGTAGGATAACCCTTAGGATGGCCAGGGACCACAGAGAATGACTGAGGAAGGCCAGAGACTGGGAAGAAATGGGATGGGACAGGGAAAGATCAGGGAGAAGTTAAGTGGTATAATGGATAGAGCACTGGGCTTGGAATCAGGAAGACTCATCTTGCGGAGTTCAAATCTGGCCTTAGACACTTACTAGCAGTGTGACCCTGGGCAAGCCACTTAACCCTGTTTGCCTCAGTTTCCTTGTCTGTAAAGTGAGCCAGAGAAGGACGTGGCCAAGTATTCTAGTATCTTTGCCAAGAAAACCACAAAAAGTCAGACACAACTGAAACAACTCCACAACAGTGAGAGAGGGTGGACCAGAATTGATGGGCAGGGGGTAACTTGTACTCTCCCCCCATCCTCAGGGAGCACTAAGGATGGAGCCATATCTAGGAATCGTTTTATCTGGGACAAAGGCAGCTGGGGAGTGTGGTGGTAGAGAGGACACAGGATGGGTTGGTGGCAGCAGCCCCCCATTTCACTGTCCCAGTTAGAACCATGGCAGAATTGAACAACAGAGGGAAACTTCCTTAGGGATTGGGTTCATGGAGGGCATGCAGTCTTGGCCAATGTCTGGACTGTTGTCAGAGGTGAGATACCTTAAAGGGGATTTGACCTTTTGAGAATGTTTTCTGTTCTTGGATGGCTAGGATCAGGGAGAATCTGGGCCTATTTCTTTCAGTTTCTAGACATTGCCTCATCTATAAAATGAGCACAATAGAATCCACGTTTCCTCAAAGGATTGTTGTAAACCTCTTAGTGCTAAAAATAAAAGTAAATGATAATTATTATGATGTCTGTGGAATTTCCCTGATGTGCTAGTCTACTTTGTTAAGAAGTCAAGCAAAGGAAACCTTGGATAAAGAACAGATTAGTTTCAGGAGGCTAAAGAGAGGTGGAAAGGGGGTGGCTTGGTGGCGCAATGAGTAGAGTACCAGCCCTGGAATCAGGAGGACGTGAGTTCGAATGTGGACTCAGACATTTAATACTTACTAGCAGTGTGACCTTGGGCAAGTCACTTAACCCGAATTGCCCTGCCTTCCCCCCTCCAAAAAAAAAGGCAAAAAAAGAAAAAGAAAAAAGAAGAGCGGTGGAAAGAAGTCAGTACAATTTGTTCTGCTAAGCTGGATACCAAGTCCATTCTGTGCTGGTATCTGCCTCACCTGTGAGTAGTTGCTAACACCCTAGAAATCCCTCACTGACTGTATAGTCAAGTCACTCCCACTACATTTAAAGAATTGTTTGCATTTACTATTTCTACTGCATTTAAGAATAGTATTTCTGAAAATTAGAACTTTGATGTTGTAGAAGGAGCTCAGGACTTAGAATGTGACTTGGGTGGTTTTGGGCTTGGCTTTGGGTCTCCATTTCCCCATTTGTAAAATAAGGCAATTGAATTAGTTGATTCGCAAGGTATTATTTTTTTTGAACCTCATTTACTCATTCCAGTGTTTATCACCCTAAATGTCAGGAAATTCTTCCTTGTATCTAACTTCATTTGTTTACTTAACAAATATTTATGGAACCCTTCTATTTGGTGCAGTGGATAGAGTGCTGGGCTTGGAGTCAGGAGCATCTGAGTTCAAATGTGACTTCAGACACTTACTAGCTGTGTAATCCTGGGCAAGTCACTTAACCCTGTTTGCCTCAGTTTCCTCATCTGTAAAATGAGCTGGAGAAGGAAATGACAAACCACTCCAGTATCTCTGCCAAGAAAACCCCCAGTGGGGTCATGGAAAGTCAGACATGACTGAAAATGACTCAACAACACCCAATCAGCAACAACAACAATTCTGGGCACTGTGGAAGATTCATAAGAAGATACTCGCCAGGAAGGAGCTGAGTCTGATAGGGGCCATAGGCAGATACAGAAATAACACAGACAGCCTGACTGGTGGCAACAATATTCAGGGGAGGTTTGGAGGAAGAAGGGATGACTTCTTTCGGACTGGAGCGATCAGGGAGATTTCCTACCAGTGATAATTTTACAATATTAGGTTGGGGAGATGGAGAAGGAAATGGCAACCCCTCCAGTATTTCTGCCAAGAAGACCCCAAATAGGGTCACACAGAGTTGGACATGACTGAGATGACTGAACAAAAGGCTGGAGAAAAGAGAGACGGGGAAAGGGGAATTATAGTTAGCACTTATATTTATTTGGCACTTTGTAAATATAATCAGTTCATTTTATCCTCACAATAACCCTGGGAGGTCACTGTTATTATTGCCCCCATTTTGCAGATGAGAAAACCAAGGCAGACTGAGGGTTAATTTATTTGGCCATAGTCACACATTTCGTACGTATCTGAGGTCAGATTTGAACTCAGATCTTTGACTCCAGCTCCAGTGCCCTATCTCGTACCCATGGTCTGGGTGTGAGAGGGTAAGGGCTTGAATTGAGGACAGAGAAATTGGAATAGAAGGAGGGGACAAGTAGACTTGGGAGTTATACAGAAGTATAAATGGACAGACAGGACTTCATGACTCACTGGGTGTGGAGAATGAGGAGCATGGAAGAAGCTGGCCTCAGGAGATGTGTGTTCTTAATTCTCCCAGCTTGGGGCCATGTGCCCAGAGCGTTGGAAGACCAAGGTCCAAATCTCTCCTTAGACACTTAGCTGCGTGACCCCAAAAAAGTTGCTTATACTGTCTTAGCCCCAGTTCCCTCGTGTGTAAATGAAGATAATAATGGCACCCACATCAGAGGGCTGTGAGAAGGAGGAAATGAGCTATTTACAGAACATGAAGTCAATCTTAGCTATTTTTGTTCTTATGCTTTCCCTTTCCTCTTGCTCTGAGTTGGGAATCTATCATTTCTCTTTGGAGGCATTTGGGTTCATGGGGTCAGGCTCTACTATGCATTAGGGTGTGCTCTCCAGGGCAGAGCTATGTGGAGGCATCAGCTTTAGGAGATCTCAGGAAGCTGGGGTGGGCAACAGGAGATGGAGGAAGGAGGAGAAGGTGCCAGGTTAAATTTTGTGGGCTGAATGCCTCAGGCTTCAGGGTTCTTCAGCTTAGTCAGTCAGTAAGCATTAGTTAAGAACCTACTATGTGCCAAGCATTGTGCTAAGTGCTGGGGATGCAAAGAAAGGCAAAAGGCAGTCCTTGATCTAGAGGAGCTCATAGTCTAATGGGGTCCAGTGACAGGGGTAGTGGCAGGAGATGGTCCTCCACCAGTCAAAGGCGATCACCATGCCCTCCTACCAAGAACAGTTCTTTGCTGACTGTGCCAGGTTTTGGGGTGTGTGTGTGTGTGTGTGGGTGTGTGTGTGGGTGTGTGTGTGGGTGGGTGTGGGTGTATATGTGTGTGTGGGTGTGTGTGCATGCACGCTCAGGTTTTGAAGATCAGAGAAGCAGATATAAGGGGGATCCCAGCTCTTGGACCCTCCAACTCTCCACTGGCTATCACTGTACAGCCAAGAAGCAACAGGATTCTGCCTTCAGGGGTGACCTGAATGCACTGACATCACACTTTCTCAGCTGAGAAAGCAGATCAGCAACACTTCCCTGGGCATTTACATAGCAGAGCCAAAAATAGAACCCTGAAGGTCTCAGCCTGGGGCCCTAAAGCCCTGCACTATCCCAGCCCTGGGTGTGTGTGTGGGGTCCCCATGCAATCAATGATACCAATCTCCAGGGAAAACTAGGGGAAGTCTGGGGGGTGGATAATGGGAAAGGAGGGCTCTTCAAAACCTACTAGGAGGATGAGGACTGAAGAGTGGATTGGGGAGACTCATGAAGGTCCTACACGCTAAGGCCGGTGGGAATGAGGGAAAGTGTGAGTTAATTTGGGCTTTCCCCAGAGGCAGGGTTTTTAGCTATGCAGTGAAGGATGGGACCAGAGCATGGGACCAAGTGAGATCTCCAAAGGAGGTGGTGGTAGAGGTGAGGTAAGGTGAGGGGGCAGGGGAAACAATGAGGCAGAATTAGGAAAAGGTTGGGACCTCGACG
This sequence comes from Pseudochirops cupreus, assembly GCA_028627135.1. Taxonomy (NCBI): domain Eukaryota; kingdom Metazoa; phylum Chordata; class Mammalia; order Diprotodontia; family Pseudocheiridae; genus Pseudochirops; species Pseudochirops cupreus. Next base: position 122,430,806 of record CM053581.1, on the reverse strand, counting down.
CTCAGGGTTGGTGCTGGAAAGGGTGGAAGGACTCTCTGGAACTGGGCAAAGAACACTGGAGACAGAACAGAGACAGAAACCAAGACAGACGGGGGAAATAGACAACCAGATAGAAAGGAAACAGAAATATTCTGTTTCTATTCTATAAACAGGGAGACAGAGATCAAGGCAGAGAAAGGGTGATAGAAAACTTTAATTACATTAACATCTAGATAGATACAGAAAGAGACTGAGAGAAGGGGATTGCTGTAGGGTTCTAATGTGACTTAGGGCCCAGTGGAGAAGGAGGAGAACTATAGAAAAAGACATTTGGGGACAGGCAGAGTAGAGGGAGACACACTCAGAAAGAAGAGGGAAGGGAGAAAGCAGAGAGTTGGTAGGGGAAGGTGACTTAGTCTGTGGCCCCAGCCCAAGCATCCCAGGGCAAGAGTGCCTGGGTGAGGGAGCTGAGGAGTTCTGTCCCTGCAAAGCACAGTGAGGACCAGAAGAAGCAGCATGCCTGGTCGAGGAGAGGACCTGAACCCGGGTGCCTTGGGACCCTCCCAGGAAACCGCTCTCCGACTCCGAGAATGCCAGCATGGCTGCAAGAAACACCTGGGAGATCTCATCAGCTTCTTTTTCCGATTCATTTCTGGGAACCTGGCCCGAGGTGAGGTGGCAGGAAGGGTAGGGGCCATTGAGGAAGCATGACCCTGGAGCTTGGTGTCACTCTGACGGACTCCTGCTGGGATGGCCCACCACAGACAGGATCCAGTGTTTCATTTGGGATGGAGGAGAAAGTGAGGAGGACAGAGGGGGGGAGCTCTGGGGTCTTTGGCTTTAGAGGATGTGTGCTACTGGGTCCTGGTCTGGTCTGCAAAGCAGTGTGGCGAACGGGGCTCCTGAATATCTCCTAGAGGAGACAGATGGGAAGGTGTTAGACTCCTAGATGATGGAAGAAGAATTTATTTGGAACCCCAATGGAACCTTGGAGTCTGTGATGAAGTAAAGAGAAAGAGATTTTTAGTCAGAGGACCTGGTTTCAAATTCTGATTTTGCCATTTACAATTTGGGTGACTTTGGGCAAGTCATTCACCTTTTTGGGTCTTGAGTTCCCTGTTTGTAAAACGAGGGAGTCGTTTGGACTATGTGACCTCTAAGATCTTGTCTAGTCATTGGACAAACATTTATGAAGCACTTAGTATATCAGGCACTGTCCTAAGTACTGGGCACTGTACTAAGGTTATCTTAAGATTCTTTCCAGGGGCAATATTCTCTGAGCTATGATCCTCTCTAGGAAAGAAAATGTCCCAAGCTATTAGAATAGGGTAGCTAGGTAGCACAGTGGATAGAGTGCCAGGCCTGAAGTCTGAGTCTTCCTGAGTTCAAATCTGACCTCAGACACTTACTAGCTGTGTGAACCTGGACAAGTCACTCAACCCTGTTTGCCTCAGTTTGCTGGACCTGGAATTGGGAACTCTTGAGTTCAAATCTGCCCTCAAATATTTACTAGCTGTGTGACTCTGGGAAAATCACCTCACATCTGTCTACCTTAGTGTCCTCAGCTATAAAATGGGAAGACTGGCACCTACCTCCCAGGGCTGTTGTAAGGATCAAATGATATATTTGTAAAGTACTCTGCAAGCCTTAAAGAATTATCTAAAAGGTAGCTATTGTTATTATTATAACTTAACAAACATTGATTAAAATCATATTCTGTGCCAAGTTCTGGGATGTAAAGATAAAAAACTTCCTGCAACGTTTGTCCTTGTCTAATAGGAGAACAAGCTCTTGGTGGTGCAATGCTCCTGCCCCCCTGCCCCGCCCCGCCCCATCTGCTTCTGCCCCATCCAGGTCGTACAAACAGCCAATGCACAGAGCTCAGCCCCTTGGGCATCACCACCTCCTGCTTCACCAGCTGCCTGGAGATGACAGTGTTACAGACTTAAAGCTGGAAGAGGCCTCAGAGATTGTTTTGAGGACCCTTACCCTTGGAAAAATTATTGAAGTCTTTGTTTTTATATCATAATCATCTCATGCTTAAACCTTGCTCCCACAGCCCCAACCAGTGAACCCAACTTTGTAACAAAGAAAACCAGATAAACACAAGCATATATAATCCTAGTCATTGCTTCCCACCTACTCCCCCCACCCGCCCACTACCAAGAGCGTGGAGGTATGTTTTATCATTTATTTCCCAGGATCTAAATCAGCCATTTCAATTATTCAGAATTTGGCTAAGAACTAGACCAAATCACTTTGTAAAAATAATAATGATAGCTAGCGTTTATATGGGCTTTAAGGTTGGCTATGTTCTATCGTTTTATCCTTGCAACAACCCTGTGGTGTAGAGGCTATTATTAACCCCATTTTACAGATGAGGAAACTGAGGCGGATTGTGGTTAAGTGACTTGCCCAAGGTCACACAGCTAGTGTCTGAGACATGATTCAAACTCAGCTCTTCCTGACTCCAAGTCTAACATTCTATCCATTACATCACAGCTGCCTACATACTTCATTCTTACATATGAAGAAACTGAGCTCCAGAGAATTTAAGTGGCTTATTAAAAGTCACCAGTAAATAGAAAAGCCAGGACTTAAACTTAGGTGCTCCAACACCAAATCCAGAGCTCTTTCTACTGTACTATACCACCTATGAGTTTAATTTTTTGATGTTTTCAAGATGTTTTCAAGGTGTCCATACTCCGGTCTCTTAGTTGTCCCTGATACTACTTCACCCTGGGAAAAATCACTAAACCTCTCAGGGACTCGGTTGAATGAGAAGACCTCTCCAAGGTCCCTTTAATTCAATTTCTGTGGTTATGTGATAATAGCTTGCCAGTTTGGTAAGGGGTCAGGGCCTGTGTCATCTATTCTCTCTCCTTTCCTCTTGGCACCTCCAGCAGTCTGGGTCTACAGAGGGAAGTATCAACACCTCCTTATTGAGTGGGAACCTCTAACTCTCATGCAGACCCAGTAAGAAAAGACAGGATGGGCCCCTTTCCCAGCAGATGATGCCAAGGCGCCCAGGAAAGGTAGAAAATTGGTCCCTTTCACTAGTCCATGTAAGATCTAGGAAAGAAAGAAATCATTCTCCCACTCCTTTGTCTAAGGGACCTATGATTTTCAAGGAAAGGGTTGGAGAGGAAGACCTTGAGCCTAATTCAAAATCTCTCAGAAAGTGAGACTATCTTAGCGACTGGTAGATGACTGAGCAGGAGGTGGCATGAGTTTCAGAAGAGGGGACATTGTTGAGTGATGGTAGCAGATTAAAGATTCAATATGTCATAGGGATGGGAGAAAGAGAAGAAACAGTACGGGCAACTATTACAGGGCTGACTAATCTGAGTCGCAGGGAAGCCTGGACCAACAGAGCTGACAATATAACGTTGGGGTGGGAGACCTAGAGGATAAAAGAGGCCATCTTGGGTCGGGTTCACTTTGAACTGTGTCCCTCTTCCCCTCCCATCTTCCCTTACAACCCTCTAGGGGTCTGGCTCTTGTCTCATAAGGTCAGAGCTTTGTCTATGCTTAGTCTCTTTGAAGCCTCTGCCTTTGAGGTTGGGGGCTAAGAAGCCAAGGCCTGTTTGCATTGGTTCTGCCCAGGAGCTGGGCTCAGCCCAGCAGGCCTCCTCCCCTTTTCCTCTCAGAACTCTCTAGGTCAGTGAGATCCAGACCAGTAGCTCCCCATCCTACTTCAGCTCCAGGCCCAGAGTCTGGCTAGGACTTCAGGCTTGTATCTCATCTCTGAGACTTTGGGAATAGCCCAATGGGTGGGATGGTTGCTCTTCTGTCTTGGGACATCCACCATCACTTTAACCAGAGAGGGAAACAGCTTTTCCTGACAGATTCTGACCAGACCAATGAGAACAGAAGCTGCCTAGCAGGTGAGGGGGCTGGGGTGGGAGGTTTAATGAGAATGCTATCATATATCCTGAGCATAGATGCTAGGCAGAGGAACTGGGAAGCTAGGCTGGGCTCTTTGAAGGCCTAAAGATATTGGCTTGAGGGTACCATAACGGGGACCACTCAGGTACCAGCCCCAAGTATGAGCGGAGACATGATAAAAAAGAAAAGAGAGAAGAGAAAAGAGACCAGGGGGTAGCTCAAGGAAGAACTCCATTTAACGATGATTTGAACAGGGTTTTTAAAGATCCAAAAGACAAAGAGTCAAGTATTTTTATTAATATACTTAGCTTCTCACATCCTGAGACACTATCTTAATTTTACTATTTCAAAGATCAGCTACATCCTGAAAGTAACATCAGATACAATCAAACTTTCTGATTTCTAGGCTCCCAGAGTCTGGGGCTGTCCATCAGATCCTTAGAAAGTCAGTCAACATTATCAAAGAGAATGCAAATCAGAGCAGACCTCCAAACATCTAGGTCTTTTGTAAATCATTGTCTGGAATCTGCTATACCTTAGGATCTAAACAGGAAAGACTTGTCTTAACAGAAGCTTTGAGAATTCTAGGCACCAAAAGTCTTTGGAAATCCAACAGGTCTTTGGAGGTCAATTAACATTTTACAGGATGAAGCAAATGAGAGCAGGTTTCAAAGCGTTTAGATTTGTATAACACAAATCTATGCCAAAACCGCATCTCCTGTGCATTTGTATGAGAACTGACCCCCAAGATCAAATGTATTGGCTTGCTTCATTACCAGGTTGATCCGAAATGAGCTACTGCTTCTGGATAAGATTCTTGGACTCAAAATTAGACAAGAGCATAGGAATTAAGAGAATATAAGTCAGGATTAGAAGATCAAAGGGCACTAGGGAATAGAAGAGATCACTTCACTATATGCCTTATTATTCTGATTGATATCCCTGAAAAAGGGTCCACTTGATCAAGCTTTTATGTCCAAGGCGGTAAAAGTTCTCATCACAGGTGTGGGATAGGGAGCCTAAAGGACTTTCTGTGCCTGCTGACAAGATTGCCAATAACTAGACATGGCTCCCCAGGATGTAGATGAGGGTTTGGTAGCATCCCTGTGGTCCACCACTCTCCCCATTGTGGAGTCATAGGGAAGCAGTGATGAAATTCATTCATCCATCCATCTACCCACCCACACATTCATCCATCCATCTATCCTGCTACCCATTCATGCACCCATCCATCTATTTACCCATCCATCCATCTGCCCACCCATACACCCATCCATCCACCTATTCATCCACCCATTCATGCATCCATCCATCTACCCACCCACACACTCATCCACCATCTATCCATCCACCCATCCATCCATCCACCTATTCCTCTTAACCTTCTTCACTCCATGTTGCACACATTGCCACATTCTCTGATGGCCACTGCCCTGGTTGTATCCCACTCTATTTTCCTGGTTAAGGGAGATTAAGCAATCCAACCTAACTTTGCTGATGACATGATATTCTCGACACTCTGGTACTCTGAAGTGTCCCTGGACTTGACAACTATGGATTTTCTGAGATCTTCCAAGTAGATCAGAGGGCATGGTGGATTGGGGGGGGGGGGGGCGATGTAATGCTGGTTCTACTCTGCCAGTAAAACCAGAAAATGACAAAGGGGTCATAAGTTTAGATCTGGAAAGGACAACAGAGACCATATAGTCCAACACCTCTCATTTTACAGAAAAGGACACAGACTCGGAGAAATAAAGACACTTGCCCAAAGTCGAACAGATGCAGATTCCATACTCTGTGTGAGCCAGGCCCTCTGACTCTTAATTCAGGACTCCTTCCATCACACTATGCTATCTCCCACAGGAAGTCCTGAGAAGACTGTCAACACCTAAGGATCAGAAATGAGGAAACTTGCACTCTTGTCCTACCACTTCTAATTTACTTGGGCAGGTTATTTTACTTCTTGAAGTCTCAGTTTCTCCATCTGTCAAATGGGGACAGGTATTAATTCCATGCCTACCTCTCAGAGTTGTTGTGAGAGAGCCATTCTGGAAACTAGAGTGTTGCACAAATGAGAGGGAGCATTATGACCAAGTCTCTCTTTTGGTTGGTCTACCCATGACTGTGGCAGTTCAAGGGTTAACATGCACTCTGGGTTTGGAGATCCTGAGAGGAGCAGGTCTGAGCAGGCATTCCTGGTGGGCCTTTTGACTGAATAAGTCTCAAAGAAATCTAGAAAGTGGAAAAAAAGAAAGAAAACCTCCCTAGTTGTCTTAGCCTCAGATTCAGTTCAATTCAGATATAATGGATCCAGCACTTACATCAAAATACAGATAATAGAAGGACCAAAGATATGGCCTAGGCTGGCTTTCAAAATATATTGTATAGAATTGTATCATATTATATGCATCCAAAGGGTCAGTAAGTCAATCAATCAATATTTATTAAGTACTAGGCCCTAATCCCCAGAATACCTGCCCTATCATGCAGCCATCTAAAAAAAATAGTAATCTACTATTAGTGATTAATTCCTTAGGCTTTGTCAGTTGGTAGAAGGCAACTGTCCTTGGGAGGTATAACTCTTTAAAGCCTTATCAGCAGTTATAAGTCTCAAGTTGATTAGATTTCCTTCCTAGTTTTTTCCCACATAGGAGAAGTGACAGAAAGGTCACCCTTTTCTCCCTACTCCAAAATATTAAAAAACTTGCCTCCTCTGAGTTCTCAGCACAGGTCCTTGAACAGTCCGTTCCCAATAAATGTGTGTTGATTTGATTTAAATGCAGGAAGAACACAGTTGGGCATTTGGAGTTTCAGGTTTGGAATTTCCCCAGTGGACTCTGAAAACATGAATTCTAATTCCAGCTGGCCCACTAACTCTCTGTGTGGCCTCAGACAATCCAATTCAACTCTCCAGGTCTCGGTTTCCTTAGCTGTGAAATGAGGGAATTGATCTAGCTAAAGCTTCAATCTGCATAGGCCTTTCCAAGTCCTTTCCTCACAACTGTAGGCAGCACAAGCAGTATCAAGCTCCATTTTACAGATGAACCTCAGAGAGGTTAAATGTTTTGCCAGACATGACAGATGGGACTCTAATCCTGGTCTGACTCAAAGTCCTTTGTCCTACTGTATCATGTTTCCTACCAGCTGGAGTCAAACCAAATCCAAAATATGATGATTCTGTAATTCCATATAAAAGCCCGGTACATTCAGGTACTGCTGATTTGGGGGCAGGGATGTACACAGCAGAATCTGTTTCAGAGGGCAATGTGGACATGTGGTCCTGACATCAATGCTAATGATGTCTTATTGGTGGTGTTGTTCAGTCGTGTTTTAGTCTTCATGACCCAATCTAGGGTTTTCTTGGAAAAGATACTAGAGCAGTTTGCTATTTCCTTCTCCAGCTCATTTTACAGATGAGGAAACTGAGGTAGAGTTAAGTGACTTGGCCAGGATCACACAACTAGAAAGTATCTGAGGCTGAATTTGAACTCATGTCCTCCTGAGACTAGGATCCGTGCTCTATCCACTGTGCCACCTAACAATGTATTTTAGGTAAAAAAATGTGGTTTGACCTGTGATATGTGCTAGTCTTTCTAATTAATTGCTACCTTTAAAAGGTATTGGTAGGATTTTTAAAATACCTACTTAATTGTTTGGCTGTTGACAAATCATTTTATCTCTTTGGATTTTATTTTTCTCATCTATAGAAATGAGGAAGGTTGAACTAGATGACCTCAAAGTCTCGTTCTGGATCTAAAATTCAATGGCTCTGTTGGGATAGATAGAGACCTGTCCATTTTGTGTGTCCTTGAAAAATTTCTTCTTCCTTTGCCCAGCCCATTGAGTCATTCTATTCTAGTCTCCAGAAATGGTTCCCCCCAGTCTCCACCCCTATCCCCCCTTTTATTTCTTCCTTCTCCCATCATTCCTCAGCCTTCCCTGTAATTGTCCCTCAGTTTCCTCAGCTGTAAAATGGGCACCTACATCTCAGGGTTGTTGCAAAGATCAAATGAGATGACATTTGTAAAGTGCTTAGCACAATGCCTGGCATATAGTAGATATAGTTGTCTGGTTGGTTGTTGTCCTGCATTCTTGAAGAGGACCAAAATGACATCAGTGTGCTAAAGTCAAGTTTCAGTGTGTCCAACCAACTGTGACTGATCAGACCAATACGATCTCAGAATGCTCTACCACAAGTCCGGCACAAATAGTGCGTGTGAACATTCGGGGTGAATTCTCCAAATTTGCACATCCTGCTTTTCCTTTGAGCTATTTCAATTCTGCTTTGTTCATACAGCACAACACCTTCTCTGATGTGGGCATGCCATGCTGAGTGGTCCTGTGCCAGTGTCTCCCATGTCACACGATCAATTCCAAAGTTCTTGAGAGAGACCTTGACAGTGTGCTTGTATTGCTTCTTCTGACCATGGTGTGAGCCCTTGCCCTGTGTGAGTTCTCCATAAAACAGTCTTTTTGGCAAGTGCACATTTTGCATTAGGCACTACACAAATATCTATACCATCCCCTTTCTCCTGTTCTTTCTCTCTTCTCCTGTTCCTTCCTTCTCTTCCCTTTGGCCAGTCCATCTCAACAGAGTGCTTTCCAAATTGCTCTCCTGGGCCTTTTTAATGAGAAACAGTTAATTAATAACCAATTAGGAGCAGCTCCAGGCTCCACTCAGCCTCTTCCCTGGGCATGTGGGCCAGGATCTTCTGTCCTTCCTTGTAAGGTGCCTTCTCCAGGCTAGAGAGAGACTTGCAGATGATGTGAACTGGAGAGCAGGGGTGCTGATGCCCACAGCAAAGGGAAGAGATAAAAGTTGGGTTTTGTTCTTCCCACATCCTCTCCATCCCTTCCTTTCCACTGTGGGTGTAACCAACAGAGTTCAGACCTTCATCTTTTTGTATGGGCTATGGTAGTGGTTTCCTAATGAATCCTACCTTTCATCTATCCCCACATTCAAATCCTGCCTCAGATACTTATAAAATAAATTATAGCTTGTACTTACATAGAGCTCTGCATATATGATCTCTGGTTGATCTTCACAATAATCCTGCAAGGTAGGTGCTCTTATTATGCCCATGTTACAGAAGAGAAAACTGAGACTGAGATGTTCAGTCAGTCAACTAGCATTTATTAAGTGCCTAATACATGCCAAGAACTATTCTAAGTAGTGGAGAATACAAAGAAATGCAAAAACATTCCCTGCTCTCAAAGGGCTCATAGTCTAATAGGGGATACAACATCAGCAACCATCAAGACATATGCAAGATGAACTGGGACTCATGTCAGAGGGAAGGAGCTAGGATGAAGGGGGAGCAGGATTAAGGAGAAATGGCAGAAAGTGAAACTTTAGCTGAGACTTGAAGGAAGCTAAGAAAGAGAAGAAGAGGGAGAGCTCCAGGCATAGGGGATAGAGTTGAGAGATGACACGTCTTGTGTGGGGGCAGAGCAAGGGGCCAATGCCATTGGATCACAAGGAGGTGAGGATAGACACCTCTAGCATATCTTCTCCTGATTGCCTCCCCCCGCAAAAAAACAAAGGAGAAGGAGAAGTAGTAATGCATGACTCTTACTGCATATAACCCTGAGGTCACATACAAAACCCTATCCCCATATCTACCAATTGAAATCCCTTCCTTCCTTCAAGCAACTCAGCCTCCATGGAGCCTTTCCTGCGCTCTGACTTCCATTCCTCCCCTCAACTCTGAATGCTCTCAGATTTCTCCCAGCACTTGCTTGGTCCTCTCCTTAATACTTGCCACACAGGGCAATACTTTTTTTTGTTGTTGTTGTTCAGTCAAATCTGACTCTTCTTGACCCCATTTTGGAGTTTTCTTGGCAAAGACACTGGAGTGGTTTGCCATTTCCTTCTCCAGTTCATTTTACAGATGAGAAAACTGAGGCAAACAGGGTTAAGTGACTTGTCTAGGGTCACACAGCTAGTAAGTGTCTGAGGCAAAATTCAAACTCAGGTCTTCCTGATCCAAGCTTAAGGTTCTCAATCCACTGCACCCCCTAGCTGCCTAGGGTAATACTTCTCCTTAATAACAAAAGAGGGACCTCATATCCTGGTTGTTTTGTGTACTTGTCTTCTGCCCCTTCCTCTGCTTAGACTGTAAGCTTCTTGAGGGCAGAGCCTTTGTCCCATCTCTCTTTATATCCTCAGTGCCCAGTTGGCACCTAATAAATGTTGACACATTGGAAATGAATTTGAATAGAAATGGAAGGAGTGGAGCCTGGCCAAACACAAGAACCTGAATTCCCTTGTGAGTGGCAGCATTTCTTTTGTCCAGAGGAGGGCAGCAGTGGGTCAGCATTAGCCCTCTCAGAGACTACTTTATAGCTCTAGTTTGCTGGTCTCTGCATCATCTCTACTCCCCTGGCTCCCCCTCCGCCCTGCCCCTTCTGCTATGCCACCATCATTAAAGGTTTGCTTTTCAGAAACACCTTAGGGCTTTTGGCTGTGACCTCTGGCTGTGATTATGACCGCAGCAGAACTTTGTCTAAGGAGCTCATCCCTCTATTTGAGATTTCGGCTCCCAATGTTTTGGATTCATGGGACTTCTAACCTTCCCACTCCCATTTAGCCTCTTCTTGGTCTTAGACTTCTTCACATGAGATTTAATTTGCCCTTTAATTTAATTTTTGCTGGTAAACATAGGCTGAAATATCAACATAGTAGCCACTGATCCTATCATGGTCATTATGTGAATGAATGGATGAATGAATGAAAATAACATTTATCGAGCACTTATTATAGACCAAGAGCCAACTAGGTGTGTCTGGGTACTGGGCCTGGGGTTAGGAAGACCTGAGATTAAATCCGGCCTCACACACTTACTAGCTAGCTGTGTGACCCTGGGCAAGTCACTTAACCCTTTTTGCCTCAGTTTCCTCATCTGTAAAACGGACTGGAGAAGGAAATGGGAAACCACTGTAATTTGCTTTTTGCTAAGAAAACCCCAAATGCGATCATGAAGAATTGGATGTGACTGAAATGCCTGAACAACAACAACAAACGTGCGGGGCGCTGTGTTGGAGATACAGAGACAAGAGTGAGGCGGCTCCTGCCCTCCAGCACCTCGTACCCTAATAAGGGGCGACAACACCTCTGGGGAAATGGTACACGTACAGACAAGGGACTTTTTTGTCTGGGGAGGTGCAGATGGGTGAGTGGCCGTCAGTGAAGCCGTCAATAGTCACGCCCTCTCCAGAGTAATGGATGAGGGAGGAGTGGTGAGGACTGCAGCAGGGGAAGGCAACATGCCTCAGGGTGCTGGGACTAGCCAAATGTTGCCCTTCTGCTGAGTTTATGTTCACTTCCTCACCGATTGAGCTCAGCTCAGGGTGGAGTTCCAAGTTGTGTAGATGAATTTGCCCAGAAAGGGATCTATGGTCTCTGGTCTGGTCTGGCCCTGGTAGGGAACCGACAGGGGGAACCTGAGCCACTGAAGGTCTCTCTTATGAAGGGACTGATGAACACTGGATTGGACTTTACTGATCAATCATCTAGCCTAACCCCCTTATTTTACAAATGAGGCGAAGTAACTTGTCTATTTGCCCAAGGTCATACAGAATTAGTGAAAAAGCTGGAACTAGATCTCGGGTTTCTTGACTCCTTGTCCTGTGCTTTTCCCACCGTATGTGTCTGGACCAAAGTGTAGGGAGAGTGGAGCTGAGGATGGCAGCAGTGTCTGGGACCCATCCAAAAGGACTTGTGTCCATGGAATCTTATCTGTTACAGGTTACTTTTTATCAGGCAGCTCTAGGCTTTCCAGACTGCTCCAGGAGGAGCTGAAGGAATCCATCCTTTCAAGGAGTTAGAGTCCATTAAAACAGGCCTCCCTTTTTCCAGGTGAATCCTGGAAATAGTTGGTAAGTTAACTAGCGTTTAAGTCCATACTTTGAGCCAGGTACTGGCTGAGGACAGATCCCCAGGGAGCTTTGACAGGGCCTGGGTCATCTTGACCTCTATTCTCCCTCTCTGATTGAGTCCTTAGGGCTCTTCCCATCAACTTCTTCTCCAGGGAACTAGTTTGAAGGCCAGTACTGGGGCAATAGCTCCTCCCAGACTGCATGTTTCTTTGGTGACATTTTTTTTTTTACCTTATCTCCTGTCTTTGATGTTCATAAAAATCTAATTCCATCTGGCTACAAATGTTGTATGGGAAGATGTCCCGTCAATGGAAGACAAGCTCCATCCAGGGATGGCCCTGGTGACAGATCTCCTAGATGTGTCACCAGAATCTAGAGAGGAGCTGGGATTGCAATGGACCAAATGAGTATGTGGAAATGCCTATTATAGTAATGTCAGATGTCATTGCTGTTATGTTTGCCATTGGGGTTATGCTGACAAGTGAAAGTTGGGGCCTGAGGTAGGGAAGTATAATAGGAATGTCTAAAGGCTGCATTTAGTTGATAGCCAAATGGAGAGAATGCTGGATCTGGGTCTCAAATCCAAGCTCTGCCACTCTCTTCCTATGTGACCTTGGATAAGTGTCTTGATCTCTCTGGGCTTTAGATTTCTTCTCTAAATTGAGAATTTTGGTTTTCAGCTCAAAAGCTATAATCCTTTAATTCTGAAGTCCAGGACCTTAGGGACTTGGAATCTCATACAGCAGTGAAGACCTCCCTCCTTGGAATGGTGGGGTTGAGGACAGTTTGTTCCAACAGTCATGAAGGTGGTTAAAGAAAGTGCTGTGGGGCACTTAGAGCTTAGTCAGATGCTGAAGACACCAAGGTCATCCATTGTGTCCCAGGCCATTGATGGTAGGCTTGACTTTTGTCCTGCCCCTGGTCTTCAGTGACTCTGGAGGAGATATTGAGGCTGATGACTTTGGGCAGTGCTGCCTCACTTAAATCCAGTTTACAAGCAAGTCAAGACATCGCCCCATGATGTCATTGGTCCTCTTCAAAAAGGAAAGACAAACAACATAATTGGTCCTTAAAAAAAATATTCATTGAATGAATGGTCATATTACAGTTTTGGATTTTGGCAGCAGGGGGAAAACCAAAATTATCCTTCATGTAGTCTCAGTTTTAGAAAGAAAAAAGAGCCCAACAGAGAGGAGTCGTACAAAGGAATGTATCTAAAGGAAGCCTGGGGACATTTATAAATAACTTGTTGGAAGTCTAGGGTAAATGTGTGCTTGGGATTTAAATGGTCAGATGAAGAGGTCATTGAAAAGAGGGCTGATTTGGGGCTAAGAGGACCTGAGTTCTAATCCTGTCTGTGTTAGTTATTACCTCTGTGATCTTGGATAAATCATTTAACTTCACTGGGCCTTGGTGTCCTTTTCTGTAGATGAGTTGGATGAAAACATCTCGAAGCTTGCTTTGATCTCTAAATCCTCTTATGTTGTGCCTGATACATAGTAAGCAATTAATAAATGTTTATTGATTATCCTAAGGGAAAAGCTATCTCTCCTGCAAAGACCAGGCAATTGGCGCAATGGAGGTGACCAGAGAAGTTAGTTAGACAAAATAATGACTGGTCAGAAGTAAACTAAACCAGGGGGGTAAGAAAAGAATTTGAAGGACACCTAGTGAGGTTCTTAAGAGGATCTTTAAGTGCACCAAAGGGAGAGAGCCAGCGGCCCATTGGTCAGAGCACTTAAGAATCACCAATCCAGGAAGTAAATGTAAAAGATTCTTTGCCTCAATGGTTAGATGTTAGGAACACTCCGGATCCTAAATTGTCAGAGATACTAAGTCAAACTGTGGTTAGTTCATGGGTTAGTTCATGTTCTAGCCTTAAATCACAAATTAGATACAGATAAATCACGTGAAGCAGGTGGCACCCACCCAAGATTCCTGAAGGAGTTCAAGGGAGACAGTATGAAACAGCTGGCCACCTTTGACATAAACAACTATTATGTCAGGAAACTGGAGGCCTGCCTTCCTCACCTAGATAAGACTTGTCTTCTTGAAACTTTGTACCTCCTACAGCGCCTACCCCAGTGCTCTGCACACAGTTAATATTTATTTAGCATCTGTTGAATCTGCTTGACCGTGTCTTTGATCCATAGGGAGAATGCCAGAGAGGATGCTGGGAACTGTAAATGACTAATTCTCGCATGTATATCAGCTGGCAGTTAGGAATTTGTAAGAAAGGGCAGAATCATGACACATTTAGCTTACTCTACTGGGGTGGGGTGGGGGGATAAGGAAGCAAAATTCTGTCTGTAAAAGGCAACTATGTTGGACAATTTTATTGTCCTTTGAGAAAAGAATCAAACAGAGGGATAAGGGGTGACATATGTAATAGATTTAAACTTTTAAAAAGGCCTAGGGCAATGATTCATGCCAAAGGGCATTAGCAGAAGTAAGTCACTGTGGGAGTTGGAGGAAAATTTTGCCATCTGCTTTCAGATTTTGCCTTTTGCTTTTAGATCAAGAGCTAAAGGCAGGGATAACAGAATCTGAGAGCTAGAAAGGACGTCTAATGTCATTCAATTCAACAAACATTTGTTAAGCACTAAATATGAACCAGACGCTGTGCCCTGTCATCCAATCCAAACCTGAATAAGACTTCCTTCTATAATGTGCCCAACAAGGGATCCTCCAACCTGTGCTTGAAGACCTCCAGTGGCCCGTTCTGTTTTTGGATAGCTCTAATGGTTAGGAAGTTTTTCTTTAAATTCGTTTTAAACCTGCTCTTGTGGGACTCCTACTGATTGTTCTTAGTTCTGTCCTAATTTAGGGCCAAGGAGAACCGGTCAGATTCTTCTACCAGACATCTCTTCAAATTCTTGAAAGACAGTTATCATGTTCCCCCATAACTCTTCACTTCTCCAGGCTAAACACCCCCCAGTTCTGTTAAGGCATCCTTGTATAGATTCCTACATGGAACTTGAGGATCTTCACCAACCTAGTCACCCTCCTCTGGACCCTCCCCAACTCATTAATGTCTTTCCTGAAGTCAGAAACCCCAAACGATATAGTATTCTAGAAGTCATCTGACAAAGGCAGAATACAGTGTTACTATTAGTTTTGGGGGCTGTACATCATATTTTTGACTCAGAATAACCTTGTAGTCCACTAGAATTCCCAGTTTGAGAACACTTACAGCTCAGATTGGCCAACAAATTCTCTGTATGCTTTGTATTGGTGAAGTGGGGCATGTGGAGTGTTCAGAGAGGACTAGCACCTCTGGTGTCAGGGCTTGCTGAGCCATTTTCAGGGCTGCTCATCCACTTTTGGTGTCCACCTTTCACCTAACTCTCACCTGTGGCTCCAACAAGCTGTAGCATGTGCAGCAGCTGCACCCTTGGTAAAACAGTTTTAGCAGATGGGCTAAACCAAGTTGAGAGTATCCAACAGGCCTCAAACCTGTTGGTGAGTTAGAGGAATGTCTACCCCATGCATGTGAAGACTTCCCTCCTCTAAATGAGGACATGAGAACAATTTGCTCTAACGTCCAGGAAGGTGGCTGAAGCAGGTGCTGTGAGGTGCTCAGTGGTTAGACACTGAAGATGTCAAAGTCATTCACTGCATTCTGGGACATCTCCAGTTGTTCTGATTTTTGTCTTGCCACTGGACTTCAATGACTCTGGAAGAGAGTGTGAGGCTGATGACTTAAATCCAATTCACCCACAAATCAAGACATTACTCCGTGGTGTTACTGATCCTTTTTGAAAACAAAAGACAAACAACACTGATGAAGTTGATTTTTCGAACCCAAGCATAAGACATTTACATTTATCTTGATTAAATCTTATGTTATTAGATTCAGCTAAACAGTAGTAGATGCAACTAAATGCTCTAGCCCTTTATTCTCTTTTTGGATTCTCACCATCATATGTGTTACCAATTTCTCCTAACTTTGTATCATTTGAAAATTGTGGACAAGAAGGCCACTGATGCCTTTATTCAAGTCATTGTTAAAAATGATAAATAACCAAGGGCAAAGCATCCATGTCTAGGACCCTCCAGTAGAGACTTCCTTTAAACTTGATGTCAAAGCTGTGAAATTATTCTTCTTTCATTTTGGCCTTTCAACCATTTCTAAATTCACCTAACTTTACTATAAGGAAGGGGACTGGCCTGTGATGTCATTGGCAAAGGGACTACCAGGTGAAGGAATTCCTTCAATCAATGTTTTCAGTGCCTTATCTATAGTTTATAGTCTCTAGGATTTCCTAGAGCAGAGGTGTCAAACTCTTTGTAGTGGGGGAACCAGATTAAAATGTAATTGGGGAACATAGATAATGCTAATATGTGGTTTTCTAAGTCAATATACGGCTACAGGGATACTTAAGTGTTTCTATTTGATTTTGACATCACTAGTCTAGAGCACTGAATTGTTAAGTGATCTGCTTAGGGTCACAAAGTCAGGATGTGTCAAAGACTGGACTTTAACCCAGGTCTTTCCAGCTTTGAGGCTGGCTGTCTCTCAAGTATGCTGTATTATCTCTCATGACTTTCCTAGTGTCTAAGCAATACCTTGGGTAGCTAGGTGGTGCAGTGGATAGAGTATTGGTCCTGGAGTCAGGAAGACTCATCTTTATGAGTTCAAATCTGGTCTCTGATACTTACTAGCTGTGTGACCCTGGGCAAGTCACTTAACCTTGCTTGCCTTAGTTTCCTCAAATGTAAAATGAGCTAGAGAAGGCAATGGCAAACCACTTTAGCATCTTTGCCAAGAAAATGCCAAATGGGGTCACAAAGGTTCAGATAAGACTGAACAACAACAAAGCCAATATCTCTTCAACTTTTCTGCAAGAATGATATGATAAGATTATCACATACTTGGCTAATACCTAGGTAAACTCTGTAACATTCTCTTGATCTAGTAACCCCGTCAGAAGGAAAATAAAGCCACTCTGGCCATTCTGACTCTTTGAGATCACCTCTTCCTTTTCCAGATATTTACTAACCATTCCTGTAAAATATATTCGAAATTTTATGAGAATTGATGTGAAACTCACTGACCTATATAGTGTGCAGACTCCATTCTTTTCTCTTTTTCGAAGATCAGGACAATATTTGCCCTTCTCTGGTCCTGTAGCATTTCTCGTGCTTTCTACAACATGTCAAAGATCTCTGACAAAGGCCCAATAATCACATTTCCCAATTCCTTGAACTCATCAAGGGCAGCTGCTGTAAGTGTTCTCTTAGTATTTTCCTACTTAATTTAGTTCTCAGCTTCTTATTTTTTGTTCTGTTTCAGTCTGAATATTCTTCTCCTTAGCAGAGAAGACAGGTAGGAGTTGAGTCATTCTGCCTTCTCTCCCCAGTCAATCAACATACTTTCATTTATACCAAGCAATGGTCCTATCCATTCTTTTATCCTCCTCCTTTTCTCAATACAGTTAAAAACTTGTTTCGTTTTATTTTTTTTCATCAGTCTCATGGATCATTTTGAGATTTAGTGCACCTGACATTATTTTTGTAGAGCCATGCCATGCTTTTGGAGTAATTTTCTGTTACTTGCTCTTCCTTCCATCTTCTATATATTCATTTTTAAAAATAATATTTTATTTTTTCTCAATTACATGTTAAAACAATTTTTAACATTTGCTTTTTAAAATTTTGAGTTCCAAATTCTCCCCTTCCTTCTCTCTATTCCCTACTTTCTAAGATAGTAATCAATTTAATATAGGTAACATGGGTAAAAATGAATATGCAAATATTCATTTTTAAAGGTCAGATTGGTTGACAAATTCTCTGTACATCCATGTCAATCTCTTAAGACAGCTCCTGCCTTTTCTTCTCAGTGGAATTGTTTTTCTTTGCATCTTCAGACTTTTATTCTTGAGAGTTCCCAATCCCTTCTGGGATGATTTCTCCTGTAGAACTTTCTTTGAGAATTTTACTAATTTGAAAAATCTAAATAGTGACGTTCTCCAGGGACTTACACTAGGCTGGCTTCTTTTAATATTCCAATAAATTGTCTGTAGGAAGGAGTGCACAGTAAATCCCTAAGTTTGCATGACACTCAGATCTTGAGGTAGAAACTGATGCAGAGAAATTGTAGGAAGATCTTAAGAGGTGATGTAAGTGGGTAGAAAAGTGGCAGATAAACTTTAGTATGGGGAGGTAAAGCCTTTAGGGGAAAATAATCCAAACTCAGCTTGCAGGATAGCATCAAGCTCTCAGTTTCAAACCAAGAGAAGCATCTTAGCATTACTGTAGACCAATGGTTCACAAACTTTTTGGTCTCAGGATACCTAATTATACTCTGAAAAATTATTGAGTACCCTTCCCCCCAAAGAACTTTTATTTATGTACTTTATGTCTATCAATATTTACCATATTACAAATTTTAAATCTTAGCATTATTCTGAAAACAAATTTGATGCTAAATGCCACTTGGGCATTTGGGACCCCCATCTGGGACCCCCAGGAGTCTCTGAACTGCAATAATAGTCAATAGATATTTATTTAGTACCTCCTATGTTCCAGGTAGGGCAGCTAAGTGATACAGTGGACAAAGTGCCCGACTTCGAATCAGGAAGACTCATCTTCCTTGAGTTCAATCTGGTCTCAGACTCTTACTAACTGAGTGATCCTGGGCGAGTCCCTTAACCCTATTTGCCTCAGTTTTCTCATCTGTAAAATGAACTGGAGAAGAAAATGACAAACCACTCCAGTATCTTTGCCAAGAAAAGCCCAACAGGGTCATGAAGAGTTGGATAAACGACTGAACAACAACAACATATGTGCCAGGTGCTGTGCTAGGCATGGTGGATACAATATGAAAAGAAAGACAGTGCCTGCCTTCAAGGAACTTACCCATCTAATGGAGGAAGACAAGACATGAAAGAAGGTAAAAAGTGAGAGGAGAGGAAAGGTACATGGCATGGGAGTATTGTAGAGAAATCAAAGAAATCTAAAACTGGGTGCAGCTGGGTGGGACAGGAGGAGACCACTGAGGAAATATCTGTTCTGTCTCTCTTCCTCTGTGGAGATTGAACAGTTCATGCTCCTCTAACCAGAGAGGCAGGAGGTAACTAGGAGGTGTGAATGCCAAGGCTGATTGGATCTTGCAGAATGATGAGATTTCCCATTGATGAGTTTCCTGGGGACAAGGTGGAGAATATCTGAAGGGGATCCCAAGTAGGGTTCAACTTCCAGAATTTCTTACCCTAGAGCCCTTGAACATATTTTTATAAATATTTTGATAACTGTAGTTTAATATAGGTGGTTTCTTTTGTAATTTTTTGTATCTTCTTTCATACATTTAAAAACAATTTTCTGAGAAGGGGTCTATAGGCTCCAGCAGTCCACTAAAGGGATTCATGGTACAAAAAAGGTTGAAAATCTCTGAATAACTAGGCATAAGCTCTGAAGGTGGTAGCTACCTATCTTATTCATCTTTGTTTTTCCTTGCAAGGCTTAGCCCAGAGCTTTATGCCCAGATCAATAAATGCTTGTTGAATGAATAAAGGCCAGGTTTACTGTTGAAGAATTCAGATCAGGTAAAAGGAAAGAGGCTGAGAAACTGGTAATAGCATCCTAGGAGTTCTAAGATGGGTACCCAGGACCACACAAGTGGTCCAGGAAGGTTATGACCATTGAATCACTGATCTGAATGCAGAGAGGCCAGCCGCTTTCCTCCCTGGTTTCATTTGTCCTGCCCAGTGGGGGTAGACAAGGGCAGGCAGATGCAATGCTCTGCAGGTGATCAGAGATGTTGCTTCAGCTCAAAGGCCTGGCCGACCTCACAAAAAGGTAGATATGATCAAAGTCCAGGAAATCATGAAGAGTCTGGAGAAGGTGAACACAGACTTGTTCACCTAGTGCATAAAAGGCAAGAAGCCAGTGTTGGTAGGAGAGTGGGGCGGGGGAGTGTCTGGCAGGGGAAGGGGCAAGGTGAGGAGAGGATAAGTGAATTTGTTCTGTTTTTTTTTTCCCTTTGCTAACTTTAATTTTAATAGTTCTGCTTCTGGGCAGATGCAAACTATTCCAGAGAACCTCTTGCAGAATCACAGAATTTCAAAATTGAGAAGGGCCTCAGTGACTTTCTAATTCACTTTATACCTAAGAGGCTAGTACCGCAGGACAAATAAATCGTTGTCCAGCCTTTGCTTGAAGGGGAGCCCACCACTTCCAGAGACAGCCCATTCCACTTTGGGAAAATTCCAGGAAGTGTTTAATACAGCCTGAACTTGCCTCCTTGCAGCTAAGAACCATTGATTTTGAGACCAAAAAGAAAAAAATGTGACCCCTGTTTCACAAGACAGACTTTCAAACACTTGGAGTTTGCTAAAATTTCTGTCTTTGAGGTTTCTTTTTCTTTTTTTCAGGCTAAATATTCCCCGTGCCTTCAGTCACTCCTCGTATTGGCATAATGCAGAGGCCTTTCACCCTGGTTGCCCTCCTCTGGAATCTGTCCAGATTATAAGTGTCATTCACAAAATGACATACCTAGAACTGAACACAATCTTCCTGGAAACATCACCTCCTTATCTCTCTCTTAATGTAGTTCAAGATCACATTAGTTTTTTTTGGCTACCATATCACACTATCCCTCACACTGAGCTTTCATTCCGTCAAAGCTCTCATATCTTTATCAGACAAACTATTTTCTAGTCATTCCTCCTCATTCTTGGGAAATGGATTTTTTGAATCCAAGAGCAAGACGTGATATTTACTCCTGTTAAATTTCATCTATTAGATTCAGCCCAATATCCTAACCTCTCAAGGATTTTCTTTTTGTCCTGATGGTTCATTCTTTGTGTTACATTCTTCAGTTTTGTTTTATTTATTAACGATAAGCATGACATTCATTCTTTTACCTGGGTCATCAGTAAGAAGTATCCTGTCCTTGACTCTTGGTTCATTTTTACCTTGTCTTCTCCTTCTCTACCTCTCTTCCTTTATATTCTCCTTTCCCAACACTTTCCCCCTTCCCTGGTGAGCCAAAAGTGGTTGGGGTGGGATGGAGGCAAAGGTAAGTCTAGGTTTGGGGCAGGCTTTGTGTTAGGGTCTGATCAGGGATGAGGATGAGATCACATGTGGAGAGATTATTAACCTTAGTGAATGGTTCCTTTTTCCTTTCTCCCACCCTTGTAACCCTGGTAGTATGTGGAAGATTGGTGCGACTTGTCCTGTTATTCCATCCAAGGCAGAATTCACATTGTTCACTCTGGCTTCTCATCACTGAAGCTTTCAAGTGATGGGTCCTTCTCTGCTACAGGCAAAGCAAAACATTCCAAAGGAGTTTGGGAAACTTGAAGTCCTTCCTGACAACCATCTCTGTCACTTTCTACAGAGCATGCCCAGAAGCTATGTAGAAGAGACCCATGTGGCTGAAAGGGGCTGAAATCCAGCTCTTCCTCCTCCTGGAAGTGTCTCAGTCTGAATGGATTGGGTCATGGGACCCTCCCCCAGCCAGCTCGCAGCTCTAATTTTCCCACCTGCAATGTCTGATCAGTGAGGACTGGTCACTTGGCAAATGCCCATATTCTTGCCATCCCAAGCTGCTTGCCCCCTTCCTATCTTACCCGGCTTTCTCCCCACATACCTATATCACTTTGTCTGTAGCTGGCAATCACTCACCAAAGATACTTCAGCCCTAAGACATTTAGGTCATGTGACAGCCAGTGATTTTCCAAGGATGGTGATGGAGCCATCCAGATGTGCACAAAATATACACCCCCCCCCAAGTTTCCTACCCCATAGGCATGTGTGTGTGTGTATGTGCGCGTGCACACGTGTGTGTGTGTGTGTGTGTGTGTGTGTGTGTGTCTTTAAAACCTGATTCTATTCCAGCTTTTAATTCAGATCTACTGATCCATTTCCGGAAATCAGGGCTTTGGCAGCTGAGCACAGCTGAGCTAAATGATCTCTAAGGGGAGAAATGTGGCCTGCAGTTTCAGACCCAGAAAGACAGTGATTGGCAAGGCACATGAAGGAACTGGGTAAGCTGGGGGGTAGGCAGACCCCTCAACATTGGCCAAAAGTCAGTCGTTGGTCTCATTTCTCTTTAAGAGAAGACAGCCCTATGTGTCAGAGAGCTGGGAGCCAGGGTCAGAGGGTGAGGCAGTCCAGAAGAGTGGTTTTAGGCAGCTCCCAGACTCTAGCACTGCCCCACATTCCAACCAATTTGGAGATTCTTGTTGCAATCCCAGTATGTCTGGGTAAGAAAGATTAGGGGTCTGGATCCTTATACCTTCTCCTTCCCTTATGGGTTTAATGTCAATGGAGTCTTTGACTCTATGACTTTTGAGGGGCTTTTGTGGAAGACACAAAACAGTTCACTAAACAAGATGAACTTCTGTCCCAGGAAGAAAATGGTAAGGAACATGGAGACATTATTCCTACTGGCCTGAGACCACAACTACACAAGCTCACTTAATTACTTGTTAGGGGCAGGTCTAGCCTGTTAGTTCAAATTCAATGTTGGGGCAAACCAGGGCACTTCTAAGTCATTGAACAGTTAATAAAAGGAGATCTCAGAGACTTAATTTATCAAGAATATTCAGTAGGTTTCTGTGGATATGACTTTCCATATCTTCAAATGGAAACATGTGGCTGGTAGGTCAGGATATGGTTTCTCCTCTAGTCTTCAGACATCCACGAAGCTATGAGGGACCCTCATCCCATATGAATAGGATTTTTTATGCCCTTACATGACTAGGAAGCCAAACCCAGAGGCCAGAATATAAATTCAGAATCCAAAGCCAGAGGCTTCCAGGAATTTGTGTGTAGAGGCACAAGTTGAGCCTTGACCCACACCCCTATCTCCCCATAATCAAGTCCCAGCTCATTCACTTTTTCCTATCAATGTAGGAGGCAGGGAGAGGGGAAGCCCTGGTAGATATTGGTCCCATCACAGCACCTAAACAGGAATAAGAATTGAGCTGAGCTTGAGAGGTGAGAAGAGAATGGGGTCTTCCTTTCTCCTCTGAATGTTTCACACTTTCAATCAGCTTCCCAGGATTTCAGCTCATTTTTTCTTGACCAAAGTAGGGACCTTTTGCCTTTGGCTCCAGGGCTTTCCTCTTTTCCTCCTTTCTAAACTTCCCTCTCATTGAACTCCAGGTTCCTTTATCTCCTTAACCCTGAGGGTCCTGGAAAGGGTTTAGATTCAGAGATTTACTGCCCTGATCCCTAATTCCCTGCCCCCCTCGCCTATTGTTGCCATTGTAGCTGCCTGAGGAATTCTGGCATCTGTTCTTTCTTTTCCTCTAACCCCTCTCTGCCACTCAATCCCAATCACAAGAGCCTTTTACCTGCGTTATAATCCAATCTAGCAGGGAGAGACTACATTAGGGAAGTATCCTGGATTTGGAGTCCACCATCTCCTACCTGTGTTACCTTGGGAAGCTTATTTAACTTCTCTTGGGCTCAGTTTCTTCAACTATGAAATGGATGGCATTGAACTAGATGAGAGAGAGAGAGAGAGAGAGAGAGAGAGAGAGAGAGAGAGAGAGAGAGAGAGAGAG